>JAMXBB010000010.1:3021788-3398381 GCA_024138015.1 Lumnitzera littorea | reverse complement strand
ACCCAAACATATTAATTTTTTCTACTTTTTTTTCTTTTTTTTTATTTCTTATTATTTTTATGAATTTTAGTTATATAATACATTATTAGTTTATTTAATTAAATTAATTACTTGAACAAATAAGATTTAATCACATTTCCGTATTTAACGATAAAATTAACAAATGGATCTTTTTGTAAATTTGTTAAAACGTTAAGAACTAAAATAAACTAAATCAAAGATTAATGACTAATTCGTATATACAAGTAAATATTAGGGATTTTTTTTTTCTATTTTTCTAGAAAAATTTTGATTTAGATTTGTTGTACTATATATCTATATAACTTTTATCAACATAATTTATAAATTATATATGTAGGTAGGCCCAATATTCATACTATATGTTAGCTTTATAAATAAAATGAATGGCTAATAGACATAATTTCTTATTCACATGATGAAGGACTTTATCAACCTCATATTTGATATTAGTACTTATTATTATTAAATAAATTTAGTATCTTTTTATATAATATTAAATCTCATATAAATATACTTTTCTAAATTATAAAATATGGTTTAATTTGTAAACTAAACTAAATTAAACCAAAGTTTTATAGTTTGGAAAAATTCTTAAATCAAACCTTATGATTTGGTTCAAAACAATAAAAAATCGAACCTCATTTTTATTTAGACTTATTTGGGAAAAACTCAAACAAGAAACGGTAACCACCTCTAATTACCATCCTGGAGTTTTCTTAAGAGAGCACGTATGAATGTGAGAAAGTAACAAAGAGTAGATTCTAAATAATGGAACTGGAAAAAGTGATAATATCAAATTATGGTCTACTATTCATGATTTTTTGCTGCCACATGCTTCATTTTTTTTTTCTCATAATATTTATTATAACTGAAGTTTTAAATGCTATTATTGTTATTTTGCTCAATTCATTTGGTATGCTTGGTTTATAAAATGGAATGAGATAAGAATAAAAATAGAACTTTTCATATATGAAATAGAAAAGTAATGCTAGAAACGATCAAAGAATAACTATTTCTTTAATTCTATAAAAGAATTATAATTTTTTATTTCGTAATAATAGTAATTTCATGGAATATCTATTTTGCCAATCAAATATAAAAATAAATTTATAGAAGAGGAAAAATTATTCAATTCTATCGTTATAAAGTCTACCTAGACATACTATTAATTACCATCCAAAGGAGTAGTCGAAGTGGCTAAGATCCCCAGTTCGAGCAAGATAGATGGATCTTGTGGAGCTGATAATTTTGAAAAAGCAAAAAGGTCCAAAAAAAAAAAGGAAAAAAAATTCAATATGCAATTATCCTCACGTGTTGACTTAATCAACGTAAAGTACTTAATAAGAAGTCAAATGATAGTCCGGGTAATTGAGTTCAAAACCTCCCGATACGGCAACCAGTTAAATTATCTTCACAATGGAACTATAATTAATTTACCCTAGAACAATAATAGGAATATAAAATTGGAAGTAGAGACTGAGGCGATTCTAAACATAAGTCGGAATCGAGTCTCATTAAAATGTCAACTTGTTTTCTTCACTTTCTTTATAGTACTATATATATATATATATACATATATACATATTTAATACTTAAGTCTAGGCGGTACCTGCCAAATTTTATTATCTGTCAATTTTTTTTTTTTGTACATTTTGGTATTATGTATTTTCTTATGTTAACAAAAAATACACGTCTTTAATATTTATTTTTAAGTGACTTTAAGCTACTTAAACATCGTAAATCCTAAAAACCTCATTAAGATAAATCAATTGAGCTAATCATAAGTAGACCTAGCCTTAGTAAAACTCGGTTTCGAACCATAAACCAGCCCAACTCTTAAGAGATTGAGTCGAATTACTAAACTTTAAGGGTCCAAGCAGTTCAAAAGAGTGAAACCGGTTGAACCAAACAGTTGTGAACCGCTAAGCCGGCTCACCATTGAATTGGTGAGTTGATCCAGCCAGTTCATCCCCTTAAATTAAAAAAAAAAAAGAAAAAGAAAAAGAAAGAGTAAAAGGAGGTCATTGAGTTCGAAAAAATAATTGGATAATATCTAGTAGGACATTGTATGTCAAAATTACTTTATTTATGATGGTGAAAGATAATTTTTTAAAAATAATATCATCAAAATAATGATGGATAACTAATTATAAATTAATTATGTATTAAGGATAAATGGAAAATTCAATTTCAATTCATGTAAGTCTTTTTTGTAAAACTTGTCAAATGTTAAGAACTTGAATACGAGGAAAAAATAAAATTTGAGGGAAAAAAAATTAGAATCACATTAACTTAGAAATTAATAAAAAAATTAGAAATTATTAACGAATTAATACACTTAAAAATGAAAAGAGATTACATAATTAAAAATTAATAACGTATTTAAAAAAAGAAATTAATAAAATTAATAAAAAAAATTAAATATTAAAAAAAGGTTCAAGAGCCGAACTGACTTTCAAATCACCAGGCCAGTTGAACCGGCTTGAAACTGCCCCCCCTCAGACCAATCATTGTTTAGCTATGGCCGAGCCTGTGAACCAATGATGTCGAACTGGTTTAAAGCCAGGTCGGGATAGTAAGGCCTACTTAAATGATACGTGAGTTAGGTGCTTTTTTTAAAACAATAATATTTTAATTTCATAAACTTTCTTAGTTTATTTTTTTTAAATGTATATATATATATATATATATATATATTTGGCCAGCGTACGAGTTTTCATTTGAAAAAAATTAAGTTCCTCAACTGTTTTGTCAATTCATGGAAAGATGGAGACAAGGGCTTCTTTCTTTTACATATGTGAATTCAAATTGAGATAAAATGAGGTTTTTACATTCATAGAGAGCTAAAAAAAGAAAAAATTAATTTGAAAGTAGTGAAGTGCCAACGTAATATTTTCGTTCATCGTGTTTTCTTGCTTCCATATACTATTTGTTTGTATAACTTAGATATAGTTCCTCCTGTTAAGTATATAGATACTGCATTACGGTGAATCTTTTATCTCATACTTTGAATTTTTTCAGACACACAGTAAGCCTTACTCTCGCTCAAACTCCGCCATCTCCAAGTGGAAACACTTTCTAAGGAAAATTTTGTACGGAGAATAAAAACAATAACCTAATCAACAAACATTAATAAATTTATTTTAACTATTTCACTCAAAAATTGTAATCTTATATTGATAAAATGTTTATCATCATTATTTTAAAAACTATTATCACAACCTTCCACATTTCATATAAAATACTTAATCATGATGTATCATAATTTTTCTTCACCTTTTATTTATAGGATATCTTAGAACAATCGCTAAGAGTCACACTCAAGAGTAGTTCACTTACTCACAGGGCCAAAATAACAAATAACTAAAATAAATATTATTGAGCTCGTTTTAACTAATTGAGTTAAAAGTTACAATATTGTGTTGATAAAATATTTACCACTATGATTTTATAAACTAATGCCATAATTTCTTGTATTCCATATGAAATATTTAATTATAAAGTATCACAAATTTAGTTTATTTTTTCTTATAAATATATATTTTTATCTTATGAATATACATACTATACATGAATCCTACATTAAACTTGATAAAGAAAATTTTAAATTCCACTGCGCTTGAAAGCTACAACATTTAACAGATAGTATATGTTTTAATGAAAGGATTTTTAGACGCGATGAAAGGCATTTTAAGTCAGTGCCCATAGCAATTCTTGCTATTGTTATGGTAATGGGGATTGGGTTACCAATCGACGACATTTACTATTTAACATATCCTAGTTCCTAGTGACTCGTAAACTCCATTTTGTTTATATATAAGACCTGTTGATTTGAGGATAGGCTAGAAAATTGCATTATAAAGCTTGTAGTTTTGCAATTCGAATGATGAATAAGAGAAGAATGAAATTCTATCAATTTATTTTTGTACTACCAAACATAACGCTAGGACCAAATTTTTACAGAATGGATTGTAAAATAGAATTTATCGACTACTATTCAACAAAAATACTACAAGGATCCGTATATATCATCAATTTTGATATTTTCATGATACCATTGCAAATTTAAACGTGCTGCCATTTCTTCTTTCAGCCAACTATAATATACAGTATAATTTGGGGAAATAAAAATCAAATTTAGTCTATCCGTTTGAAGATCAACATTCATACCACTAATTTATAATAATTTTAGTAACATGTAGCTGTTGATAATAATAAACATGGTAGATCCTATGTCTCTCTGTTCAAAGTAACAATAAAAAGGAAAGGAAAGGATGAGAGCGTGGGTGAGATTTTGAAGGTCCATCGAAACCGAATTTGGGTTTGACAACCCATTTTTGTTTAGGGGCTACCGGCGTGAGGGGCTCGATATGTTGGATCTCCTTCAACTTTTGCTGCGAAAACATATACATTAATTGGTTAACGTGTACTTGAAATTCAACTAGTAATAACACTTTTATAATGAGAAAAATCTTTTGTTGGAAAAATAAAACATATTATCTTCAATTCTTAGAAAATTGATTATGGAGTAAAGCAATAGTGTCGATATCGCCATAGTAGCTACTGTTATTGCAATGTTTCAAGTATAACCGAACTAATAAATACTAATTGATCATTTTTTTTCAAAAGCGAGTGGAACTACCCTTTAGCTCGTCAATTTTGGGGATCACCTATTGAAAGCCGTCCTGAATGTGCTATACACAAATACAATATAACAAATATGGTTTGGTTTTTTATATTTTAGGTGAGTTGTTTAAAACTTTATTCATAAAAGTTTAATTAACGAGAAAACTAAACATATATCCTCTTTTGTTTATTTTTAGTGCATCTAGTCCCTTATTTTTGAACCAAGATGTTTAGACCTTTAAATCTTTAAAATAGGTGCTTCTAAACATTATTGTAACTCATAAAAGAACAACAATAAAACAATATATATATAAGGGTGAAATGAATGAGTTTGAGTCTAATAGTCCTTTTAAGAATTAGGGATCTAAACATTTGATTGAAAAGGTAAAGGACTAAATGCCCAAAAGCTAATATAAGAGGAAGCATTTGAACTTGTTCTTGCATACTAATAGCCACATATCATGATATAGTTGATGTAACAATGCACATATGAAACTTTTAAACAACTCATTAAAAAATGAAGAACTTGACTGAGATCTTGATATAGGTTTAAGGAGCTTAAATGTCTCAATCGATAACACATAAAACATGACTTCTTTTAGCAAAAACATGAAGGATCTAATGTAATTTTTCCCAAAAACAAAGTATAGATAAGTAACTTACCATCTGGATGGAGTGTCGAAGCAAATCGCAAACTAAAGCATAGAGGAATACTTTGAAGGATCATGATCAACAATATCAAGTGTATAATAATGAAATGAAGAGGGAATAAGAAGGAAGAAGCCTTTCTTGCCATATCTTACTCTTTGGCTTATGTGGTATTCTTAAGTTTCCTCTCTATTAATAAGAAAGAGTTTTCACTTCTTAGTGATGAAAACATCATTTAGTCAAAAAAAGGCTACTAGAATTGTCAAAGTAAGAATTAGATAAAGGAGGGTAGTGCATAACTTTATTTTGCCACTAGGAAAAAGTTTTGGTTAGTGCTTAATTGATTTTAGACGGTACATTTCAAAGTTAACATTCATTCTTTGGTGGAAGACCTTAAGGTTGAATTTTCTAGAAATGTGATTGATGACTAAGTAGGGAAGATTTTTTCTTTAAAAAAAAGAGAATAGAACCATTTAATATATAAGAGTGATCAATCAATAGACTAGTCACTTAATCCTACACTTTCAAACTCAACAACCTCTTAGGCAAATTAAATCACTACATCTAATTTAGTCATAAGCTCATGGACTTGGTGAAATCTATATCATGTTTTACTAAGGTAAGAATCCATTCTTAATTATTAAAAACTAAATTTACTTGAAAATTACTTAAACTTAACTCAATTTTTGCTCAAATTTTATACTACTTAAATCCAATCAACTCAACTGTGTTGTATATATTTTTTTGAAGTTACTTTTCTCTAGAGAAAGTTTATCAGTAAAATGATGGCAACCTATCATTCAATATTTTTTTTAAAAATGGTAATTTTGAAAGGAAAAAACCTGATAAGATATTGTGATTCACCGTAGAGCAAAATATTTCATAAGAGTGTCACATCAAATATGGTGTTTCCCTTTATGAAAAACAACAGCCGATTACGAATAGATAACGCCTGTTATGTTGCTTTTGATGTTGAACTACAAATCAGAAAGTATCAAAACAAGGATGAAAAGAATGATAAAATTCTCGAGAAGAAGAAAATTATCTATCCAACTTCAATTGTTCTATTTACAAACTATTTACACTAATAAGCGGAACTAACTAACAAAACTAACTAATCAGTTGACTAATTTAACTACCATAACTATCTCTACGTCAGCACAAGTCTCCACTCTATGTCAGCACAAAATAAATAATTTCATATCCCCCCCCCCCCCAAGTTAGACTTCCTTGAAGTCCTAACTTGGTAATAAAGAAAGACAATTGCGATGCAGTAGGAAGCTTAGTGAAAACATATGCAATTTGCTAATGAGAAGGCACATGAAGGACACGAACAAAGCCACAAGTGATATGTTTACACATAAAATTCACATCAATGTCAGTATGCTTTGTGCGTCCATGTAAACAAGGATTGGATGCAATAAGTTAAGTGAATCTGTTGTCACAATATAAGTGAATAGGTAAAGGTAAATGCACACGTAAGTCTCAGAGGATATAGGAAATCCATAAAATCTCTCTAACTGTAGCGGTAAGACTTTGATATTTTGATTCCGTAGTAAAAGTGTTGACTGTGTTTTGTTTTTTACACTTCCAAGAAATGAGAGAAGATCCCAACAAGATACAGTACCTTGTAAGAGACTTATGATCACCACTTATTGATCCCCAATCAGCATCTAAAAAAGCTTGTAAATTAAAAGAGCTAGACGCTGAATAAAACAACCTCAAATGTGTAGAACCTTTAAGATACCATAAGAGATGCATGGTTGCTTGCAAATGTGGCACATGAGGTGAAGACAAAAATTGATTGAGCTGATTGACTGCAAAAGAAATATCTGGTCATGTAATGGATAAGTAAAGCAACTTGCCCATAATTCTACGAAACACTAGAGATTCAGTAAGCGGGACACCTTCATCTTCTGAAAGTTTAAGTCTTGTTGGTAAAGGTAATGATGCTGGTTTGCAACCCGTAAGACCAACATCAGTTAGTATATCAAAGATAAACTTATGCTGATGTAGCATAGTACCCTTAGAAGTGCGAGAAAGTTCAAGTCTTAAAAAGAACAGTGCTAAGCCAAGATCCTTGATAATGAAGGTAACATCTAAGTCATGTTTTAAAGAACTAATAGTTTCATCATTATTACCAGTTATTAACATATCATCAACATAGAGTAATATAATCAAGAAGCCCTCTGCACGAAACCAAGTAAAAAGAGAATAATCACTTAGTGATTGTTGAAAACCAGCTTTGATGAGGAAATGAGATATTTCAAGATTCCATTGTCTTGATGCTTGCTTAAGACCATATAAGGATTTCTTAAGCTTGCACACTTGATTAAGGGTTGCCTTAATATATCCTTGAGGAGGTAGCATATAAATTTCCTCATTTAAGAAACCATGCAAGGACGCATTGTTAATATCAATTTGATGCAAAGGCCAGTTATTTGAAGTTGCAACAGCAATCAAGATTCTCATAGTCCCTAACTTAGCCATAAGAGAAAAAGTGTCATGATAGTCGACACCTTCAACTTGTGTATATCTTTTGGCAACTAATTTGGCTTTGTAGCGTTCAACACTACCATCCAACTTTTATTTCACTTTATACACTCATTTTGATCCTATAAGTTTCTTAACAATTGGTAAGTTAGTGAGTTTCCATGTATTATTGAGTTCCAAAGCTTCAAGTTCTTTATCCATAGCCTTAATCCACTCTTTACTTTTAGATACTTGTGAATAGCAAAACAGTTCATGTATAGTTGAAACATGTGCCATGGAAGCCACATAGTCAACAAGGTATGATTGAAAGTCAGCATAAGAAAACAAAGTATAAGTGGTTTTGGATGAGGAGTAGTCAATTTTTGAAGAAGTGGAATCGTGTGTAAATAAGGATTCATTATTGGCAAAACTATGATTTAGAGTATGAACAAAATCCTTTAACCACTGAGGCTGTGTCCGGACTCTTGTAGATCTACGAACTATAATGTTTGATAAATGATTAGAAACATTACTAAAACTTGATGTAAAAGGGACAATTGAATTGCTCTCCGACTGAGGAAATTAAAATGTGGCAAGAGGATGAACAACACTATTAGAATTGCCTTGAGAATCAAATTTATCAAGTGGAATCGAATCATATTTGAAAGTGAAGATGTCTTCATAGAAGATAACATCTTTATTGACCAGGTTTTTATGTGAGTACATGTCAAAAATCTTATATCCTTTCTTGTTTAGAGCATAACCTAAGAAGATACACTACAGGTCTCTTGAATCAAATTTATCTTTCTTTGGATTATTATCCTTGGCAAAGCATAGACAACCCATTACTCTGAGATCATCATATCTAAGCTTCTCGTTGAATAACAACTCATGAAGAGTCTTCCAATTTAATTTTGACATAAGCATCTTATTGATCAAGTACATTGCAGTAAGTATACGCCCCCCCATAATTTTTTGGGCAAATTTGCATGTACACGTAAAGCTTAAGTAGTTTCAACTATATGCCTATGTTTCTGCTTTACCTGACCATTTTGTTGAGGAGTAAACACAATTGAAGTTTGATGAATGATCCCAAGTTTTTGGAAAAGATCTTAACATGCACTTGACAAAAATTTAGACCTGTTATCTAACTTAATAACTTTTGGAACAACTTGAAACTAATTTTTGATCTTGTGAAAAAAGTTTTCAAGCAACAGAACAACTTGATACTTATTATGTAACAAGTAAGTCCAAGTACAACAAGTGGAGTCATCAAGTATAGTAAGAAAGAACTGAGCACCATCAATAGAAGTAATAGAATAGGGACCCTAAACATCTACATGAAGAAGAGAAAAAGCAATAGAAGATCTATTATCACTTCTATTAAAAGGCAACCGATGAGATTTTGCAAGATGATAGGTATCACAAACCAATCCTTAGAAATTCAAGTGTTTGCATTTGTCAAGATGCAACAACTTTGAAACAAACAAGTGATTAAGCCTATTGTGTAATAGACGAATGTGCTTGGTATTATGACAATATGAATGAATAGAAGAAGTACTAAAAACATTACTAGAAAAAGAACAAGAGCCTTTCAAAGCCTTGAATTCCAAATAATAAAGTCCATTAACAACTTTTGCCAATGCAATTGTTTGGTCACTTTTTGGGTCCTGGAAGACTAATGTGGAAGAATTAATTTTAGCTGTTAAAGAATGAGTATTCAACAATCTATGTACTGATAGAAGATTAAAGGTAAAATTTGGCACATATAGCACATTTTCAAGAACTAAAGATGATGTTATTTGGATATATCCTGCTGATTGTACTATTTTTTTAGATCCATCTGGTAAACGAATCGATATTGTCTGTGGAAGGGTATGTATATCAAGAAACAAAGTTCGATATGGACTGATATGGTCTGTGGCGCTTAAGTCAACTATCCATGTATAAGTTTTACTATTCAAAGCACTACAACCTAAAGAAGAAGTGAGAGCTATACTTGTAAAATTTGCAGAAGTAAATGCAGTCCCCTCTTATTGCCGACTTCATGAATCGCATAAACTCTTAACAAAATGTATGCATAAGTTATGGGTTACTGGAGCTAGCAGAATTTGTCCCTATTTGTGAAGTATCAACAGCATCATCATTGAACTCCAGTGGTGTTTGAGCAACAACAATAGCTTGTTCAGACTTTATCATGTTGGTAGATGCTGATGTAGAAGTATTCCAATTTATATTTTTTGCATTTCTTTTGCCTTTATACCAAGTTGGAAATCCATTTACTTGAAAACAATTCTTAATCAAATGACCTTTACCTTTACAATATCTACATACAACCTTAGCTTTCCCTTTCCTCCTATCAAACATAGCCTTTCCCCTTATTGTTCTCATCATAGAAAATGCAGAACTATTAGAATTGTAAGAGGAAATTGAAGTAATCTCTTTCTACTTCTCTACTTGCTGAACTATGTAAAATGCCTTGTTCATTGACAGTAGAGGATCCATTGTAAGAATCTGACTTCTAACTGAATCGAATCCTTCATTTAATCCCATCAAAAACTACATCAACTTTGTTTGGGATTCAAAATCTCATATTCGTTTTTTTAGCCTACAAGTACAATATTCCATTCCTCCACACTTACAAGAAGGAAAACTTTGTAAGGCCAAAACCTTTTTAGTTTATTATAATAAAAACTCATTGAAAGATTTAATTGTTTGAAATCATTAATTTCTAACTGTAACTGAAAAATCAAAGCACCATTGCCTTGTCCGTATTGTTCATGTAACTCATTCCATAGCTTAAACAAGGACTGCATATACAAATAGTTTTGGGACAAATCACTAACCATAGAATTAAGAATCTAGCACCTTACCATGTAATCGGCCCTAATCTACTTTGCATAATCAACAAATTCTTGATTTGGCTTCTTAAGATTGCCGTCTATGAAACCTAGCTTAACTTTAACACCTAATCCCATCTTAATCGATCGATTCCAAGCAACAAAATTCGTTCCATTAAAGATAATATTTCCTATGACCATGCTAGGATTGTCAAAATCGAAAATGTAAAGTGGATTAGATGAATTTTGATCTTGATTCACTTGACTATTCATATTTGCAAACATAAACTATGTATAGAGATTTTGGAATACATATCACTTTGATACCATATGAAAACCAACAGCTAATTACAGAAAGATAATGCTTGTTGTGTTGCTTCTAATGTTGAATTGTAGATCAAAAAGTATCGAAACAAGGATGAAAAGAATGATAAAATTCTTGAGAAAAAGAAAATTGTCTATCCAACTTCAATTGTTCTGTTTACAAACTATTTATACTAATAAGCAAAACTAACTAATCAGCTAACTAATTTAACTACCATAACTATCTCTACATTAGCATAAGTCTCTACTCCACATCAGTACGAAATAAATAATTTCATACCCTTTTGTAATATAGATGATACTTGCCTATTTTTAGACCAGAGAGAACCTAAGCGAGGCACATATGTTGTGGAATTTCACAACGAGAAAAGAAGAAACGTAGATATTATTGCAACGATATTTACTTTTTATCTAACAAAATATTTTGTTATAATAGTATAGTTTGTGTTTGCACTAGGGTTTATATAAAAGGGTTAACGCAAGAATCATATTATATATTTTATTGCTTCTATAAAAGCTGATAAGATATCATTTCATTACCTTTAAGTGATAAAACTCTTTCTCATCTCTTGATAAAGTAATACATTTTATGGCCTTTCTAACCTCTTAGCGTAAAGATACATCATATTGCTTTGAACTAACAATTTTTTTCTTACCTTCATATCTTATCATTTCTAAGTGGTCAAAATCCATTAATAATTGGCAACATAAATTTTCAACATAAAAAATGCAGGTAAGATAAATTCTTGTTCATTTTTAGGAAAAGGTTGTTGAATCTAAATTCAAGAATTATTGCTTTCTTGATAGAGCGAATAAGTGGTAAGAAGCTATCTTCTTGGTTGTAAGAGCCATAAGTATCTTCTTAACCACATTTATTGGACTAGTTTAAAATTTTTCTTAGTGTATAATTTTGGAGAAAGGTTTCAAAGGTATTAACACACTATTTATATTGATGAGTGATGCATAAATACTGATAAAAATTTGACATGTAAAAACATAATTAATTTAGATTCAACTATAAATCAAGTTTAAGTTGAATTTTGATATTAGTATTGTTTTAATCACAATCGAGTGATTGGTCAAGTTTATTGGCTACCACTTTAAGTGACCTAAGTACCTAACATTAAATTTAATTGAGGTCAAGTTTTGAATTTTAATGTCATACTCGAACTCAATATTGTGATATCTTAATTAAACTCTTTGCCTGTACCCCTGTTATAGTTCTATTATAAGTCGATAGAACTAATAGAAAATTAGATCTTATTAAATATAATATTGTTAAATTGACTGAACAAGAAAAATGATTCTAATCGGTTACATTTGGTGGCTTTTTTCTTTTCCCCATCTCTTCTAGCCATCCTCTAATATCTAAAGTTGCAAAAATCTATTACCATTTAGAGTGGATAGAAAAGCAATTAAACCAAATTGATTCATAACTCAAATTGAACTACACCTAAAATATGGTTTTGTTTTTGCAATTTGGTTTAGAAGTTTCCATACGAAATCAAACTAAAATTTATAGTTAGTTTAAAAGGACAAACCAACAAAACCATAAAATTAATCTAAACCTTTTTTTTTTCCTAAAAAAGAACCATACTAAATTCTTACTTATAACTATAAAATTATTTTGTTATGACATATCACATAATAAAACTTTGGAAAAAGTACAAAAAGATCTCTAACGCTTGACGTTTTGACGATTCAGTCCTTAACTTTTTATTTAGTTTATTTTAATCCTTAACTTTTTCAAGTTATATCAAATAAGTTTCTCCGTCAGATTCTATTAAATTTTATATTAAGTTGGACAACGTATAATTTTTAAATAAAAATAATTATAAATAATAATAAAAAATATAAGTAAAATGATAGAAAAATAAAAAAAAATCTACAAAAGTTAAAAAAACCCTTAGTAATGCATATAATAGTTATATATATTTACATATATGTAGCTATATATATTTATATACAAATATATTAATATTTATTTTAAAATAAATTAATAAAAAATAACAAAAAAAAAAAATCAAATCTANGTATAATTTTTAAATAAAAATAATTATAAATAATAATAAAAAATATAAGTAAAATGATAGAAAAATAAAAAAAAATCTACAAAAGTTAAAAAAACCCTTAATAATGCATATAATAGTTATATATATTTACATATATGTAGCTATATATATTTATATACAAATATATTAATATTTATTTTAAAATAAATTAATATAAAATAACAAAAAAAAAAAATCAAATCTAACCACACTCAATCATGGGTTATGACTTACTAGAGGCCATGGGTGGTCGCCTACACTTAAGGAGGGGTCGCATAAGCTCCCCTAAGTGGTGGGCAGCCACCTACAACTGCTGAAAGGTGAAAAAAAGAAAAATGATTGGAAACCTAATTCGGTTGAGATTAGGTTGCACAACTCCTCGAGGATAGGCGACCACCTACAGGTGACATTTGAGTGTAGCCGTTTTCCTGCCACCTTAATGCTAGGGGGTAGTTAGATGTAATTTTTTTTTTTGTTAATTTATATTAATTTATTTTGAATTAAATGTTAATATATATACATGTATATAAATATATATATTAATAAACAATCTATATATGTATTATTTTTTAGATTTTTATATTAATTTTTTTGAATCTTTTTTGTATTTCTTATTATTTTTATGAATTTTAATTATATAATATATATTATTAATTTATTTAATTAAATTCATTACTTGAACGAATAAGATTTTACTATGTGTTCATACTTAACGGAAAAATTAATAAAGGGATCTTTTTGTAAAATTATTAAAACTTTGAAGACTAAAATTGACTAAATAAAATGTTAAGAATTGATTCATATATACAAGTAAACATTAGAGTTGTTTTTTACTTTTCCCAAAAACTTTTAATTTACATTTGTTGTAATGTATATCTATATAACTATTATTGACATAATTTATAAATTATATACGTAAGTAGAACCAATACTCATACTATATATTAGTTTTATAAATAAAATGAATGGTTAATAGACATAATTTCTTAGTCACAATGAATAACGACTTTATCAACCTTGTATTTGATATTCGTACTTATTATTATTAAATAAATTTAGTATCTTTTATATAATATTACATCTCATATAAATATAATTTTCTAAAAATATGGTTTAATTCGTAAACTAAATTGAATTAAACCAAAGTCTTATGGTTTGGAAAAATTCTTAATTCGAATCTTATAATTTGTTTTAAAACTATAAAAAAATCAAACCCTATTTTTATTAGGACTTATTTGGGAAGAAACTCGAACAAGAAATGGTACCCATCTCTAATTATCATCCTAGAGTTTTCTTGAGAGAGCACATATGAATGTGAGAAAGTGACAAAGAGTAGATTCTAAATAATGGAAATAAAAAAGTGATAATATAAAATTATGGTCTACTATTCATGATCTTTTGCTGTTACATGTTTCATTTTTTTCTCATAACATTTATTATAATTGAAGTTGTAAATGCTATTATTGTTATTTTGCTCAATTTATTTTATATGCTTGGTGTATAAAATATAATAAGATAAGAATAAAATTACAACTTTTCAAATATGAAATAGAAAAGTAAAGGTTGAAACGGCCAAAGAATAGTTATTCCTTCAATCCCATAAAAAAATTGTAATTTTTCATTTCATAATATTAGTAATTTCATGAAATATCTAATTTGCTAACCAAATATAAGGAAAAAAATTATTCAATTCCATCGTTATGAAATCAACTAGACATACTAGTAATCAAATATTAAACGAAGTAGTCAAGTGGCTAAGATCCCGGTTCAAGCAAGACGGATGGATCACGTGGAGCTGATAATTTTGAAAAAGCAAAAGGGTGCCAAATAAATAAATCAATATGCTATCACCCTCACGTGTTGACTCAATCAACATAAAGTACTTAATAAGAAGTCAAATGATAGTGTAGGAAATTGAGTTCAAAACCTCTCGATACGGCACCTAGGTAAATTATCTTCACAATGGAACTATAATTAATTTACGCTAGAACGATAATAGGAATATGAAATCGGAAGTAGACACCGAGGCGATTCTAAACATAAGTCGGAATTGAGTCTTTTTAAAATGTTAACTTGTTTTCTTCACTTTCTTTGTAGTACTATATATATATATATATAAAATACTTAAGTCTAGGCAGTACCTGCCAAATTTTATTATCTATCAATTTTTTATTTTTATATATTTTGGTATTATGTATTTTCTTATGTTAGCAAAAACTACACATATCTTTAAGATTTATTAGCTTTAAGCTATTTAGCTATCGTAAATCCTAAAAACTGTATTAAAATAAATCGATTGAGCCGATCATAAGTAGACCAACCCAAAATCAGGACTACTTAAATGATACACGAGATAGGAGTTTTTTCTAAATGAATAATATTTTAATTTCATAAACTTCGTTAGCTTTTTTCTTTTTTAACTTTTTTTTTTTTTTGACAGCGTATGTATTTTCATTTGAAAAAAATTAAGTTAAAAGATGGAGACAAGGGCTTCTTTCTTTTACATATGTGAATTCAAATTGAGATAAAATGAGGTTTTTCCATTCATAGAGAGGTAAAAAACAGGAAAAAAAAAATAGTTTGAATTCAGTGAATAACTTAATTAATAAATATTAATAAATTTATTTCAACCACTTAACTTGAAAGTTGCAATATTATGTTGATAAGGTGTTTACCTTCATGATTTTAAAAGCTAATACCACAACTTTTTATGTCTCATATGAAATACTTAATCATAAAGTATCACGATTTTTCCTCACTTTTTGTTTATAGGTCATTCTAGAATGATTGCCAAGAGTCACACTTGGGAGTAGTCTACCTAATAGTAAGGCCAAAAATAGTAAATAACTAAATAAACAAATATTATTAGGATCATTTCAACTCAATTAGATAAAAAATTGCAATTTTATGTTAATAAGATATTTACTTGAATGATCTTATAAATTAATATGATAACTTCTTGCATTCCATATGAGATATTTAATCATAAAATATCATAAATTTAGTTTACTTTTTCTTACAAATATATATATATATTTATCTTATGATTATACATACCATACATGAATCCTACATTAAAGAAAATTTTAAATTCCGCTACACTTAAAAGCTACAAAATTTAACAGACAGTATATGTCGGATGAATGGATTTTTAGACTCGATGAAAGGCATATTTTATGTCGTTGTCTGTAGCAATTCTTGCTATTGTTGTGGTTATGGGGATTAGGTCACCAATCGGTGACATTTACCATTTAACATATTCTAGTGAACCATAAACTCTATTTTGTTTATATATAAGACTTGTTGATTTGAGGATAGGCTAGAAAATTGCATTATAAAGCTTGTAGCTTTGCAATTCAAATGATGAATAAGAGAAAGAATGAAATTCCATCGATTTATTTTCATATTACTAAATATAACATTGAGACCAAATTTTTACGGAAAGGGCTGTAAAATAGAATTTATGGACTAATATTCAGTAAAAATACTACAAGGAGCCATACATATCGTCAATTTTGATATTTTCTTGACATTATTGGATATATAAATGTGATACCATTTCTTCTTTAAGCCAACTATGATATATAGTATAATTTAAAGAGATGAAAATTGAATTTAGTCGATCCCATTAGAAGATCAACATTCATGTCACTTATTTATAATAATTTTAGCAACATACTGCTATTAATAATAATAAATGTAGTAGATCCCATCACTCTTTGTTCAAAGTAACAATAAAAAGGAAAGGGTGAGAATGTAGGTGAGATTTTGAAGATCCATCCAAACCGAATTTGGGCTACCCATTTTCGTTTAGGGGCGACCTATGTGACCTACGTCAGTTGGGGCATGATGTACTCCGTGTCCGCCAACTGTTGCTGTAAAAACATATAAATTAATTGGTTAACATGTACTTGACATTCAACACGTAATAACACCTTTTTAATGAGAAAAATCTTTTGTTAGAAAAATAAAACATATTATCTTCGATTCTCAGAAAATTGCTAAGTCAAGGATAATGAATAATTGAACCAAAATAAACACTAATAAACTATTTTTTATTCAAAAATAGGAGGAACTACCCTTTAGCTTGCCAATTTTGGGGATCACATGTTGAAAGCCATCCCGAATGTGCTATACACTTATACTATATAACAAATATGGTCGGCTTTTTATATTTTAAATAAGTTGTTTAAAACTTTATTTATAAATATTTAATTAACGGGAAAACTAAAGATAAATCTCCTTATATTTGCTTTTAGTGCATCTAATCTCTTATATTTGAACCAAAATGTTTAAACCTTCAAATCTTTAAAATAGGTGCTTCTAAACATTATTATCTTGCATCCTTAAATAACTCGTAAAAGAACAATAATAAAACAAAAATATATAAAATAAAGATGAAATGAACGTATACGAATCTAATAGTCCTTTTAAGAATTTGGGTTTTAAACATTTGATTGAAAAGGTGGAGGGCTGAACGCAAAAAAAAAAAAAAAAAAAAAAAAAAAAAACAAATATAAGAGGAAGTATTTGAATTTGTTCTTGCTTACTGATAGCCATATATCATAATATAGAATATTAAAAAAGAACTTACTTGATGTAACAATGCAAATATGAAATTTTTAATTGGCCAAAAAAATATATATATGAAACTTTTAAACGGCTCATTAAAATATGAAGAACTTGACTGAATTTTGATATAGGTTTACGAAGCTTAAATGTCTCAATTGATAACACATAAAACATGACTTTTTTTAGCAAAAATGTGAAGGATCTAATGTAAATTTTTTTTTTTTCCAAAAAACAAAGTATAGACAAGTAACTTACAATCTGGATGGAATGTCGGAGTAAATCGTGAAGCGGAGCATAGAGGAGTACTTTGAAGGATCATGATCAACAATATCAAGTGTATAATAACGAAATGAAGAGGGAATAAGAAGCAAGAAGCCTTTCTTGTCATATTATCTTCTTTGGCTTATGTGGTATTCTTAAGTTTCCTCTCTATTAGTAAGAAAGGGTTTTGACTTCCTACTAATGAAAACATCATTTAGTCAATAAAGGGCTACTAAAATTGCCAAAATATGATTGGATAATGGAGGGTAGTTCATAACTTTATTTTGTCACCAGGAAAAAGCTTTGGTTAGTGCTTAATTGATTTTGGATCGTAAATTCAAAAGTTAACATTCATTATTTGGTGGAAGACCTTAAGGTTGAATTTTCTAGAAATGTGATTCATGACTGAGTAGGGGAGATTTAAAATAAAAAAAGAGAATAGAGACGTATAATGTATAAGAGTGATTAGTCAATAGATAAATCACTTGATCCTGTAGATGCTAGATTTTTTTTTTTTTTTTTTTTCCGATTATGTTATAACTTAGGGATTTGAATCATGATTCATCATAATGGGAGACCAATGATGATATCCTAGATTACCATTGTTTTTTTCAATGGATCCTAAGTTAATTCATAGCATCAAAGGACTTAACGTTGGTCCATGGATTGGATGAGCCCGGGACAGGTCTTGGACCTACTGGTCCAAGTAAGCTGGATCATTAGCCTTGGAACTATGGGGATCCAAATTCTATCACACACACTTAATTACCATACATGATTCCCCTCTATTGGGCCTTATTTCTCCATTAAGTTCCTCTATAACTTAGTATAGAAGTAGTTATGTAACTTATGAAAGGGATGTCTAGACCCATTCTAAAAGAAATAGATATATCTAATTATCTCATACTGCCAATAAGTGTTCTTTGGAATATTTCCATGTAATTAAGTGATGTACCAGATGTTGTGATTCACTATATAGGATAATATTTCATAAGGGTATCACATCAAATATGGTGTTGCCCTTTTAAAATATATAATACTCACCTATTCTTAAACTAGAGAGAACCTGAGCGAGACACATATGTTGTGGAATTCCATAAGGAGAAAAGAAGAATCATAGATATCATTGCAACAATATTTACTTTTTATCAAACAAAATATTTTGTTATAATAATATAGTTTGTGCTTGCACTAGGCTTTAGATAAAAGGATTAGCATAAGAATTGTATTATATGTTTTATCGCTTCTATGAGAGTTGATAAGATTTCATTTTATTACTTTTAAGTGATAAAACTCTTCTTATCTTTTGGTAATGCGGTACATTTTATCCCTTTTAAGCGATAAAATTCTTTCTTATCCCTCGGTGTAAATATACATCCTATTGCTTCTAACTAACAATTTTTTTCTTGCCTCCGCGTCTTATCATTTCTAAGTGGTAAAAAACCCATTAATAGTCGGCAACATGATTTTTCAGCATAAAAAATGCAGGCAAGATAAATTATTGTTCGTTTTTGGCCGAAGGTTGTCGGATCTAAATTCAAGAATTATTGTTTTGCCTAATAAGTGGAAGAAGCTATCTTCTTGGTTGCAAGAACCACAAAGTATCTTTCTACTCAGATTTACGGGACTAGTTTATAATTTTTCTTGTTTGTAATTTTGGAGAAAGGTTTCTGTTATGTAAATTAATGAATAACGTATAATTACTAATAAAAATTTAACACATAAAAATATAATTAATATTTCTTCAAAATGTATGAAAATATATAAAAATTTTATTAATATCTACACATTATTTATTAATTTACGTGGCATATTAGTTCAATTAAATTTTTATTTTAAATAATTTTGAGGATTAAGAAATGGGTTTGATTGGCCCATAAAAACTAGTTCACGGTTCTTCTTATAATTTGTCGAAAATGTATAAATACTACCCTTTATAATAATAAATTAGTAGATTCAATCATTCTGTACATGTGTATGCACCAATAGAAAAGAGATAATAAGAAATAAGAATAGCATGTGTGATTTTTGAAGACTAATGAATGTCGATCCAATTTAGTTTCGCCTGACGAACCAAACCGCCGTACTGAAGTCCTATAATTGTGGAATCGAATTCGGGTCTTAACTTGGCAAATTTTTGTCAATTTTGAGGATCTCCTGTTCAAAGCCATGGCGGATGTCATATACAGGCTGTACTTACTTTTTTTTATCCAAGAAATCGTTAGTACACAGAATTAGAACCACAACCAATTTCAAATTTATCTTTCTGAAAGCAAAAGGGATAAGCACACTAAGGGTCCTTTATGTTTATATCCAAATTTAATGAAGCTCTTTATATTTTAAGTTTTTTATTTAAAACCTCGACATTTATGCTAAAATTTAATTAATGTGTATGTTTACTTCGAGTGCATGTAGCCACTATATTTAGAACTGAATATTTAGGCTCTCAAATATTTAAAAGTAGCATTTTTAAACTTTATTTTATTTTACCGCTAGAGGAAACTATAAAAGAAAATTACTAAAACAAAAAAAAAAAAGTAAAATAAAATTAAGTGCAAAACGATCATATATGATTTTTAAAAAGTGCTTTCTCAAAAGGATTTGGGATCTAAATTCTAAACACTCGATTGCAAATGTGAGAGACTAAGTGCATATGAAACATTCATATGATGAGGGTTATTTGAATTATTATATAGGTTCAGCATCTTAACAAGTATGTTAAATATTTGTTTATGAAAATCAAAAGCAAAATAAAATATTATATACAATCAAGGTGCAATGACTCATGTATTGAATTCATATTGACTTTAAAGATAAATTTTATTAATAAAAGGAAAAAATTTTAAATCCAAAATCTTATAAAATTGAGTTTTGGTAATAAAAATAAAAATCCTATAAGATTTTTATAGGATTTTAAAAAATGTTAAATCCTACCTTATAGGGGAAGATCTAGTTTTAAAGAACTTGTCTTGAATGCTTCTAGGCTATATCTCTATTAGCACATGCTATCCATACACTTATTAAGAGAGTAGGTAAAAAAAATAAAAAAAGTTTTCTACAATTTCATATTCTTATATTTTTGTAAAGTGTATAGCATAACTAAAATGTGTGAATCTCTCTTTTTTTTTTTCTTTTTTTTTTTTACTTCTGCTAAATGTTTCAAGTTCACTTTTAAATTGGACCATGAAAAAATAATTTTCCATTTTAAATCGATGTATATTTCCAATTCAAAAGAAAACAAACCAATGTAGATACAACAACAACAATCAAGTATTTTAGACTATAAATTACCTGAAAATTCAACTGTTGGCTGTTCCGTTCAGGACACCTCCTAAACCCAACATCAGGGGCCAACGTTTTTTACCTCTCTCGAAACAACACCCAACACGCGCCATTCTGAATCCATTCCGTCATTCAGAAACCACGCTGATTCATCCACGTGTCTCTGCGCGTGACGTTCAAATATTTTCCTTGGAAAACTAAATATAACGGTCATCTCCGAATTGAAAGCCGAATCGACAAACATTCCCTCCGATTTCGCTCACACATCCTTACTCTCTCTCTCTCTCTCTCTCTTCCAGAATTCTCCCTCTCCTCCCACCCCCGGCCAACCCACCCCAACCAACCCCCCCTTCCGAACAAACTCTTCCATAGAATAAACAAGAAATTCAAATCCCTAACCCTAGAATAACTCCAATTCTATGCACTAATTGACCAAATCTGAAGCAGAATATTTCTTTTTCTATGAAATTGGCCTTAAATTAGATTGAATTAAGAATATATTATGCGAAAGGACGCTGGCAATTTGGAGAGGTGTGGTAGTATAAGTTGTTTGGCTTCATCGAATTTAAGTGATGATAGCGATAATGATATCGAGGAAGGACCTGTATATGGAAGGAGTTATACGTATTTTAGATTGCCACCGCACTATTTGAAACTCTCCATTCTCAAGCTTGATGGTTCGGCTTTCGGTATGATTTATGGTTTGATTCAAGTTCTGTGTGTATTTTCAACTATTTGTTGGAAGTAAAATAGTGTTGGACATTCGTGAAAAGTTTTGAGTTTTTTTATTTGGAATTTGAGAAATGGGAAAATGTTGGTCAAGGTTTCCATTAGATCATCAAATAGTCAGTATAGGCCAAATTATTGAACAATGTAGCGTCTAGTGAAATTTCTGCGAGGATGAGATGAGGAAGAAGAGAAGAATGTTTCGGTTTTTCAGGGTTTTAAGATGAAATCATCTAGCAACTTATGAGATTATGTTGTGATGTATAGCATCTAGAGAAGTGCATGTGCTTGGTTACGCGTCGAATAGGAATGAGAGGAAGAAAGGACAATAATATTTTGTTCTTTTGGTCATAAGATGAAATTTCGAGCATAATAATGTAGGGGATCTTCGACGATGTCGATTTTGTGAAATGTTTGCATTTTGGATAATAAGTGGTTTGGGGATGGGAAGAAGCAGAGGAACAGAATGTGTCTTTTGTTTTATCATGAGAAGAAATCATAGGCAGAGCATTGTCTGGAAATTTCTGGAGAAATGTTAATTTTCTTGCATATGCATTCCAGCCCAGATTGAGTGCAGAAATAGTTTTGTAATATTAATCCATTAAAGATGCGTGCTCCATGCAGCAAAGCTTATGCATTCCAATGCCTCGAATTCCAAGTTTCTGGACTGCACATTTTCCATGGTTACAAGGACCAAGAAATGACATATCCCTAGATAGTGAATGTTCGTTGTTGCATGATGGTTTAACTTGAGCGCACTTGGCATGGAAAGTAATAAATGGAATGACCAGGCCATTGTTGTGATGCATTATTGATGATATTGGGTTGTGATATCTATCCATTCGTGCACCATAGATTGAGTTAAATTTTTGCTGCCTCCCATTAATTAGTTTCTTTGTGATTTTCATCATGCAGATGTTCATGTAAAAAGTAATGCTTCTGTTTTAGAACTTAAAGAAGCAATAGAAGATATTTTCGAATCATCACCTGATGGACGAGGCGAGATTTCATGGTATTATTACAAGCTTTTCAAATACTTGCCTGTAAATTTCTTGATGTTTAATAAGTGCATGAATTCCCTGAATCGTACTCGTATTTCAAGCTAACAGTCATGCTAATCTGGTTTGCAAATTTTCTTTTGTTTAGGTCAAATGTATGGGGCCACTTTTGCTTGCGCTTTCATGAGGAGAAGCTACTGAATGATAGAGCATATCTTCGAAGCTTTGGTATTAAAGATGGAGATCAGGTTGGTGGGCAAGAACGAATAGCTACGATTTTTTGCTGCTTGGTCATTTTTGGATATTTAGTTAACGAATTCTTCCCTTTTAAGTAACTCTTGCTGACTAGATCTGTAAATTTGGTCCAGAAGTAAGATAACCATGCCTCGAACTAAGTGGAATGAAATCCTTTCTATGACTCTGCCAAAATTTAGTTAAATCCTATATGTTCTATGTATGAATCATTTAAGTCCTTTGCTTGTGTTTTTGCACCATTATGCCCCTCCATTATTATCTCTCTTCATATATGACCATAAACACTGGTACATTTTAGGTGCTATGACAATAAATATAGAAAACTTAAATGATTTAATTGTATTTTGTCATAAACATGAGAATTAATTGGATTTTGGCATAAAGGACTTTTAGCGTACTCATTAATCCCTTATCAGGAATGTCATGATCGGTTATTTTGCTCATGGGAAGCTATTTATCATACAGGTGAAAAAATGTTAGGAATTGTTTGATGAGGTCCCTATTTATTGATAGGAATGATTATCTAATCAGACTCTCAATTAATGCAACTTTCTTGAAATACAAAATACTCCAAGCTCTCCTTCACTTTGCGCATAAAAAAGCTATTCCCCTAGAACTCTTATCTTATTTTTAAGCTGTTCCAGCTCGTAGTACTTCTAATGGCATGGCTTTCTGATAGTTGGGTCTCTGTGGTAGGCTCTATTGTATCGTGCTGTTTTACTATGCAATCTTAAAGACTTCCATATTATTTTTAGCTAACAGCCGCAGGTGCAGGATTCTAAGCTTTTCTTTCTGACCTTTTTCCAGCTTCGATTTGTTCATCATTTGTCCATTGATTATTCACCAGTAAGGCGACGGTGTAGGAGACAAAACCTCGGATATGGACAGTAAGATTCTTTTCTATCGAAACCTTTGCCCCTTGTTTTTTTTCTCTTAGATCTGAGATGGAATTGATGTAACTTTTATCCATCTGCCTTTTGCCTTCCAATAAAGGTTGTCCGTATCTTCAACAAGTAAGTCTGAAGATACAGAAGAAAGCAGTCAAGAATATGTCGACAGCGAAGATCAAGAGAATCAAATCAACTATTGGAATCATGCAGAAGATGAGATTCCAGATTCGGAGTTCAGTTTGGCAAACTTTATGAGACGGTCATTTTCGTACTCAAGATTGTTGGGGTGATACCAAGAAGGAAGCAGAGACGCAAAGTCATCCTTCCTGGCTTGCCTTGCTTTATCTGGGGGATTGGAAGGGGGGAATGGTACCTTGAGCTTAGCTAAATGTTAGGGGTAGTAACTAGTTGGAGCAAACCTAACTTATAAATGCCATGTGATGTGTTTTGAGGTGCAACTTTTTGCATTTAGAGCATCTCAAATTTCTCGGAACGTGAAGGTCTAACCACTCCTAGGGGAATAGTACTTGATGATATTTGCTGTCTTGAGCATCTCTTCGCCAATTACATTCTTACACTTAAGCAGGTGAAACTAAACTTCAATAATCATGTATAGCAATATTCGTTCTTTGTTTAGGTGTTTGAATTTGGTTGTTGGGGACATGTTCAAGACAGCCAATTCAGGATAGCAAAAACGACACCTATTATAGGGCTTGCCGCAACTAAGACAACGATGGTTAAATCCAATTGTGGCTTGCTGCATCATCATCATCATAATCATAGGGCTTTGACCTTCACCAACTATTTTGATTCTGATACTTGGTCTTGAATCTTAAGTTACGCCATTTCCCCCTTATTCCTTGGAACACTTCTATTACGATGTTTACTTAGTGGAATCCCAATTCTTGATGAATTAGGATTCTTTACTTTAACTAAAGAATTTTGATTCCAAAAGCAAAAGACCTCCAATACCCTTTTCATCTTCTTCCTTTGTACAGTCCACCATCATTACCTACCATCACATTCCACCACCTCCATGGAACCATCACCTTCAACCACCCACCATCATTGCAATACCATCATTGATATATATCTCTCTCTCTCTCTTCATTAAAGCATTGTGCAATTTGGGTGTTCTCGTTGGAGTAATTGATTAGTGCAGAGTTCGTATAGAGTTAAAGTTTGAGATGTTTTTGAAAAGTTTTTATTTTTAAGATGGGAGAATGAAAATCAACAATTAAATTGCGTTTCTTTAACTTTGTTTTGAAGTTTTTTAATTGTTAATGGTTGAAGAAGGCAATATAAAACTCAAAGGACGTTTTTTTCCATTCATAGGTGTCAGTTTCCTAACTTGGATTTGCTTATATTTTTAAGTATGAAATAAATGAAGAAGAAAGGATAAGTAGTCATTTATTTTTTATTATGTATTCATTTTTTTTTAATCCAATTGAACAACTTAAAAGCCATTCCCCATTATTCCATTATTAATAAATTGGAATTCCATCCATCTTTATTTCATACAATGAAGTGAATATGCAATTAGTATTTTAAGAAATATTGCACATTAGTTATTGCATCCATGAGGCAATTCGCTTACATGTACAACTAAACAGATGCAATTGCATTTGAGATGGAAATAAATGTAGCAACATTGAACATTGTTGTTGTATCTAAGTATGACCAATCTAGGGATGTCACATGTGAGTCAATATAAAGTTTTTGACCTACTCAACTCGCTATAAACCTTATAGAGTCAAACTGTAATACTTCTTATGTACTAAGAGAAGAAACTCCAATTATCGAGGCATCTTTTGGCATATCGGCTTAGAGCATGTCGAAATTTTGAAGTTAAGCATATTTGGTTAGATAAATCTTAGAATAGGTAATCTCTTAAGAAGTTATTGTATGAAAGGATAAAATCGTGTGATGTTTTACACCAAAGCGGATAATATTGCATCGTAATGAGAGAAGTTTCGATCGAGTCATTATAGGTGATATCAAAGCACCCTACCAACTGCAATGGTAAGTCCCTACCTAGTAATGGTCCTAAACCTATGTAACAAAACTAGCAAGGACGTTGATACTATAAGGATGGTAGATTGTAATATCTCTTACATGCTAGAAAAAAGAACTCTAATTATAAGACATTTTTTGGTATAGCAGTTTTGAGTATGTCAAAACTTCAAAATTAAGCTTGCTTAGTTAGGTTGATTCCAAAATAAGTGACCTCCTAAAATGTTACTGCACCAAAGGACCAAACTGTGCAGCGTTTGACGCTAAAATAGACAATACTTTAGTGAGAGGAGTTTCGGTCAATTCTAGAAGTGTTTTTTAAACCCTTTAAGATTCTAGGTCGAGTTTTGAAATTTAGTAAAAATCCAATAAAAAACCCTAACCCAATAAAAAATAATAATATATACATATATAATATTAGAATTTAGTATTAATTGTAAATAATAAAACATAATAATTAATAAAAGATATCTTATCTCTCTCATACATTATTTTAAAAAAAAAAAACTCTAGCCCCATCTCTTTCTATTTCTTACAGTCTTAGACTCTCAAACTTTTTGTAACTCTCTTCTCTCGACTTTACTCTCTCTCACAACCAATCAATCACATTCCTTAACCCTTATCCATCTCTTTTTCATTAATCGTATATTAATTTATAGTAAAAAGGACTTAATTTGGTCTTCGATAATCACATGCCATTTGTTTTATTATTTAAAATAAATCTTAAGTTATTTGTTTTTTTTTATTATACACCTGTAAATCAACTGTTTTAAATCTTTTTTAGTATTAGCGAGTCGAATTGGATTTTTAATAAATTTTATAAAACTCTACAGAAGCAAGTTCTAAAAATAGGGTAAAAACCCTATAGAGTATCCTATAAGGTTTTAGGAAACTTTATAAGGTAGTAAATTGGGTACAGGTTTTGCAAAACCCATTCTAAACTCACCCTAGAGGCATTGTTTAAGGCTATTTAATAAGACTATTCTTGTGGGACTAGAGTTAAATTTATGTCCAGAGGATAATGTATCTTAGCACATGAAGCATTTTTTTGTTAGTACTATAAAAAAAGGTTAGTGCTATCAAACAATTGTAGGGAAAACGCTCTCGAATAGATAAAGCTTTCTCTTCATGTATCTAAACCTTATCCCTTGAACTATATGCTTTCTTTGGACAAAAAAAAAAAAAAGAATTATATGCATTCTTTTATACTAACTTGCCAGGAAGCTTCATCTCGCACAATTGAATATCTACGAAGAGTAGGGTTTTTTATTAATCGTTACATGAAGATATACATAAGGTTATAGACGAGTTGAGTTAAAACGATACGTTGCTAAGCTCAAAACTTGAATGGAAAAACTCAAAACTTGAACTTGATTAGAACCCCATCAAGCTTTAATTCATAAAGGTTAAGATCAACTCGAAATAAAGCTCGATAAATTTGAACTCGACTCATCTAAGCTTATTTAGATTTGATAATCTAAAAGATGTTATAGCAGTAGTACTAATAATAATAATAATTAGATTTAGACTAAGCTCGACTAATATTTAAGCTCGACTCGAGTTCAATTAGGCTTACAAACTCATCAAGTCAAGTATTACAAAATTCAAGCTTTATCCGATAAGTTATATTGGTAGCTCAAGTACAAAGTTCAAGCTTTATTCGATAAGTTATATTGGTAGCTCGAGCTGAGCTCGAGCTTGAGTTCAAGTTCGACTTAATTGTTGAGTCAAATACAAGTAAACATCAAGCTGAACTTAGATAGTTTATGTGTAAAGTCATCTCATTTGTATAATTGGAGGGATAAATAGATATAATACTGGTATGTATTTTTAAGAAAGGATTCGATGGTATTAATATGTCATGTGAATTGATAAGTATTGTATAAGTATTAATAAAATTTTGATATATGGATATATAATTGATACTTTTTCAAAAGGTATGCTTATTTATTTTTTAAGTATTTAAATTTCAATAATACTTATATGTTACTCATTAATCTATATGATGTATTAGTATTATTGAATATTCCTTCTATTTTTCTTATATAAACCATGTAAGACACATATAGCTTGGTATTATACTAAACCTGGGAATCACACATGCTTGAATCATGTTAAGAATGTTTTTAGTGCTGGCAGATAGCAGTATTTCGTAGGTAAACAATACGCCTTAACCCCACCCCCCTTGTTTCCCCCTTTTTTGTTTTTCCTTTGATACACGAGCAAGGGACATACATACATGATATTTTACTTTCTATTTAGGTTCTTCGATATCCCTTTTGTCAAAAGAATAATAGAAGATTCAACAAAGAAATTATTGGAAATTTCGTCACTTAGAAATAATTATACAATGGAGTCAATTTTAAATTATATGGTAAATCTCATAAATCTTAGTAAATAAGATCAATTAACAATAAAAAAAATTGTCGATAATTTTTATGTCAGCTATTGACGATATTTATAAAAAAACAATTTATAGTTATATTTAGATTGTTAGTAAGTCATACTGTAATTTTGGATGATTTACTATAAATAAAAAATTATTATATTATATAATCACTTTATATTATTGTTCGGTTAAATCCTCTAAAATTAAGCATAGATGGATGATAGGTTATATTTACCTCTTTTACCATCGCTATCTAAATGAATTTGAATACACTTTGATCTTAATACTATCTATCTCCACTAGATTTGAAGGCTACTTATAACTGTTATTTATGTTACTGTGATGTTATTTGATATAGTTCCATTTGGAGTACCAAATAACAAAAAATAGAAATATAAATAAGATAAGCTTTTTGTATTTTTTCATATATGTACTTAAAATCGTATAATCAAAACTGTATTGACTGTCAAAAAAAAAAAAAAATTGACAACAGATATTAGAACAAAGAGTCTCATTAATTGGTGCAACGGGTTTAGATGAAAAGCTTTTTACACTGTTAAATATTCAATGTATCTTTACGGAAAAAAATATAAAATAAAAACTGTAAAAAAAAATAAAAAAAGACGGAATAATAAAAAAATAACTTTCTCGAGCATCTCCACAAATGCCGATGAAACATGAGAAACGATTCCGTAGGAGAGGAGTGCAATGAAAGTACATAACAGAAATACGATGCAGGACGGTTTCATCCACGATTCAATGTAATGTTTCAAAGCAGCAAACATGTGCTATAATTTTTATTGATTAAAGCTAATAAGAATTTTTCTTCGGTTCATTCTTATTTATACGAGATCAATTCATCTCATTACCTATTTCACTCTTCATTAATACCTTTTTATATTTGCAGTATTGAATAGTTTAAATTTATAAAAATAAAAATAAATAATAAAGTAAAAAACAAAATTGATCTTATTAAAATGACAATGAATAATTAGTATTCCATTTCCCTTTTATTTTCTATTACACAGTCTACTGAGATTTTTATTGCTGCGAAATCCCTATGAAATTTATTCTTTAAACTCAATAATTAGGATTCAGCCGAAAAAAGACTTTTTACGCCCGTGTCTTCTTCGTCTCTTTTCCAAACCGTATGTTCATCGTTAATCCCACTAGCATCACCGGAGTCATCACCACCACTACTGCACACCGCCAACACAGCACACCACTGCATTGACCTCTTCTACCATCAACACTACAACAATGACGTTGCTGTACACCAACAACCACTCCAGCACCACCACGAGCAACCACGCAACTCCACTCCACTGCTGACGTTGCCGTACACCTCACGAGCGCCACGACTCATTCATGGAAGAAATAGTAAAGTTATTTCGTGAAGTTCAGTGCTATTCCTTCCTCCAATTATTTTACCGACAATCAAAAGTTAAAGCTTTGCTGGGATTTATGGCCTAACAATCAAAACTGAGGCAAATGAATTGATGCTTATTACGTAAACATGCTTATGTCAATAGCCATTTTCCAGAGATCTTTTGAAATGCTTAAACAAACTTGATTCGGTATTTTTTTTTTCTTTTTTCTTTTTTGAGAAGTAGTTGCCAAGTATTAGCACTCCCAAATGAACCACAACTACTAATACTGATTAGGAAATATTTTAACCAGATGATGGAAGAAAAGAAGAAGAAGAGGTAGTCGTTGATTATCGATAAACTAAAATGAAATAGTAAATCAGATCTGGAATTGGGTTTTTGGAGCAGAGGCATTGAAAGTGAAACTATGGAAACTCAATCAATAGGTGGACAACCAGTGATGGGGAAAAAATTTACAGAGGATGATTTGGAATTTTAATTTAGGGCTGTGGAAGAAGACGGGGTCAATTTGGTCATTTAAGCTTTCTTAAGGGTTTATTCTTTAAGTTGATTTTTTATTAAGTAAACAAAATAATAATAATTACAGCTTTATTCAATTCCCAATAAATAGCTATTCGATTCTCTTTATTTTCATTCATTGAAGTAAATAGTATATCCCAAAAACATTCTAGGTATCAAAATCACCCTATCATGTTTTGATACATAGGAGTGAACCAAATAAAATCGGAATTTTAGGATTCATTTTCTTACTCTTTATATCTATTATTATTAATTAAATTATTTATTTAATTATAATATTTAATGATTAAATTATTTTTTATAATTAATAATATATAGATTTAATTTTATTTCATTCCATTTCATCAATATTTTTAAACTTGAAAAAGATATGCTGTTGAACCCCAATTCAATTCCGATAACCGTTTATGTATATCAAAAGTGGCGTCGACTCTTGTATAGCTTTTTCTTTACCTTTTCTTTTTTTATCTTCTTTGCGATCCTTTCCTTTCTTAGTCATTAAAAGCTGAGATTTAATTCATTTAGGCGCTAAACTTTCCAAGAAACGACAACTTACAACAACAAAAAAGCAATTGTGATTCGCAATTTTCAAGTTAAAATATATTTATTCTCTTATAATTTTTAAAAATATATATTAATTTGCTAAAAAAAATTAAATTAAAAAATAAACTATAAAAAATGTTTAACTTTCATTTTTGAAAGATGTTGGTAAGTTTTATTATTTTATACATAAATATAAATTATATTATGATATTTTTATTAATCCCAATTTAATCTTAGTTTGACCTCAATGGACTCTTTCAACTGTAATCCCTTTTCATTTAGAGTCAACGTTTCGGTCTGAGATTGAAAATATTGATACCATGTTTGGCATGTAGAAATGAATTAGTATATAATCATCGTCGATTCCCTTTTCTATGTTTGGAAACACATTTAAAAATCGAAATTACAATTTCATTTCTCTCATATTTATTATCACTAGTAGATATGCACCCATTCTATGTATGCTAAAATTAAACTCAATTATTTTAAAATATAATATAATTATTAAATAATACTTAATAATCTTGAAAAAGAATTGTAAATAAGGAAAAGAAAAAAGAATGGCACATTAAAAGGTTTTTTTTTTAAAAAAAAAAGGTAAAAATTTAAAATAAACACTTACTAAATAAAATGGGAAGAGAAATGAAAGGGAAAATATAGTCATAGGTCAATTACAATTTTAAATCTAAAAATAGAAAATAGTAATTTTTCTCTTTTTTTTTTATATTAGAAAATAGTAGTTATTGAATTATTATTGTTGACAGGACCCTTTGAGTAGGGACCCCTCAGACCTGACTAAACTTGCCAAGCCTTACAACTTTAGGTCTACCTCCATTAACCTCGGCTCTAAACCTGAGCAGCTCAGGCTCATGAAGTACTATAATAACTATAATCTACGAGATAAGGATAAAACAGCCACGTCTTGAATATCAGAAATATGTCGGGCATAATAGTTTCACTGTTCTACACTTTCGATAGAAGATCTCGGTAGAAGATCTCTCCCCCCCAACTGACCTCCAATTGCCGACTCCAATCCATTATAAATATCATACCACTATCTAATGGTAACTCTCTCTACAAACTTTGCATTCTAAGCCTATGTATCAAATATTCTATTCCATTAAAAACCCATTGTTGACTTAAGTATCGGAATAGTAATGCCGAACAACCCCCCCAGTATCCTTTCATTGTGCATTATTTTATAGGCCTAATACATACAGATCTTAATCGACTACCAGTAAAAATTGAGAAACGACAATTATGTTTAAGAGGATTGGTGTGAGTGAAATGAATATGGATTGTCCTATTGGTCACTTATAGATTAAACTTATAAGATCGATAGTTATGGTAGTTAAAAGAGAGATTTCATTTTAATAATATAGACTAATTAAATTATTTATTTAACATTCAATTTAATTATAATATTTAATAATTAAGAATATTTTAATAATCATCTCTACATATTTATTTAATTTCATTCAATTCTATGATTATTTCCAAATATAAGAAAATATTTATCATTTTACTCCTCCTTTTATTTCACTGTATTCCATTACATTCTAATTCATTTCATTTCAAACCACATCAAGATTGACATTTCACTATATTTCATTATATTCTAATTCATTTTATTCCAAACCACATCAAGGTTGACCTTTTAAGTCTTGTGTAAGTTTTTTTTTTTTCCCCCCCTTTTCCTCCCTTTCCTTTCTTACCCAATTAAGCATTATAAACTGAGATTTCATTCATTTAGGCGCCAAACTTACCAAGAAACCACAACAACCGACAATTCACCACCACCAACAACAAGAAGAAAGCAATTTTGATTGACAACCCCTAAGTGAACAATGAGAAGGACTTACTCTCACTCCTTCTTGTAAGCACCAAACCCCCTTTTCACATTTTTCACATGTCAAGTTAACTTTTCTTTTTATCTTTTAACTTGTCAACTTTCTCTTGTTATTTGTCAAGACATCAATATGAAGACAGTGACTTTGAAGACAACTCATCACAAGAAACCCTAGGACTGTCTAGGAGGCTCTTAGGTGGTGGAGTTGATGATGACATTGACAGCATTTCCGGCAAAGTCCAATGCATGACCCTCCAAAAGCGCAAAACAACCGGGCGAGGTATTGTTTATTAAATCAAATCCTCATGCAATGGTTTCTTGATTGTTCTTTGTTGTTGATTTCCTCAATCCTTGTCTTCAACAATTTACGTAGAGCATTTGAATTTGATCTTAAGAATCTGTTTATACATGTAACAGTGATATCAAAAGAACTTGAAAAGTTGACAATAAAACCCCATAAATAATGATGTTGATGAACCCTGTTGTCCCGTAATTGTTCTTTGTTATTTTCTTGAATAAAGCCCCGATGATATATTGCTTTCTTATCCTCATGACAAATCACCCCCAACAAAACAAATCTTTGTGTTTGTTTCTCGAGAAAGTTGAAAATTTAATAGTTGCATTTTCAAGAAACATACATATTAAGTCACACTAATTCATGTAATAATTGTGGTTGTCGGTATTGACATGTGATGTCGGTTTTTTTAATTTCATAATGAATTTGTACCAATGCTAAAGAATATAAAATTGAATCGAAATCATAAGTAATCGAATTTATATTAAGTCACACTAATTTGTGTTATAATTGTGCCTATCGGTATTGACGTGTAATATCGGTTTTTTAATTTCATATTGAATTTGTACCAATACCAAAGAATATATAAAAGTGAATAAAAAAACGAATTTATATTAATCACGCTAATTTTTGTCATAATTGTGGCTATTTGTATCGATGTGTGATGTCGGGTTTTTTTAATTTCATATTGAATCTGTACCAATGCCAAAAAGATATATAATTGAATAAAAATCATAAATTATTGAATTTATATTAAGTCACAGTAATTTGAGCTATAATTGTGCCTATCGGTATTGACGTGTGATGTTGGTTTTTTAGTTTCATCCTGAATTTATACCAATGCCAAAGAATATAAAATTGAATAAAAGTCATAAATAATCGAATTTATATTATTCACACTAATTCGTGTCATAATTGTATCTATGGGTATCAACATGTGATGTGGGTTTTTTTGTTTCAAGCTGAATTTGTAACGATGCTAAAGAATATAAAATGGAATCTAAATCATAAATAATCGAATTTATTTTAAGTCACACTAATTAGTATTCGGGCTTCCAGTCGTATCAGTCTCTTGTTAATCTTACAATGGAAGACTATAATGTTCTCATGGTTCAGGTGTAGATCATCTGTCATTAGAAAAATACGACCTCTGGAGAAAACAGCAGAAGATGAGAGCGGCGAAGCTCGAAAAGAAGCTGAAGAAGAGATGGGAGCTGGAGGACCTAATCGAGGACCACCTAAGCAGACTACATGCCCACTACAGCCGCCCTGCGATGGATCCGATGCACCTCAAAGGTGTTGCCGAATTACTCACACCAAATTGGGCTCAGCCACACGAGCTAGCCTTCGTCGGTTGGTTCGGCGACTGGAGGCCTTCAGCAATTCTAGATCTCCTCCGCGGTCTAGCCGGTTCATCATCCTCGTTTTCGGACCCTGCTAGCATTCAGGGGAACCTGTCTAAGGCAGCCCGTGAGATACGCATCGAGGAGGCGATCGTCGATGAGGAAATGGCTGAGATTCAAGCCACTTGTGTGCTTAATCTTCCTTTTGTGGGGTTGCATCATCATCATCATCATCATCAAGTTCGTTGTAGTGCTGCATTGGGTTGTCTCCACTCCGAGTTCAAGAAAATCAAAAGGGTCATCAATAAGGGACAGCAACTTAGGTAAAGCTTTCATTTCCACCTCGCTTGATAAGACTGCAAATGAGCCAAGTCAAACTTTTAAAAACTCGGACTTTGGTTTGTTTAAAAATTATCAAACTCAAGTTCGAGCTCGAGTCGAGTTTTTTATTGAACCTAAAATTGATATTCAAGCTTAGCTTGTTTAAATAAACGAGTTTATCTCAAATTTAAACTCAGTTTATTTACTAGTTAAACTTAAGTTAAGCTAAGCCTAAATTGAGAACTTAAACTCAACTCGTTTACTAATTAAACTCAAGTCAAACTAAGCCTAAATCAAGGTGATCTTGAGCCTATTAAAAAATCTAAGTATATAAAATTAAGAAATATATAAATAAATAGATTTCAACAGTGAATAAAGATTAGATTATATATTATATATTATCCTATAATATATTATATATTTATATATATTATATAAATATTAGCCTTTAGATTTTAATAATATTTACAATATATATAAAATTCATAAACGTACTCACATACCTAAACGAATCGGCTCATGAGCTTTAGTGAACAAGCTCACAAGCCTAAATTATAATAAAAGTTTGGCTTATTTAGGTAAATGAGTTTTATCTTCAATTTAAGTTTAAATCATTTATTAATCGAGCTTAAATTGAATCGAACTTTAAACAAGTCAAGCTCCAATAGCTCACGAGCAATAACACCCCACAACCCCCCCCCCCCCCCCCCCCCCCCTCTAACTGAAATACCTCGGTGATGATGTTTTGGCAGGTTTAAGACAGTTGAGCTTATCGTCAAGAAGGTGTTGAATCCAACAGATGCAGCAGAGTTCCTGGTAACATTTGAGAAAATTCAAGATGCAGTTCACAAGGTTGCCGCACGCCAAGGGCCTCGGAACCGGCCGTATATTACTCTGCCTGATGAAGCAACCCTAGGGCTAATGAATTGAGAGTGAAGGAGGAGCAATAAGAAATAGAAACTTTGCTTAGATTAGTTCAATGGAAAAAAAAAAAAAAAGAATAAAGAAAAAAGAAAGATTGTTTGCAATGTAACACGTCTTGTTAGACTAGCCTACTTGACTTGATTTGTTGTTGTAAATTTCAGATCGAGAGGATTTGACTGTGTGCCTGCCTGTTGTAAATTTTTTATATTAGAATGGTAACAATTTTTAAGCTAGGTTAGGTTCAATCTTTTTTATCGATTGAGGTTGTCTGGATGGACGTAGGACCATAAGACTGGTGAAAAGTTAATATTTCCATTTGAAAGCACATAAATGAATTACCAGAAAATAATATCCATTTCTTTGTCGGCTTTTCTATAAGCTGAGACTAAGAGAGAGCATGATTATATAATATGGTTTTAGCGATAACGAAGTGACGATCAAATAACATTTTTCATCACTTAAAATCGTGGGATGTGTAGGAAGAATTTTTATCATTTACACCCAAGATAAATGTTTTATTGTCTTAAAATTAATAATTTTGAACTTATTTTAGACAGTTGATTTGAATATATAAAAAAGATCAACGGTTAAACGAATAAAATCAAGTTCAATCGAGATTAGATCAAGATTAGAATGAACCGGTCTTATAACGAGATCAAGTCGAATTGGATCGAACCGTAGTAGTTAATTCAGATTTGACAACATGATTCAAAGATAGAAGATGACATAATATGAAATGCCTTGAATTGGTTGAATTTTATAGGGAAAAAGAAAAAAAATTACAAAAAAATACTCGAAAATACAACTTCAGAGAATATTCTAAAAAATATAATTCTTAAAATTGCTCCTTTAAGTAACTATAATCGCCCCTTAAAAAAATAATTTTAAAATAAACTGAAATCGCTTTTTGAATAGATGATTTCATCTTAAACTAGTTAAAATCGTTTTTTGAAGAATCAATTTCATCTTGAATTAATTGAAAATATTGTAATTCCAGTAATATTTTTTTAGGCCACGTATTTTTTTTTGGCAATTTTTTTTTCCTTTTCCTGAATTTTACAAGCATAATCTAATAGGATAAAATAATATTTTAGATAGAATAAACATATTATTGCGAGGAAGGTCAAATCAATAAGATGCTGTGCACGTAAATTGGATATATTGGAACAAGGCGTGTAAAAAGGACTTTAAAGACTCGAACCCCAAAAGTGCAACTTTAGCAACAAAACAAAAAAAAAGAAGTACAACGTTTTTGATAGGATGTTTCATCATGGCTCTCTTCTCTAGTGCAGCATATTGGTGGATTAGTGTATTTGATATTTCAAGATTATCAAGCTACGTCAGTAGTCAGTTTCCTACATAAAGTTTGAATTTTTGCTTGGGCGATAATCAAGTTTCATGTCCTCAGTGCTGTGGCTTATGGATCATCATCAAAGAAGTAGTTTTTTAATACCTTTATAATTTAGTGATATAAATACTTATCGTTCAATAAAATGAATTAAGTTTAAATATATAATCAAAAAAAGAAGTAACTTAACAATTATATGTTGACTCACCGTTAAAAGGAAATTTGATTATGAAGCACCATACTATAAGTTTTATAACTTACATAAGCCATATGAGTGGTGGTAGAGAATGATGATAGTAATTGGTGACTAATTGCATCTTCTTCGGTTAGCAAATACATGAATACTTATTAAAATAAGGGGAAAATGATTTTTTGTTTTTATATAAAAATCGTTTACAATATTTTCAATTGGTATATATATATATAATGGTTAACTATTATTATTGACTACATTTATCGATGTTGGCTCAAATTTTATCACTTAACACGAGAAAATAGGTAGGTAAGTTTGGTTATCGCTAATTCCTACTAATATCACCCGTTAAACTCGTGACATCGAAGATTATACTTGAAAAATCATACCGGGTTGTTAACGTTATAGTTACAGTAAACGTGAAAATTGATATAATTTCTAGATAGCACGGAGGATATTAATAAAAATAGATTCATTCAATCTTATCTATCTTTTTCTATGAACATTCAAGATTAATACAATGATATGTGAATCATGTGATGATTCTAAAGTTTTCTTTACAACAAAATACACCTAATAAAATCTACGAATGAACGTCGTACATGGATACGTAAAACAATCATATTAAGTTAGTAGCAGTCAGAATTTGCAGCAACCAAACTTTGAAGAAATGTAGCAATGTTAGGCAAAATTAGAGTCGTTTTACCACCTAACAAATTAAAAAAATCAACGAATTTGTGCTTCTTATTGATTGCGGATCTTAATGCATTAAACCCTAAAATAATTGCATGGCATGCATACATTGACCATGTACATGATCTACCAATTAGTTGCATCCTTTAATTTATCAAACTAATCATTGAAGGGTCAGGTCCCCCACAAAAGTAGAGAGGGGAGGAGGGTGTGGGGGGAAGTGGATCAAAAGGGTGCAACTAGTAAGCTGTTCATTTGACTTGAAGAACCCTAGCTAGATTCAATAAAAGGCTAAAAGGGTACCTACTGATTTCCATTAAAAAGTGTGATAATTTGGTTTGGACTCAATTCAATAGGTGCACTACATATCCATCGATTTTTAAATAAAATGATTAAATAATTATAAATTATATAAAAAATTACTAAAATATCATTACTATATCACATCTTATAAATACGATATTACTATTTGTACTAATATCGTATTTTTAAGAGGCAACATTAATATTCGTATATCATAATTATGTTTTATGACCTTATAAAACATGCATAATTGCACGGGGAAAAGAGGAAAAGAAAGATAAATAATAAGCATAATAGTATTAATTTATTTCTTTTTAATTTATCTAGATATATTATCTATCTATTTATTATATTTATTTTTCTATAATATCGTGTGTCTATATATATGTGTGTTTGTCTTGACGAGTTAGGTGCAATCCATCCTTGCATGATGTTTAAACTTTGTAGGGATGGAAGACGTAAATAATTAGACCTCATTTTATTTTCTCGTCATCATTATTTTGCAATTTGGATTACAGATAAAGACAAATTCAACTAAGATAATATAGTATTGAACTCGACTTAGGTTAAAATTTTAGGATTTTAGCTCAATTCATTAATTTCATTTGGACTCAATAAAGGTTGAAAGTATATAGAAAGGGAGAAAGTAGATACTATATAAAATTAATTATTAAAATGTATATTAAAGGGAGAAAGTGCATATTATATTCATATTTTAGAGAACGAGAATTATAATGTACGTCAAAGTGGTCGAGGTGCATCCTATTGCAAATATATATGAGATCATGGGTTGAGTTTCCATTAGAGTGACTTCCATGCTCTCACTATTTTGTGAAATGTGTAACCAGTTTTATAAGGATGAAAGTTTTCTTTTTTAGACTTGTTAACTAATCTTTAGGAGCATCCATTCAAGAAACTTTTTCTATAATTTAATTTTATCAAAAGGGAATTAGTTTATTGAACGACTGGTTGTCTAATCCCTTCTTTTGCAAAGGACATTTTCTACAACATTGCAAATGAAATAATCTTATAAAATCATCATAAAATAATTGTAGAATACTTATATTTATATCATGTTGCTATTTTGGTTCTACTTGTAATCTTCTATATAAATATTCTTCTATGATATGTTTGTGTAGATAAAAGTGAGAAAAAAAAAAAAAAAAAAACAAGGGAACTAACACAAAGTTTGTGTGTATGAATTTCAATTAAATTTTAATTAATATAAATGCCTCTGTAAAAAGGTGAAAGTTTTCACTTGTAGCATCTTGATGCAGCAATACTTGCAATCATTTCCTCAAAAGAAAAAAGAAAAAAATATGAAGTTCCCATCTTTGGAAAATCCCATAGGTAAGAATAAGATGTATTATAATTGTAATGACAAACTAATATCTTTCCAATATTCAAATATTGATGCATTAATACTTGCAATCGTTTCCTTAAAAGAAAAAAAATATATTAAGTCTCGTCTATATTTTTTACCAAACCAATCTCGTCCTTTATCAAACTGTTGGTTTAATGTTTATTAAATTTGAGCAGTTAAAATCAAAATCAGTTTAATAATCTAAATTTAAATGATATTAAATCAAAAATAGGATAAAAGATAAGATCGATTCCGTAAAAAATACAGGCAAGACAATAGAAAAATCCCAATTATAATATTGTCCTAAAGAAGGTTAATGGGCCCCTAATTGCATAGTTTGTGCTTGCCACTCAACTTGTTTTATATGAAAAGAACTATTTTCATTTCTATCTAAAATAATATTGATACTTTAATTGGACCTAAAGTTGAACTCAATTGACATTTCAAGCTTAACTTGAATTTAATTATACTCGTAAACTAGTTAAACTAAATATTATGAAACTCGTATACTTATCTAAAGTTGTGCAAAAACTAATTTTAAACCGTGAATTAGCCTATCTGGCTATTGAATTGTTGGACCCTAAAGGTTTAAACGGTTCAACATGTAGAATCCAGCGGATCAATCGGGCGATTCAGCCTGTCGATTCGTGGCCAGGCCAACCTTAAAATTAAAAATATATATTAATAAAATATAATATACACTAGATATATAATGTAAATAAGTATATATTATATATAATAATTAATATTTTATATATAATATTAACATTTATCCAGGAAAATTCGATTTTACAAATAATAAAAGTTGATATAAAGTTTTAGCTTTAATTAAAATAAAATAGAAATAGATGAATAGGCTATTAATTAAGAAAATTCGAAAAAAAAAAAAAAAAAAACATCCTCACAGCGCTCATACAAACTAGCCTAGGCAGGCCCAATTCACTCCTCCACCGATCGATAAACCCACAGTTCAAAACCGTTTTGAAGCTAAATTAAACAGGCACATAGGTCTATATCTTCCAATAACTTGACGCTGATAACTCGACTCAAAGGGAATATACCTACCAAATGACCACTTGTCGAATTACAATTTACCTTTTCATTTTTTTTTTTCTTGGAAATTCTCCTAAATCATCACGAAATATCTTTATTCAAAAACATCCGAATCAGACGGTACTTTAACAAGCGCAACTTCCCCCTTTATGCATTTATTGCATACATTTGCACCATTAAATTTTGTATGATTTCATGTTATATAAAAAAAGTTTCAATAATATTAACATATTATATAAATTAATAAATAACGTATAAATAATAATAAAATTTTTTATATAAAAATATCATTAATACTCTTTTAAAAAATCCATAGGTATATTATTACGTGTTTAAATATTATTAGTATTTATATATTATTTTTTAATTCACATAATGTATTAGTTCTATTGGTTGATTTTTTTTTTTCACACACGGAGGACTACAATTTTTCCACTGCAAGTTAAAGGAAGGTTGTGAACCGTGTGATGATGTGGTGATGTGGGGGTCTGATCTGTGTACAAGGATAATGCAAAAAGTGGCCCATCAATAATCAGGTGATCATGCTTGCCAGTACATAGGCGTGCACTTAAATACTGTTACTATTTGTTCTTCAACGGGCCCTCCAATTATACGACTTCATGCTCTTTAGAAACATTGGACCTATAATACAGATGCAATTGGGTGGATGAGTTTAATATGGATTTTGTAAAATCTGAATTAGATCTTTATAAGATTTATCATTTTTCAAAATCACATAAGGTTTTTACTCCTATCATCGAAACCTATCTTCATATAGTTTCAAGTTTCCTGTATTCTTCTGAAGTTTTTCCTTTTATTACTAAAATCAGTTTCTATAAACATCATGAACCCAACAACGAACCATCACACCTTTGATTATATAAAAAAATTATTTTATTTTTTATTTTTTAAGTTGTTAGTATATTCTTAAAATATTTTTATAAACAAATACTTAATATGATTACTAATCTTCTTAACAATAAAATATAACATAAAGTAAATAAAATAATTTATTATTTCCTATTAGATCGGGTTTCTCATATGATTTTTTTTTATTCTCAAAACTTGATTCTAAATCTTATAAAATTTTTAATAATGTCTTGAAACTTGACTCTAAACCCAATATTTTATAGGATTTTTATCAAATCATGTTGGTCAAATACATATTATATATTATTTGTGTGAGTAAGGTAAATTAAAAATAAATTAAACTGACTAGCTACATATTATAAGCCACAATCGATAATTTATATTATTGTAAATTGGAAAAAAACTTCTTGTGTTAGTTTTTATTTATCTTTTTTTTTCATTGTTTATTTTGTGATTATAAATCAAATTTTAAAATTTTGAAGATTTGAGATGATATTTGATCGAATCTTACTTTGCAATGTGTGGATTTGATTGGTCCTTTTTTTCAACTCGAAGTTGCTCTCCCACCTCATGCATACATAAAACTATGACCTAAAATAAAGGATAGAATCCTATGGTCCTCCCTCCTTATTATGACTTTAAAGAAAAGACATTGATATTTACAATAGTTCTACATTTGGATTAAATTTAAGAAATAAATCTTCATGGTCATGTTATGGTCTTACATATTGTAAAGAGTTTTGTTCATCATAGATCTTCTTAATCATAATTACAAAAAGTTCTTTTTCTAAGTTATGATTTGTAAGTCCTAAATGCATACCGAGTAAATATTATTGGGTTCAAGTTTGGCTGGCTACTATATATATTTATCAACTTTATAAAAAAATTTATATAATTATGAATTATATAAAAAAAACTACCAAAATACCATTACATACAAATAGCTATGTTGCATCTCGACATAATAACGATATTTTGAGAATATTTTTTATTTAATTTGTATTTATGTAATATTTATTAATTTTGATGGTAAACACATAAATTTCTCAAGCTTGGCTAGATTAAGCTTACTTAAACTCATCTATTTAAGAAAAAAATGATATACCATTTAACTATTTTATGATAAAACTTAAACTCAAGTAAGTATAGCAGAAATTAAACTCGACCCAAGTTTGATTAGATACAAACATTTTGAGCTAAGAATTTGAAATCAGAACTCAACCATTATAAACTACTAGAAAGACTTGAATTTTAGATTAGACTCAATTACAATTAAATTTTTTTAGTCGAATTCAAATAATGCATTAGCTTGTTTGATTCATTTATACTCCTATGTAGAAGAACCATTCTTTGATTCAATATGTGAGAATGCTAGATATTTCTATGCCCATTTTAGAGAAAAAGATTTATGCGAATGATATACCATTTGGATTATGATGTAATAAATAAATACAAATAAAAGATAAGCATAATGAGTGGTTACAAAATTCCTATACATATCAAATTTTATATTTATTTTTATCCATCACGTTGCATTATCTGTGAAATGAAAGTTTGTTTTAAAAGGGTTCATGTTTTTCACACAAATGAAAAGACACACAATATTGAAGAGGTGCATATAGTGGGTGATGATACCACACAAAATGCATTAATTATAAGCATATATAGGACAACATTTGGCATCTATCCTTTATGCCAGTGTGAGAAAGGATAGCACTAAAGACAAAATTGAAATGACAACATATAAACCTTAACAACAAAGTTGAACCTAATTAGATACGAGAGATGATATGAAGATCTTTCAATGCCTTCATATGTTCCATCACTTTCTTAAAAAAGGTCTATTATGGTGACTTGTATCTTAGCTATTTAGGCACATCCATTATGTCAAAATCCTAGAGTACGTGATATGGAAGATCTCTTTGCACTAGTTCAATTCAATTGCATGATAACAATGGATCCTTTCACACTACAAATGTATTGATGTAGATTGCTCTCAAATTGCCATGCTATGGAAGACCATTTTGCTTCTTATAGTTAAGGTTACCATAATCTAATACTCATAAAAGTCGATTTAAATATGGTACTTAAAAGTATTTACATTAATCAAAGTAATGAACAATCCAACGCAATAAGCGTTTCAATAGTCTCCATTTGTACTTATAGTGATAACATAAACCCACCTATCAAATATGAAATTGTTGCTCTTGAGTGGAGTTAAGCCATAATGAGTGTAATGTGATCAAAAGAGGTGTACATTGAGCTAAAAGTTAAAGGAAGACTAGGTATCATGGAAATTATCATTCGAGATCATTACATAAGAGAATTGGAGAGTTAAAGAGGTACACGCCTAGGAAAATAGCCGTATACCCAAGCATGTTAACCTACATGCCTTACATACATAACTATACAATTATGTACTATGGAGAAAAGACATCCAAGAGAAACATGGCCAAAGTATACAAATGTATACTTCGCACGCGTTGTTATCCTTAATAGTTAACAATTATGAGTTTCTTTAATTAATTGTATTTGAATTTGTTTACAACTTTGCCATTAGGATAAGGTTTCTTTTCTAGCTATTATGATAGTTAGATGGATATACAAGGAAGTGTTTTTGCTTCATAATTACATTCATTCGTAAGTAATATCAATCTTTCTAATTATATCTTCTTTGATTTATGTTATCGTGAGTGATATCGAAACAAAACTCAATACCTAACTCGATTATCCTTAGCAATCGATCATATCTTCTTTACTTTCCATTTATTCATACAAAAAACCCTAAAATTTACAATATTTTTTCGTTGTACACTAAGTTATAACTACCATAAATTTATCTCAAGAACCAAATTGTATCATAATTTTGGTAGCAGAGTGGTTGTTTGCACACTTTGTTGCATATAGTGCAACGTGATACAATAAGTATGTGGTAAGTTTGGGTATTTTTGTTACTTAGAATTGTTGCCATAGGATTCGTAGAGATTATTAATTATTTCTAATAATGGCTTCATTAACTTAGTTAGGAGAATTAATTGACAAAAGGAATAATGAGAGAAGACCTAAGATTACTGTATTAGATCTCATGGAGAAAAGGGTAGCGAGATTGAATAACCAGATGTAAACTCTACAAGATAAAATTTTTCGTAACTTCTCAAAAATGTCTTGCAATTAGGAATCCGAAATAAATCTAGCTTGCATGATCTTCCCTATCTCAAACCATATCTTAACACCTCAATAATTGCCTCTCCTATGAGTGGCAAGGGAATTCTTCCATCACATAACTACATATCTAATGAACTCTGAGATAGCCAAACGTACCTTGTCATAATCTTCATAATGGTAGTAGTCAAAGGTCTTCTCAACCTTTTCCTGCTAATCTAGATAATCGTCGACATCTCTTGTACCAATAAAGGTAAGAATGTAAGGCTTAACATTGTCTATACCTCTAGGTACTCAATCAACTCTCTCCTTCGCTACGTAGTATTCCTCACCATCCTCGTCCCCTTCTACTACATCATCCAAATCAATTCATCTATAAGCTCTTCTATCTGCTCCACTTACTTGTGCATTCTAAACTAGGTAATTCCTTCTCTCATTCTAAGCTTCATGTCATTGATCTCCATCATTAATATTAGCTCGATGAACTTTAGGGGTAGCCTCATTGGGTCAAACTATGGCTAGTTGGGGCATAACATGGGTTAACTAAGTTATCATGGTAATCATTTCATCGATTCTCTCATCCATGGACCTTAGGGTGTTAATGACTGGCCTACCACATTGTTGGATACCACTCTCATTGTCTACAATCACTGCTTTCACAATAAGGTAAGTCATTTTTCATGGCAACCCTCACCAAAGCTTTAGAAGCACTCTTCGACAACTTAAACAATCAACAATTGAAACCCACAACGGCAATGACATAGCTACCTAGGAGCACCACAAACCCAATCAACAACTACGTCATTAATACTTCAACAACCTTGATGGTCACTTAAGCACAGCAAGTGCATAACACAAAGCATATATTAAGCCTAGACCATAACAACTCAAACGCTACTACTCCTTCCTTGCAACCTATAAGCTCTAATATCAAGATGATACACCATTAACTGTAGGAAGATGAAGACCACATGTGTAACTGTATTTAGGATAGTAGGGTAGATCAAAACCAAGCTATGGCTCGAAAATAAATGATAGTCAAAGGTAAGCAAACTCGTGCACAAATGTGTAGATATGACACATCACAACCACTTCATATGAATCTAAGCACTTGCTCAATATGACATACAAGTAAATACTTATGATCACTCCTACTAGCTCTTGCTCAACGAACTAGATGAAAGTTAAACATAAGAAAAACTTATGAAGAAACACAAGAACACGTCACAATATAAAATAAAGTATATTCAAGGAATATGATGATATAGATGATAAGATCTTTTGGTTATATTCAAGTGTTGGTACTTATACTTAGCCTCCTAGGGTAACCTTACAAGAAGGATAAATTACTAAAAGGGGCACATAGCTTAAAAACGATAAATTTTATTTTACACATGACAAAAGGAGGTAAAATAGTATAATGACAAAAAGAATATCCACTGACATTCATACAATATGGAAATATCAGAAGGTTCGTGTCATTAGATGCTTGGATGGGAATTTGGTGGTGCATAATGGCTTATATACACTTAGGAGGTAGCTTGAGAAATGAACAAACAAGTTAAACCCTAGCACAGATGGCTTAGAAACAGGTTGACCTTTCTAATGGTCAAATTGCCTAAGCTATCCATTAGGTGAAGATGGTCTAAGGCTTCAATCTGTAGTAGAGTAAAAGATGGTCCTTGACTCAAGAAGCAAAACAAGTTGGGACAATTCATTAAGGATGACTTTTCTGGACTTGGTCAGAGAGAGATGATCGGTCTTGATTCTTATCACCAAGTCTATTCACGCTTTGCTACATATTGTAGCCTTACTATCATAATTCAATGCAATTTATTATAAGTGTAAACCTTCGAATGAATAGAGTGGTAATTTTACTCATACTAAATAAAAGATTTATGCAATTACTTTGGTTTGTAATCCACATCTTCTTTTACTTCTATCCCATGAGAAGATTGGATTAGCTTTTTGCTTGTATCTAGTTGTATTAAGTAGCAATTGAAATTCATGATCTTAAATAATTGTACTCCTTTTCTAGTTGTGAAAAAAAAAAAGAAAAAGAAAAAAAAAAGATCTAAGAGAATATATCACCAATCAAGTAAAATGAATCTATTTATATTACGTTAGATGCTCCTTTTTATTGAAAATTTTTAAATAAAATTAGGGAATGAATAGAATAAGAAAACTAGCAGAACGATGGAAAAAAAATGAAAAACCATGAAGCTAATGAAATCAAAGTAAATAACAATCTACTAAAACAGAAAGGTAAGGAATAAATAAAATAAAACATAAGTTGCTTCCTTATGTGGCACATCACTTGGACTATTTTCTCGGAACTTGCATGCAATGCAAAACAATAATAGCATCTACTTTTATTGATATACAATGATGGAAAGTAATAATATACAGCAACCATTTATTATTGTTGATGATGATTAATTATGTCTGACGATACAAGCGAAAATCATTTTTACATCAGCTTATTTCTTCCACCACCTAGCACTAAAAGTACAAATCACTCCTAACAATTTTTTCTACTTTAATGTTGACCATTATCTATATCCATATTATTTAATATGAAAAGTCCTTGTTTTATTGCAATACTCATATTCAATAAATTATCGCCTTCTAAACATTGAAAATTATGGTTCAAATGCTTAATGTCACAAATATTCATACACAGTACACACCCATCTTTGTGCATAGGATTCCTCTTGCGTTTTGTAATTTTTTTTTTTTTTTCCTTCTCACTGATCCTTTATACATAATATCTTTATTTTTTAAGGTAATTACTTTTGTAAAGGAAAAATTTTTATGTTGAAAGATGGATACTTGGATTTAAGTTTAAATAGAAAATGAAAGACGTGAACAAAGAGTGTTGTGATGTCGATTGCCTCTATTGTAACATCACTCATGCTGAAAGCAAAATTCGTAAATAGTGTAGTTGACGTTGACACTTTTTTTCTTTTTCTTTTCAACTAATCACATGTTACAATTTGAATTTGAAAGAGGAAAATATTTAAACTTAATTTATTCTATTGAAAAACTAATTTTTATGCCATAAGATTATAATGATGCAAATAATGACTGGTATAAAAAAAAAAAAAAAAAAGGACATCAAAGAAGCTTTTACAGGTAAATTAAAAAAAAAAAATTTGCACAATTCAAAATTCATCTTATCTCGTTTACAATAAAAGTGTAAACTTACTTCTCTTCACGACGGACATGCCACTTTTGACCTTAAGTAACCTTTTTCTGCCCCTGTTATGCTTGTGGTCAATTATCTACTTATGACAAGGAATGAAGAAGAATAAAATAAAATAAAATAATAATAATAAAGAAAAGCAAAGAAAAGACAGCAGCAAGAAAGGAGGAGGCTATAAATATTGCCCCCCTTTAAGCATTGGCATTTGGCAGTGAGCTTTTTCTTCCAAACAACTTTCACCAATTGGCTACTAGAGAAAAGAAGAGAAGAGGAGAAGATAAGAGAAGAGAAGAGAAGATGTTTGCAGCAGAAAATGGGCTTAAAGGAGACCCCAGATTGAAGGCCATATCAGAGGCTATAAGAGTAGTTCCTGACTTCCCAAAACCAGGTCTTTTCTCTAAATTTTTTTTTTTCCTTATTTTTGTTAGTATTGGATATACTCTAAATTCTTAAAGTATATTTTATTTCTTTTTAACATCCTAAAATATAAATGTGTACGCAAACTATGGCTGCTGAAACCTTAAAATCCATTGCTATTTAATAATAATCATATCAAATATTTGTATATTTTAAAAGTTGCGATTCTCCATTATCACCTTATGGATAGCTTTTTTTTTTTTTTTTTTTCCGTTATTTTAGTTTGTTCTATTTTGTTTTAAATTTTTGGTTTTATTACAGGAAATGAAAACAAAACAATGATTTTCACCCTCTTTAATGTTCAACTCTTGCAGGTATCATGTTTCAGGATATCACAACTTTGTTGCTCAATCACAAAGCCTTTAAAGATACTGTGGACATCTTTGTTGAACGTTACAGGCATATGGGCATCTCGGCTGTTGCTGGTAATATCCCTCTCCCCTACAACACCCAATACCACAGTAAACTCGTCTAAAAGCTTAAGTCCATTCGGATATACCCGGATTTGCACCCTTATGCATGTTTTTCCATCAATCACATCTAAGCATTTAGGAGGAAAAAAAAATATATCATTATATAAATTTATCCCACCTACTTTAAGTGTTTAAATATAATTGATAGGATTTTTTTATAATTCTATTTTTATTTTTACGGAATCAATGCAATTATCAATTTCATTCTTAATTTGCATACATTTAAATCTAAATTATTAAACAAATTTTGAATTCAATTGTTTAAAGTTTGAAATATAGAAATGAATTATGAGATAAGAAACGAAACCACTTCCATCAAAATAGTGGACGAAATAGTATAATCTTCGGTAATGGATAAGAATAGGATTAGGATAATGAATTCCAAACAACAAAGCCCATTTGTCCGAACAATTTAGACATTTATATTTTACGAATAGATGATACACTTACTTTACGTATACAAAAAAAGATAAAAAAGTTTAGATTTCATATATAAAAGAACATCAATAATATATATTTATAAAATCAAAATTATAATAAATTTTTTCCTAAAAAAACTAGCATATGTCGATCAAATAAAAAATATAATGAATTTTTTAAATAGTAGTAATATTGAACAATTAAACTAATAGATAAATAAAATAATGATAATTCTAGAAATAAGTATAATAAAATATGATAACTGTATAGGTAAAAAAAAAATTGTGGATAAAGAATGATAATTAAAATTTTTATGAGATGAGTATTGGTTTTGTTTTTTTAATAATTATTATAAAAAATAAGTAGTTAGTTATGGGTAGTTAAAAAAATAAAAATTCATTTAATATAAGATATATTTATCGTGGATTCACAACGTTTAACTCATCTGGAGAGTTAAATAACTTCTTTCCCACCTGGCCCCCACGGTAAAAGAATGGCCTTTGTGAGGGTGTAGTTGTCATTCCGAAAATGTCACAATCATTCTTTGGTTCATCCATCATAATAAGTGACATCATATATGCATGTCAAGCGGTGGCTTTTTCTAATATTTCTTTCATAGAAAATTGGGAATAATTTATTCCATAAAGTTGAAAGGCAATTATGAGATCTCGTTATCCGTTAAAATCTTATCCTATTGAAAAGTAAATGAGTAGGTAAGATGGGATTATATTTTTTTTTTCCCATGGTCCTAAAACCATGACCTAAGAGTTTCAAAGCCTATAAGTTATTAAATTTTAGGGCAATTATAAAAAATTTCTTTAAGTTTTGATTTAGGTATAGATTAATTTTTAAAATTTTTAAAGTAATATTTTTAACCTTTTAAATTTTTATAAATTAATAAATAATTTTCATAATCTCTTTAAACTTTAATTTTATTGTGTAAATACTTCTTAAACTTTAATTTTAGTATGTAAATATCTCGTAAATATCCTATAGTTTAGAAGAAGTGTTTATACATAAAAACCAAAATTTGGAAATATTTACGTACCAAAATCAAAATTTAAAAATTAAAGGGTTGTTTTACTTATTTATCAAAGTTTAAAAAGTAAAAAAACCTCATTTTAAAAGTTTAAGAAATTAATTTGCATCTAAATCAAAGTTTAATTTTTTTTTTTTTTTGCATTTTCCCTTTAAATTTTTATTATCATTTGGATTAAGATATTGATTCACATCAGATGTAGCCAATTATCATCCTTAACTCTTCCACAATAATATACTATAGTTGGGGACCATAAAAGAGAAATAATAAATAGTTCATATGATTAAGTTGCGGAATTGATGAGAATCTTTAACTTCATTTCTTTTTTTCTTTTAAAGATAATTACGGTTAGAGTCATCTAATTTGTGTGTTAAAAAGAACTAGTAGTCTACGTTTTAAGTAAGTCAAATAAATTGAATTGTTATAATGTAGTTCAAGTAAAGATTTTTAAGGGAATCAAATAAGTGGAGGACCATAATAAAAGTGCTCTAAATGATGAATTTATTACTTATTTGACTTTAACCCCAAGTTTAAGATATTTTGAGAATATTGACCCACTAAGAACTGAAAATTCTGAATATAACTCTTTGACTTTATGTTTCCAGTAATTTTTCCCTCCTACTATTGACAATTTGACTTAATTTCACTAGTGGTGAAAAATCCAAAAAATTGTTGCTTAAATTAGCTTCTTCCAGGAATTCCAAAAGTATGAACATTTTAATAAGTAGCAAATCAATAGAAAATATAAACACCAGCATATAAATAAATAATAGTGGTATTAATAAGTGCTGGGGATTTAGCTAATCATGCTTAATAAGATTATTTACAAATTATACCGCCAATTTTGTTCGAGGAGAATGGATGCACGATTAATTTGCATAATTTTTTATATTTTTTTTTTTGTTAGAGATTTTATGTTTCCTCCCTTGTTTTTAAAAGCACTACTATTTATTAATATTATTTTAAATTTAAATCATTAAATTTACCATTGATCTAATAGTTGAAATTTAAATAAATATAAATTAAATATAATGATATCAATTCTATCGAAAGTAAATTTATTTATTTATTTTTAAATATGTTATAGTTAAAGTTTAGCAACCGTCGGAAGTCATTTCAGTAATCTGAAGATGTTGCATCGAATTGTGGTTTTTAGCACTAGTGATGAAAGGATGGAAAGGCGGCAACCAAAGACCGGTGAAACGGTTAGTAACCACGATGTCAATGAAAAATATGAAAAATGGTTTCCTTCCTAAAACCTATCGGTAACTATAAGCTCTTGCGATTACTACGGATAATTGATAGCTTAGAATGTCAGAAGATGTTTAGGAGAATGGTTATTGCTAAACACAAACATTAAATATCTTCGTTCCTTTCATGGTTCCATTAGTCTCTTTGAGCAGAATTGGATCATCGTATGCTAACCTTATCATATCGTGTTAATGTTTTGACATTATGTCTTATCTATTTGATAATGTCAAAATCGATGCAGGGATCGAGGCCAGAGGATTCATGTTTGGACCATCAATCGCTTTGGCGATTGGTGCCAAATTCGTCCCTCTCCGAAAACCTGGGAAATTGCCTGGTATGAATGTGCAAAAATTCTTGGCATCTTTCTTTTCTCATTTGAAACTGCCTGTTTGCTACTTCACAAGCACTGAGTAAAGTTTAGGAGTCATTTGCTCTTACATTTCACAAGAAAATAGGAAAGATTGGAAGATGGATAAGATTCGGACAAAACCTAATCAGACTATCTGGAAAATCAAATGTTTGGGACGAGGAATTGTGCCATGGCGATTTTTGGTCTCAAGTTTTGTCTTGCAGATGTTTGTAATAATTCCTGAATAAACCCAGTCTAATGTTGACTCAATGATCTGAACTTTTGGAGTTGCGTGATTCATCGTATCTACGGGGCTTAAAAATTTCAATGATTTATGTAATATAGGGGAAGCCATTTCGGAGTCATACATCCTCGAGTATGGGAACGATTGCTTAGAGATGCATGTTGGTGCAATTAAGCCCGGAGAACGAGTACTGATCATTGATGACTTGGTTGCTACTGGAGGGACTCTTTCTGCAGCCATAAGACTTGTAGGCAAGTCCTTAGAGCTTCTCGCAAGCACTTCAATAGTACAATTTCCTCTTCCTTTTGATGCTATCTGCTGTAAGTTCCTTGATTAAGTAACATCATCTGTGATTCTTCTATCAACTAGAGCGCGTTTGGGCTGAAGTAGTCGAGTGTGCTTGTGTGATCGGCGTAGCTGATGTTAAGGTAATCCTAGTACAACTATTCTTGCATATTTTTATGGCAGATATCAGTCATTGTAGCCCAGGCTTGAAACTCAAGAAACTGTGCGGGTCGCCCCAACCCTGATTTACTTGCATGTTCATTTGCATGTTTTGCAGGAGGAATATGAGCTCAAAGGGAAGCCATTGTACATTCTTGTAGAACCTCGTCAGTGAATCGGTTCTTTAGGTATTCAACTCTTCTTTCCCTTTCATCAACCTACAACTATTAATATCATAAAATTATAAACTTATAAAATCGCGATTATTAAAATCTGTAAAATCATGTAAAACTGGTAATATCGTAAACTTATAAAATCTTATATCAAAATTTATAATTTTATCAAAAATTTACACTTAAGCAATTTTACATATGTTTTAAATAAGCAAAATATCATAAAATTATAAACTCGTAAAATGGTATAATTGATTTGTGATTTCAACAACAATGCTTCCCTTTGTTTTAACTTAAACCAAGTTTTTGTGCCATAGGCTCAAAATGTGTTATTGCATCTTGGCATTCGAATGAGGACAGGATTCTGGTTTAGTATGGAAAGTGAAGATGATGTTGGTCTAACATGGTAGCTTCCAACACAGGGGATCCTGTTAGGTTTGGTGCAGCTGCAGCATATAAGTCAAATATAGTGGTGGAGTTAAAAGCTTGGCAGGAACAATCAACAATTCAACCTCAAACGGAAGATGATGAGCACACCGAAGATTAATCTTGCATTCACCATGCCTTACTCTAATAATAGCAAATGTCCTGGCAGGCAGAGGAGAAATATTGTCAAGCAAAACATGTAGAAAATGGAAATAAGCGCGAAGCCGATTGTGTTTTAGGTACTTAAGCCAGGATATGGAGGGCTATTTTACCAACACTCTAATCAAATTGACAATTTGGTTGAGGGAGACTTTGTAAGATGTACAATGCCGATGTTGGTTCGTCTAAGGTCATGTTACTGTTTCTGTATCCTTGTATGGAAACTGTCGGTTCTATGTTGGAATAAGAGGCCTGCTCTGTTCTTTGCCTGGAGTTTGAGTTAATCTTTGTGCAATCCTAGGCATGCGAGCCAAAATAATAGTTATGGGGGCATAGGGTGGGGGAAGAAGTGCTTATTATGTTATTGAATGGATTAGAGTGATGTTGCAAAAAAAAAAAAAAAAAAAAAGAGTTTATCGTATTTGGACAATAGAAGATATAATCATATATACTAAAAACATGTTCAATGATGATAATTATTTTCTTTTCTATAGTGAAATCATTTTCTCCGATTATTGGTTAAATGAAGGTCCTGTTTGAATTCTCTTTTTTTTTTTTTTTTTTATATGTATCTATTTAAAATCTGATTTTTAGAAAACCATCTTATCTATTTTTTTTTTTCATAATTTTAATGAAAATGATAATTGAATTGTGAAAATTGGAAAATAAAAATTCACATACTTTTAGGAAAAAGATTTAAAAAATATATTTTATACATTGGAGATAATTATTTTAATCGGCATTTTTGTAAATATAGATAAAGTAAAAAGTCGATAAATTCTATTTTATTGAGATTTATTGAGTATTTAATTTTTAAAAATGAGCATATATATGGAATTATCTCCTCTCTTTTTTTTTCATCTTATTCTTACTAAATATAAAAATCAAATAAACACAAATAAGATGAAAAACAAAAAACAAAAAAATGAAACAAATGGAGCCAAAGTAGTTTTCTTGATAAAAGATAGAGAAAATGCTTTTACAAGTAATAATATATAGAATCTTGATATGTTATCCTGTATTTTGTAAAAACTATCAGGATGGGTTATCAAAGTTTATATATATATCAATCGTTTTTAAGTTTCTACTCATCATTAAATGTTACACGTACTATATTCTCACTTAAATCTTTCTCAAACTTTGTCGTAAACTTCTGATGCTTTTTGCATTAAAAATCAGAACGTTTTGAAGATTCTAATAGAAACTAAATGGTAAGCATCTTCACTTAATTGAACATTTTAAAAGATTTAGAACTTTATTATTAAAAGAAAATGAAAAAGAAATCCTGGCACATTCTAAGAAAAAGAGAGTGAGAAGAAAAAATTAGAAAATTTCTAAAGTGAAAAGAAATAAGACAAAAATAAATACTTTATTCCATGAAATTAACTAAACATACCAATATTTATTTATCATGTGATTTTAAAAAAGTGTTGAGGAGGATTGTTCTAAAAGCTAATCAAATCAAACCGAACATAGTTTTCTTGAGTAAAAGGTAAATTTACTCTTTCTTGGCAAACTATTTCTCTAAAAGGGTTTCAAACTAGTTATTGAAATTCAGTAGTGAAATCTCATTTTATAAATGCAACTTTGTTGTTGTGGAATTTTATAAATAAATTGTACTTAAAGGGGAAAAGGAAAAAAATGCAAGAAAAAATAATTACAAAATTGTAGCATCTAGAAAAATAATCTCAAAAATACTGCACTTAAAATTACATTTTGAAAATATGAGTTCAATTTGTACTGAAATCACGATTTGAGTACAAAATTTATACGTTCACCTAACAGCCAATTTCAATACATTTTACACATCCACCTAACAGCTGATTTCAGTACAAATTATTTCAATACATCCACATTTTACATTTTCATTTATTCCTCTACTTTAAATTCAGGAGAGCCTATGTAAGATTTTAGTTAAAAACGTATTCAGAACATGATGTTTAATAAACAGTTTTTTTTTTTTTAAGTCAATTAGTGAAATTATATCCAGTTATTTATTTGTAAAATATTCGGTTATGTCTAAGTTTAGTATTACATAAATATGCATTTTGAATCGATATAAAAAACTATAAATAACTTTAAATTATGAAGAAATGAAACTATTGAACGAAATATAAGTAATCTATCGAAATAGCTAAATAGTGTTTCAAAAATAAAGAAGGTAAATCAAAAGTAAAATATATAAAGCTAATGACGTCGGCATCGTTGTTGAGACAATAGTCGAGCATCCTGAGGTTCTGCGTTGTCTTGTAGTTAAACCATTTGAGCCGCATCCGGCTGTGTGATTTGTCCACCGTCTTAGCTATAAGCACTCGAGAACGATCCATACATAGAGACCAAAGAAGGATACATCCGCGTGAGTCATTCGCCCTTATCGTACTAAATATCTTTAATTGGCCTCCTCAATGGTCTCGGGGAGGGGGGGGTATGAAACTGAATAGTGGAGGCCTCTCCAATGATAAGGGTATAACACATAGGATTGTTGCAACTCTCCCCAATAAATGGCCTACGAAACTCAAATCCAAGTAATCTAAGAGATGTTGATGGCAAGAAGTGTAAATGTGAAGCATCGTCACGAATCTCCATGTCAGGTTGTCTATGTCCTCAATCCTTAACTCGACGACGACTACGTACCCCATGACCCCTACCTCTCCATGGCTCGTCTAATAGGGAGTCGTCTTCGTCAACATTCGAACCGGGTAGAGCTGGGTCACCTTGGTAAACCCTAATAATCCCCTATATGAGTTCATCTACTCAATGTTGCTCGACTAATATGTCCTCATATGATATGTGCGACACTCTATGTATGAAGTCCACCTGCATCCCGAACGCAAAAGTTTGAGTTACATATAAATTGGAAAATAAAAGTGTAAGCAAAAAAGCAATTATACGAACCATATATATCCAAGAAGCTCCAGACTGGCCAATATATTTACGGGTAACTTACTGGTACCAAAGGACATAGTCAGGGTGTACATAAGGTAGCAATCAAACCTAAGCTATCCAGTTTCAACAATCCTCATATCATCCTATCCAAGCTACATAGTAGGTCGACCAATTTATATTTATCCTGCCCCTCAGGTCGATATCATATAGGGTACGTCCCTTATTAGGGTGGACTGAGATCTCCTACATCTCACTAAACTGTCAAGCTACACCATCGGGATAGTGTATCTCCACGATGTGAAAGCATATAAGTGATACACAAGCTAGCCATACGTCACTCCCATACCAACAATAAGCTGGCAATCTGGCTACATCATCGGGGTCATATGGAATCCAAACAACCTAAATTGATGATCAACAATGAGGATAAAAAAAGTAACAGTTATTAAATGAATAAGGAGAACGGTTTCAATAAATATGCACCTACTCCGGACGTTAACGATCAAATGTAACTCTATACAGTCCAACTACATTTATGGGTAGCTCGGTTATGCCAAAGTCTACCCCCCATCAACTCATAAGTAGTCAACCATCGACAGTTATCATAATCCGACGATGCAATTGAGTAGTGTATGGGAAATGCTCCCATGCTTACACTTACAAAATAACCAATGAACCACTAATCTCTCGTGCATAAGCCCTAAAAGCCAAGCATAACTAATGATACAATTAGAGCTGTACAAGCGGGCCAACTCACCCCGCCTCGCATTGACCTGTAAATTAAGTAGGTTGGCCCACTTTGACTCGCTTGTAAATGTAAGCCCCAAAGTTCAACCAAGTAACCGTAGGATTGAATTTAGAACCCAAGGTTTAAGGCAATCGGTTAAAAGATTCGATCAAACCCAAATTATAAACTATTGAGAAGAATATTAGTAAAAATGACCCCGTAAACTTAAATTTAAGAAAATAAGTAATAAAATAAGATACTATAAAATTTTCAAATTTTAAGCATAATAATTGCTAATTACTGAAAAAGGCAAAAAATGTAACCTAATAACTAATAAATTACTAGAGATAGATTATATGTATACTAAAAATAATAGAATGACTTAAATAATATTTAAGGATATTTATTTGTACTATATATGAATTTACATGTAAGTATAAATACGCGTAATTACTTAAAATACGCGAAACATGCTAAAATAATACTAAATGCTTAAAGAAAATTCATAATTAATTAAGGAAAAATCAGGAAAAATCATGAATCATCCAGAATTGGGTCGTGGCAGTTGGGAAAAATAAGAAAAAATTCTGCCAATTAGAATAAGCTAACATAAAAGCCAAAAATCAAGAGATAAGGCAATTGTCTTATCCCATTTAATGCACAATAAATTCCACAAAGCTCTATAAATAGCAGGAAAAATTACTGAGCTCATTTAGACAGATACAAATCAGAGAAAATTAGAGAGAGTTGAAAATTCGAGAAAAAATCCAGAAAATAAAAAAAAATAAGAAAAACTGTGCAGTTAAGGATTTTAAAGGGAACCCATACGGTGGTGGCAGTGCCCAGGCCGGCCGACAAGGCCACGGCGGCTCGCGGTGGCTGGAGCTACCCAAAATGGTGAGTCCAATTTCCAGCCCGAATCTTGTGTAATTTTGTAAAAATAGTAAATATAATTATAAAATTATGAGTTTTGTTATTCTGAGATATTTTTGTATGCAGTTTGTAGAAAAAATATTATTTTGATGAAATTATGTCCTGTAATATATGGCCCATAAGAAATCATACAAAACCGAGCACATTTCGGTTTAGAAATAAATGACTTTAGGAGTGTAGTTTCAAGCCCAAAATTTTTTTGTAGATTACTTTGATGATATAGAATAATACTATGAAGCCCGTTTTCAAAAATTAATTTTCGAAATTTTTAGATAATTTTTAGGCCCTAAAATGAGGCATAAAATGGGTAATTTAGAGTTAATTAGGTGATTAGGAGATTAATTACTGACTTATTGAATAAGTAGATGTTTTAGGATGTTAAAATCTGATGGAGTATGGTACTTGTAGCAATTAGAGTGTTAGATATAATTATTAGGTTAATTATGTAGTAAATAAGTAATATGGAAAAATATTATATTTTAAGATAATTTTGTAAATTAGAGTAATTAGGAGTAAAATCTGATTTAGGATGAATTTAGACATATAATTGATATTAGAGATGGTAATTAGGGTGATAGAAATATTAGAAGTGCATTAAGTACATAAAAGATAACAATATATAATATGTGATTTTTAGAAATATAATAAATAGAAAATATTATAATAAAAATTGATATTTTGAAAATAATAAAAATGTACAATAAATCTGATAGGAAACTTGAATTTATGGAATTATATGAAAAATGTAAAAATTTATCACATTAGGAGTGAATTCGGTACATTAATATGGATTTAAGTGTACCGAGTAAAATAAACACTGACTAAAGGTAATGATGGTTTTTAGGAGATCGGGAAGTAATTTGATTAATTTCACATTATGGATTGAAACGGATTTCTAGAGTTGGAATCTAAAGCATTACCTAGAAATCGATACGAAAACCGAACCTGAACCTAACCCTAAACTTAGAATAATTGTAAAAGACTTAATACCTAGATAATTAGGCATATTAAACCTTAAAAAAAACCTAACAATAAGCATTATAGGATAAAACGAACCTATAATAGTTATATGAAAAGCTGAAACCACGTTTGTGTTGTAGGGATGATCGGTGATGGTCTGAGCAAATCGGACCTCGAGTGAGTGAGCGAGGAGTCGAGATAAGTTGGGATTAATACGATGCTGTATTTTGGAGGCTTAAGATTATGCTTAGTTGTGCTTGTTAGATAGTTAAATGTGTGCATGTGCTTGATTATGGGTGATGTTATGATTCTGTTTGTTGTTCTGGCATATACTGTATGAAAGGATTGATCACCCTAAACTGGACTTAATCAAATATCCGACCAGTAATCATAATCGGACATGCATGGCAACCCGTTAGGGGAATTTAGGACTCTCCGGCCAAATACCGACCCCTTTGGAAGGGATAACGCAGGATTGCAAAATGGTCCCTTTTTCATCCTCAGTCGAACTAAGTGACAGGAGAGGAAGTTGCGGCGGGGGTGAAGACAGTGGTTCGAAGGTAGTCGCGGGAGGAGCAAGGTCTCCATTACACAAGCCTGGGTTTGGTCGTGAGCTGTTGCATTAACGGCAACTCCTCAACCCGGATTAGAACGGGCGCAATTTCTCTAATCTCACGACGGGCCGGACAACGTCGTGCGATGACATTTGCTTGCACATGCATTGCACCTAATAAGTGATTGAAAACCTTGTTGTGTGTATGGTATAGTTTTAAGTCCTCCGTCCTAACTTACTGAACTGTGGTTGCTCACATCCTTATAGACATCGTGTAGGTGCTGGCTAAGAAGCGGCAACAACTACTATGAAGCTAGTAACTGCTGGATCCTAGAGAGTGAGGAAAAACATGTGAAGAATAAACACATATTTTAAGGTTTAAGTTTTTATTTTAGAATTACTGTTCATTTTGAATAATGTAACAACTAGGAAATATATTACGGAGAAATATTGTAAACCTTAATTACAATAGCTGAATTATAGCATATATATATATTTCCTTACTTTCTTAGATTAATGATTTATTTAAATTACAAACTGTTTACTTCAAAGCGGGTTAGTCATTGACGCCTTGTGTAGATCAGGTCTAAGATAGTGGTTGTAAAGCCAACTTCTATCTTAGGATGGTTTACACGGCGGGGGCTGTTACGACTCTGCCGCTTCGAGGCGTGACAATAAATGCGAGCCAAAATTTTAAAAACATTATTATAACCTTCTGTAATGTTAGTCGTCCCATGACCAAACCGAGCTCCGTCATCATACACCAGCATCCATATTTTAGGATGTAGGTCTTTGAAGTAAGCTCTAGTATGGGGGCTCATAATCTTGACCTTGTCATAGTAGGTGTAAAACTTCCAAGGTTACAATTGATAAGTGGTCTTCTCTATCATCTCTTTGTAGTCTTTGTTCTTAGCCCGAGTATTGAAGTTACTAACAACGTGTTGAATACACTACCGCCAAGGCCAACCTGTTGGCCATATTGCATTCTCGCCCTATACTGCAGATTGGACACCAGCATGATGATCTTAAATCAAACATATATCGGTACAATCTCTTATAATGTGTGTGAGCACACACGTTGTGAACTAACTCCAGCTATCAAAACATTCTTCATCAATTAGGGCGAAACTAAGTGGGATTATGTAATTTTGACCATCAACTCTTGTTGCAATCAGCAGTTTTATGCTTGTACTTCCCATACAGGTATGTTTCGTCGATCATAACTATAGGCTTGCAATATATAAACGCCACAATATATGATCCGAATTCCCAGAAGACTCTATCAAAGAACACGTGCCTAGTAATATCACTGTCTTACTATCTCCACTCTACCATAGTACTAGGATTAGCCTCTCGAATCACATTTAGTAAATATGGGATCATTGCATACAATTCTTCCCACTTACAATAAACCTACTCAATTGCTTTGCGCTTTGCTTCCCTAATTCTCTTAATGTGGACAATATAACCATATTGCTTGCAAATAGTTGTCTGCAAATGTCTTACCTTAACATTTGGTGATTCTTGAACATCCTTAATTAGAAAGTATGATAACGTATTTGAGTCTAATTTCGAGTGGTCTTAGCTAAGGCACGTGTGTAGACCCACAAACTTGGTTATTATAAAGCATCTTGCATGTTGCTTCTTACAAGCTTAGAGTCTCCACCTACAGCCCTTTTCCCAATCAACACATCTGATAGACCATAACGTTGGTTCGAATTCCTTCACGATGAAGTCATGGTGGTTCATAACATGAAATATTTAAAAACATGATTATAAAGAGAAGGAGCTTAATTAAGCTCGAGCCAAATATAAATGTTAGTTGAATTCGAATCAAGTTTGAACACTTATATCATTATAATTAAAAAAAATGTGTTGTGAATAAATTAAGCTTAATTGAGTCGAATTCCAGCTTGTTCAACGCCACTTTAAGTCAAACTTGAGTTTGAAACTCTAAGCTCGAATTTTAAATTTTTGAGTTAAGCTTAAGTTCGAACTCAGTATCATATTATCTCAACTCGACTCGTTTGTAGTCATAAATTAAGATATGAGTAATTGAACACAACTGCTTACCCCAAGTTACCAACCAAAAATTTTAAATTACGTACTTCAGATTCTATTACCTTTTATTGTGATTCAATTAATTGTACTGTAACAAACAAAATAACTAGAAATTGATTGTGAGTTCACGAATGGGAAAGTAATTGCAAGTTTTGATTACAAGTATACATGTTTCAGGATAAATTACCACTTGCTAAATTGTTCATCCATCTTAGCCCCATATAGCTGCTACATTAGTATAAACAACATTTAGACTCAATCCAAAGGGAGCAATAATACATTAGATTAGCAACGTAAATGAATCAAGTCGCCTTATAAATTATTTGGATTCAATATAAGACAATAGAGTCAATTATGTGTTTAACTTAAAGAAATTTACCAATTTGAGTTTGACCTTTAATATATTTGAATCCACAAACTCATAAATGGTTATCAAACTCTAAGTCAATCCAAGTACATTAAGTGATATTGAATTGAACTTGATATAGAATTTAAATATAAATTTAATTTAAAAGAAAAAATATTTTTTTTTTTGTAATAATTGAGCTTAAGTGAACTTTAAATAAACTCGAACTCGTTGAGTAATACTTTAAACCAAACATGGGCTAAAAAATATAAGCTCAAATTTCAAGCTAAAAAGTCTCGTGACTCATATCATACAAGCCATGTTTGTCTACTAAGATTTAATGTGTGTGATTCTTCTCTTCGACTAATGTAACAATCCAATCAAAATTCTTCGTATCAAAATATTTTTCATGATGCAAGTATTGTCCATTTTAGTATAAAACCCTGTACAGTTTTATCCCTTAGTACAACAGCTTCCCAAGAGATCACTTATCATGAGATTGACCTAACTTAAACACACTTAATTTCAGATTTCTGACATACTCTAAGTCGTTGTACCAAAAGGCGCATCGATAATTAAACTTTTATCACTTAGTACTTAAGAAATGTTACAATTCATCCCCTTTATAGAATTGACATCCTTATTAGTTTCGTTATATAGATTCAAGACCATCACTAAATAAGGACTTTGCTCTTTTAGCTAGTAGATTACTCTGATACCACTTATTACAACCCGATTAGAACTCCTACTATCAAAGTATTATCCACATTGGTATAAAACACCGCACAATTTTGTCTCTTTGTACAATAGCTTCCCTACGAATTACCCATTTGGGATTGACATAGCTTAAATGCATTTAATTTTAGAGTTCTAACATATTCTAAGTTATTATATCAAAAAATACTTCAATCATTAAAATTCCATCACCTAGTAGTTAAGGATATTAAAACTAACTTCTTTAAAATTAAACATTTGAAGAACCACTCGATGCAAATTTTTTGCTTTGTTTTTCTGTAATAGGAGTTTCCATGCTATGAAGCTTAGGAAAAATACACTATTATTTGCATTTAACAATATCTGAAAAAGTTATTTAATCCGTATCAGCGAGTCAATTGATTACTTCACATCCTTTTTCTATAATCATACGGTAAAGAATTTTTCACTTTTTTAAATACCATAATTTAAAAAAGTGGTGATAAATAAAAGTTTGTATAATTTGGCCTTTATATGGTATATATCGGTGTACCAAATATTTAGGCCTTCACATTATTTATATATAATAATGTGGTAATTAAATAATTACGAAAAACTCATTTTTGAAAATAAATAGTAGAAAGGAAGGAAGCAAAACATAATCAACAAAACATTAATTCTTCTAGTTACCAAATGAAACTTTTCTTTTGCTAATCATAGTCTAAAATTGATTGTGAATTTTATGAAATAAATATGTATAAAAATGTTCAAAAAATTATTTATATCCTTATCAAATGTGCCAACTATCATTGAAATTTCTGTCCAATTTTAAATAATAAAATCGTATTGTGTTATTTTACATTTTTCTATATTAATTATAAACTTTATGAAATCGGTAGGATAAATAGTTTCTATTATACTTGATATATTTTTTTTTTTAAGTATTTCTCACTATTTTTCTTTGTATTTTTGGAAATCAATATTTTTCTTCTTCTTTTTTTTTTTTAATTTAAATTAATAACACTAATCCCGACAATCCTTGTGCTATTGCTATCACCGCCACGCGCCTAAAAACCTCGTTTAAAATCCACACACCTCTCCAAATATAAATATTCAGAAGGCATCCGTCCATTTCTTCACACTCCACGTACGATCACATGTTGACACCAGAGCACAACACCATCAATGATATAAAGATTCGATAACTTCGGTTCAATCCAAAACCCTAACCCTAACCCTAATTTCTTCAAGTTGAATTAGGTAGGAAAGGGTGAGAGGGGAAAGAGATAGGATTTCTTTTGAATTGAGGGAAAAAAAAAGGACATAATTATGTCTGCAGTGGTGTGTGGAAGTAAGAGATCATTTTTCGACGAAATTCCTTCTCCTCCTTCACCTCCGATATCTAAGAAACTCCGCCGTTGTTCTCCGTCTTCGTTGCTTGATCGGCTCTTTTCTCTCTTCCCTCACATGGAATCTCAGGTCTGTATGGAAATAATTCTACTTTCTCTCTCTTAAATGGGGCTTCTGAGCTGTTTATGCTGAGTTTTGCTTTTTTTCTTAGTCGGTTAGTTTCGGATGTGCGGTGTTTTGTGAACTAAAAATTTGAACTTGTTGAATCGGGTTCTTGAGGTATTTATGTCGAGTTCTATTGCTATTTTCAATGGGTGTTTTTGAATTTGGTGTTTGTTAAGTTTAGTTTTGAAATTTATGTGGGAAGAGTGGAGAAGAAAAAAGAATGAAGTTGATCCGATCTGAATTGGGAGTAAGGGCAAGTATTTGGTGTTTTGTGAAGTGAAGTTTGGACTTTATGTATAGAGAGAGTGGAGAGGGAAAAGGTTTTTTTTGCTTTACATGATATGATGAAACAATTTTAAATGGACTCAACGTGGATCAGGATCATAAATTACAAGGATCAAAGCTGATATTATATTGACTTGGAAGAAATGGTTTAAGAGCGACATGGCTTTAGTTTTGAACTCATAGAAAAGTGTTCTGTTTGGTTGATTTTATAAAATTTTCAGTACCGGTTCAAATTTGACATGAAATAAAAGTAGTTGGGCAAAGGAATAATGGTAGAGGTGACTTTATATCGATTCAAAGGAAATGATCTGAAATTGTTTGGCCATAAAGAAAGATATTATCTGAAATTGGCAAGCATTGGTTTCTAAGCTGCGCGGTTACAAGATAGATTAATTTTATGTGATATTTTGATTGGTTTCGATATATTTTTTGACAGTTTGGCCATAAAAGAAAGATATTAGCTGAAATCGACATGGCATTGGTTTCTAAGCTGTATGGCTACAAGATAGGTTAATTTTATGTGGTGTTATTATTGGTTTCCATATATTTTTGGACATTTTCTCAAGTTTGACTATATAAATTGGATGACACTTGACAGGATATGGAGATTTGAAATGGTAAAGAAAATTGAAACTGACACTACAGCGATTAAAATAAAATGATTTGAAATTGACATGACATTGATTTCAAACTTGTATGTTTATTAGATTCATAACATCTAGTGTTTAATCAAATTTATATATTTCTACAATTTGTTTGAATTTGACATGAAATGACATTGATTGCAAGCTGCCACAAAGAATAATGATGGATATTAGAAGTGGTAATGAAAACAGAAGCTGATACAACATTGATGCGGATGATTCTTTGAAGCTGTTATGGCATTGGTTCAAACTTACACAATTGTAAGATAGGTTGAACATGTGTGGTGTTTAATCAACTTTATTGAATTTGATATTAATTGAAATTGATGGCAACACAATGAACAGTACTGGATACATGAAATGGTAAAGTATTGTTGTGGATTGATTTATGAGTGCTGATAGTCATTGTGATTATATTGCTAGGATATGTACATTAAATTTTCTAAGCTTGTTCTAGAATTCAATGAAGTCCTCTATATTTCAAGTGAGTGTAAACTTGAGTTTTTGGTTGATGATTGATTAATGATAATTTGTAAAGTATTGTTGTTTCTTTGTGTCTTCGCACTAAATAAGTTCCCCCACCATCATTTTCCTTCATAGACTCCCAACTTTATAATCTTGAGGATATTCAATTTTAAACCTCATTTAATCTTTTCTGGGTTGAGTTGACAAGTTTATGATCAGTTGTTTGCTATGTCAACATGCTAGTTGCAGTTTTTCATACTATGATATATATATTTTTTTCTTTTTAAGCTGTGAAAAATGATAGTAAATGGATTTATTTGGCATGGGGGCACAAGCATAGAAGACTTGTATAACTTACTCAAAACATAAAGCACTTGATTAAATTTTGATACAAACACAGAGGGCTTCTATTATACTTATCCCCATATTGCTGCATTATTTACGTTGTTATGGTACCTGGTATGGTCTCACGATCTTCTTTTTGTTCCCCCAATCCTCACTGCCTCTCCTCTCCCAATATCTGAAAACTTTTCATAGTGCTGAAATTTAGTCCTTAATTTATTACTATGTGGCTTTGTGGCTATAATTAATGAAGTTCTTCCTGATTTTGTGCACAATCATGGTGTTCCTTGCTATTATCATCTTGTTGATATTCATCCTGTATGGATCATAGTAATCTTTTGGTCCTGGGGATGATATGTTTCAGATAGGTTCTTGTTGGTTTGAATATATGCATTGTAACTGCTGGCAACAAGTTTCAAGGTGTTGAGAGGTGGCTTCAAAACTTGTCAACTAAACCAGTTTGATAAATTGCTTCATCATCAGAAATACAACTGTGAAGATTTATGGAAGAAGATCCTGATATGATATCCTTGCACTTGATGGCACTTGCTATGTGCGTTCCTGTAGGTAGAAGATATGACAACCATATGTGAATGTGTGGGGGATGACCTTACTTACACTTTTAAGGTGCAGAAAGACAAATATCTAGGTTAAATATCTAATTTGGATTTTATAAGTAACGAAACTGGTTGAAAACACTGTGTCTCTGTTTCATGATCTCGTGGGGCTAGGAAAAGGGTAGGAAAGGCACGGATGGGCTTCTTAACCATATGGTTTTTTATGCTTTTAAGTAGAACTATTTTTAGGGCAAACACAGAAAGAAAACAGTCTAAAAGTTCCATGCTTTCTTTATATCCTGTGAATCATATATTAAGATTGTTTTCAAATACCAGATTCAGCGAAGTAATACCAAAATCTTGCAAGCTGTTGCATTTGTATTGTTCCAACACTTGTAGGAAATAAACTGCAAAAAAAGGTTGTTGTTAGCTAGAGCTGACATTCTTATGCAATGAAAATCAGAGATTGCCTTACCTTTTGCCTCTTCATATTTCCTTTGACTCTTTTTGCCTTGTTTTATACTCTGGAATAGGTGAAAATTCCCAGCTTCCTTATCAAGAATAATTGTTGACTTAAAATTGTCTTTTCAAATCATCTTTAGATTTTAGAAAGAGCTCTTGAAGAGAGTGGGGATGATTTAGATGCTGCAATTGAAAGACTTCATGAGCTGTGCTTGGGTTCTGGATCGGTGAGTCAAGGTGCTACAGAGGAGTTGAGTACAAATGTTCAACAGGGTATGTTTCCTTCCCATAGTAGGTAAAGCTAATTTACAACCTTGTGCCATGTTAGGTGCTTATTCACATTACAATGCTGTCTAAGCATTGCAATATTCATGGAAAGATAAAGAACCTTTTTCTTTTTCTTTCTTCTTATTCTTCTTCTTCTGTTTTTTGGGTGCTTGTGCTTATTATGTTTTTCAAATTTGGCCTTTACTCCTATCTCGGTTCTTTGAATTTCAATACTGCATGTTCTTGAACTGATGGATATAAATTTTTGAGAAAGGATTTGAACTAAATAAAGCTCAAGCCTTATTCCCACTAGGTTGAGTTGGCTTGGAAAAAGAGTTTCAATTGCTTATATTTCAATGCTTTGTACTGGAATATTTTGTGGAATTCAATCTTAGCCAACTCTTTTTGTACATTAGGTGTCTTGAGCGGTGATGGCAATAACTATGATGCTTCCAACTATAGACAAGCACCAAACAACTTACCTGTTGATGGTGCAGAATGGGTTGAGTTATTTGTGAAGGAAATGGTAAGTGCTACAAGTGTGGAAAATGCTAGAGCACGGGCAATGCAAGCACTTGAGGTGTTAGAGCAGTCCATCAATGCTAGAATAGGGGCTGAGGAGGTGGAAAGTACTCAGAAGGTAATTCATTATTCTGTGGTGTATGATAAACATTAACATTCATTTTGTAAATAGCCATTAGCATAATGTTCAGTTATCTTCTCTATCACGATGAGTTGAATGTGAGGGCAGTTGATTTATATTGGCTAGACATTACCATCTAGCATTTTTCACTCATTGGACAACTATTCTTTGTTCCTGTTCTTGGTAAAAGGCTTGCTGAATCATATATATCACCTCAAGGAATTATCACATGCAAACACGCATTAGAGAGCCTTTCCGGCTTACACTGGTGCTATATTTGTTCTAGGATTGATGAATGAAAAACCTGTATGTTTAACATGGAAAGTAGCATGTGTCTTTGATTTGGCTGACACGTTGCAGCTGGAGTACAGCTTAATTCATTGCTCTCATCATGATCGAGTAGATAATTGGGACCATTATTCTTTGCTTGGTAACTGCGATGGTACCTTTATTCTGAGAATATTATCAAAGAAAGATTGCAGTTTCATTTATAAAAAATAGCAATATATCAAGTGCTGGGCATCACCTGTATATATGCTCATGAGGTATCTATATTACAGTTTAATTTTTTTTACTTATCAGGAAAATATGATGTTGAAAGAGCAGATGGATGTGTTGATTCGAGAGAACTCAATTCTCAAACGGGCCGTGGCTATTCAGCATGAACGTCAGAAAGAATATGATGATAAAAACCGGGAGTTGGAGCATCTCAAGCAATTGGTGACCCAATATCAGGAGCAACTGAGGGTACTTGAGGTTTGTATACAAAATCCTTGCTGTTACTTATTTTTAATTGAATTCTAGGATTCAAAGCCCAAGAAGTTAAATCGTCTTCAAGCAATAGTAGTTTGTGCAAAAAAGTTTTTCCATGCGACATTTTTCTAGTATAAAATATGACATGGCTCGACCCTTTCCACTCTTTCAAGTTAGGCAGGTTGTTATTAGTTATGTGTCTTTTGTTGAACAGCACGTACTTCTTTTTCCAGTGTACCAACAGTTAACAATTATTCTGGCCTCGGTGTATGTGTGCATGCACATGTGCTTTATATTGCTTTATGGACTTTGTATTTTATTTTTTATGACAGGTAAATAACTATGCCTTAACATTGCATTTGAGACAAGCGCAGCAAGGCAACTCCTTCCCTGGACGCTCTCCACCCGATATTTTCTGATTTTGATCCCCGAGTATAAAATAGCAGTAAAGCCAAGTAGCTGTTTGCAGTTTTGACATCAGTCCTATAAGCCATCCCTCCTCTGTGGCGGACCAAGAAGGGAGAAATAGAACCCAACGACCGAGATCACAACTATATTTTCGTCTCTATTTTCCTCTCTGTTTGCTTACTCTATAAATTTGCTTCCATTGAGAATTGAGATATGTAATGCCACCGATGAATTGATCTGAGCGCCTGTTGCCAGGGGATGCAGGCATCTTGCTTCTTTAATGTAGCGTCGGTTTTTTTTTTTCCCTCTGAATTTGGCTTGTAATGTTGACTGTTAAGGTGAAGGCATATGATAGTGTGCTCATATTTTAACCAGAGTTATATTCTTTTGGTCATTCTCTGGGGATTGGAGAAGTTGGGTCATGAAACGCCTTGAGGACTAGTGTTTTACAGAAGTGCATGATTGAGATTTGAGTATGAACCCGATGCGGTATGCTGATCTCTCTGTGGTAATACAAGGATATTTTTACTTGCTTCATGAATAAAGATGTCTATTTGGTAGAGTTGTGTGTCATTACAGAATCTTATTCTAGCCTACTTTGTTTGATCAAAAGCAATACAGCTACAAGAACAGGAGTTGAAATCATAACCAGAGCTAAGATGATATTGGGTTCAGTTATCTCTGGAAAAAGGACACTTCCATACTTTATAACAGCAGCACCTGCAACTGAACCAGCTCCAAGTTTCAATAGATAGTTGAAATCCTCCTGTTCAATGACAATGCACTCAGATAAATCAGCACAAGATTAGGAATAACAATTCAATGTAAGTTGATCGTGGTAGTAGTTGTCTCTAACTGGTTAGAGACTTGAAAAAAGGATAATGGAAAGATGGTTAATCAATTCCAAGGCTAGGAAAGTCATGGTAATCATACGTAAGCGATCGTTCTATTAAGCTTTTGACACATAGGGCAAGGGGGCTAACCGTCACCACATATATTTATTTAGTATTACGGTATAAAGCTGATATTAAAAAGGATACGGAAACTCAAATCCATCTTTACTTAAAAAAAAGATTAAAAAAGTCGTATGGAAGGATCTTATGGACCAAGTCTAATATAACTTACAGGGGAGCAAATAAATTCGCTTACAATTTAATTAAATTTGATATAATATTTATTCGAGTAAAAAAAGTTTGATATTATCCGTTTTATGAATCGATTTTTAATATTTTATTTAGTATATTTTTATATTATATCAAATAAGTCATTCAGATAAAACTTGTTAAAATTTTTATTATTATAAATATATGTCGTCATATAATTTATTTATATATAATTTTGAAATAAAAAAATAATAAAATGTTATAAAAAATGATAAAAAAAATCTACAAAAAACGAAGTGTACACATATATTAACATTTCTTTTACAATAAATTAAAAAAAAAAAAAAACTGTTTTCCAGCTACCTCAAGACCAGGTGGTCTGTGACCAGGGGTCAAAGTTGAAATGGGTCGTGACCCGTACGATTTGCTTGACCGAATAAGAGCAGCACAATAACGAGAATGAAGATACATGGTGTTCGAGTATGGTCAGAGACGGTAGTGTGCATGATAGGAGAGTCAAAAGCGAAGCTTCGACGGAGGAGATGAGAGCTCGGAGAAGTTGTTTTGACGTTGGGGTTGACGGATAGTAGAGTGGTTTCTATGCTGTCCAACAAGCTGCCAATGGCGAATGAGGGTGGTTGGATTCCGGTTTTATGAAGGTGGGCCAACAATTGCTAATCGAGGAGTTTATTCGAAATTATTTTTATAATATTTTATTTATATAATATATATTATTAGTTTATTTAATTAAATTAATTATTTAATAAATCAGATGCTGTTATATGTTTATATTTAACAGGTAATTTTAACTAAATTTATTAAAATATTAAAAATTAAAACGAATTAAATAAAAAATTAAAAATTGATTTGTATACAAAATAAACATCAAGAAATATTTTTTTCGTACTTTTCCCTACTTAATTTATTCAGACTGTTGCTTATTCAAAGCTCAAATTATTTGGATAACTCATCAAGTTAAGCAACAACATTAATTCACTCGCCCAATGGATTCGCAATTCTAATAGCTTCAACATAAAATTAATTGAAAAATAGCCCAGCTTAGCCAAATCGATCTAAAGCATGCTAGGTAATACTTAAAACTACGCACGAACTTGAAATTCTAAAATTCAATCTAACTATAATTTGAAATTTTCGAGTCGAACTTGAGTTTAGTGGGATTTGATGTGTTATTCTTCGTTTATCAGCCACTAAGAGAAAGAGAAAAAACACAGACAGACAGAGAGGGAGGGACCTGGAACGAGGATTGGTCATTGATGTCATCAAGGCTTGACTTTTTGGTTGCATAAACTCGGAAAGACGACGGTGGTGTTGTCCCTGCTGGAGAATAAGAAAATCTTCTACTTCCGGCAAAACCCATCACTTTCGTCGACATTCGAAGATTATAGTCCGACGTTAGTAAGGGCCAGGGTTTGATTAGTGTCGTCGCCATTGTTTTGTTGAGTTTAAGAGTTACCGTCGCTAAAACTGTTATCGAGAAGCGACGATACGATATCAAGCCTTTTCCGGTGATGACGGACGGGCCTTTTTATCCTTTTGTTTGCTGTCCACGTGTTCGCAATCGGTAGCCTAATAGACAACACTCCACCTGTATTGCGTGGGCACGAATGGAAGAAACCAGCATGAGAATATAAAATATGCTTTAATTTGCTAAATGTCATAAAATATACTTTATTACACTGCTTAAAGGGTATTAAGATATATAGAGAGTATTGATTTAATAATATTAATATATATATATATTTGATTAAAAGATAAATAAAAACACACTTTCAAAACAAAGAAACTTTAATCAAGTATATCCAGCCTCTTTGGTGCCCCCATGCCTCTATTTACAATATAAAACAAAGAGGAGTATTAACTAGTGTTGCAATATATACATTAGAAATTTAAATGATGAGACATTTCTTTTCTTTTCTTTTTTTTAAATGAGAAAATTATAATAAAGAGGATCGATATTTCATAACAAATTTAAATAAGAAATCAACGTTTCAAAAAATTTAAATAAGAAATCAACATTTTACAAAATGATTCAAATAAAAAAATACATAATCACACAAGCTCTTTTTTCAATTATACACATCCTTCTTAAATTGTATTATCTATAATAAATTTCAAATACATAATCACCTTTTAAGTAAGTTTTATAATCATGCAAAGACCTCTCAATGTTTGAGTAATCTAGTGTGAATCGACAAGATGTAAAAAAATTCTCTACTAGTGCAGTTTTAAAAGTTTCAAAGTGATTATCATATCTTTAAAAAAATAATAATAATAATAAATAGATAAATAAAATATTTTAAGCTATCTTAATAATATAATTATATATATATATATATATATATATATATAAAATAGAGTTACTGCTTGTCTATATAAAATGTAGGCATTGCTTAATCTGACTTCTTAACAAGTGTATAAACAATAATTATCTGGATTTTTCTACAAATAATGATAAAACACAAAGTCAATCAACACGATTGTATATACAAGACAAACACAAACCAGGCGTGATATGATATGATTATGATTATGATTATGTCATCCCGAATTGGTCCCAGTTGAATTGTCATTGATGAGATTCTGCACTTGTTTAACTCGTTTCACTTCAAAGCACTGCACTCTCAAGGAACAGGCACTTCACGATCTCTCTTCTAAAAGATTTCCGCATCGATGAAATTCTGCTTTCTGCTCTGTAGTACAGAGAAAGAAGGATACAGGATGCTGCTAGCTCTATTCACCATGGATTGCTTTTAAGTTTAGTTTCAGAACAACAAATTCTCGTTCTCATTCTCATCCCCATAACTTCTTGTCACATCAGAAAAAAATGCTTTCTTTATCCTCTTCCCATTGCTGAGGAACATTAACTGAAGTATCCAGGAGAGTAGCCTAGAAGTTTCAATTCTTTCAACACTTCCTCCAACATTGCATAGATTTCATCTGATTCTGCATGTGACCAATCTCCAGCAATGAATTCATGAATCGAGCCATTCACTTCTATCAAACTGCAACCTGGGGGTTTCTTGATTTCCTTTTCCGCGATAATTTTCCTTAATGCAGCCAACTTGTCCCACCTATTGCAAGTTGCATACATATCACATAGCAATACATACAAAGCTCCATTACCAGGCTCTAGTTCAAGAATCTGCTCGGCTGCTCTCTCAGCCATTTCTGGATTTCTATGCAACCTACAAGCATTAAGAAGTGCGCCCCAAACTACCGAGTTTGCTTTCATGGGCATGTTTTCGATAAGGTTTTTAGCTTCATCTAAATGGCCAGCTCGGCTGAGGAGATCAACCACGCAGCCATAATGTGCCATGTTCGGCTCAATACCATGTTGGGCAGTCATGCTAACGAAAAACTCTCTTCCCTTTTCCACCATGCCATTATGCGTACAAGCGCATAAGACTCCTAGATAAGTAATTTCATCGGGTGTTATGGAAGCTCTCTGCATCTCTGAGAATACAAGAAGAGCTTCCTCTCCATATCCATTAGTGGCCAGTCCAACAATCATAGTCGTCCATGTAAATTTGTCCTTTCGGGCCATGCCATGAAATATGCCCTTCGCTTTCTCTACACAACCACATTTGAAATACATATCTATTAATGCATTCATTACATAGATGTCGTTCTTATTATTCCTTTCGATGTATATTCTTATCCATTCCCCCAATTCCAGTGCGCCCAGATTTGCACAAGCTGTAAGAGCACTAACAGCAACAAATTCATCAGGCTCCACATCTGAAGCTTGCATCTCACGGAAAAGCAACAATACCTCTAGAAAATTATTCACATGATGGTACCCGTTAATCATGGCTGTCCATGAACGGAGATCCCTTTCGGGCATTTGATCAAAATACATTCTAGCTAGATCAACTTGTCCGATATTCACAAATCCACTAACAATAGCAGTCCAAGATATAACATCCCTGTCCTTCATAGTACTGAAAACCTCGAGTGCTATATCCATTTCCCCACAAGATGCATACATATCAAGCAATGCGTTAAATACTATCAAATTGGAGACGATCTCAGATTTACTAACATGATCGTGCGCCCTCACACCAAGCTCCAAATCTTTCAACTTAGAGGCAGCGGAGAGCACCAAAACCAATGAAACTGAGGTGGGTGACACCCTAGATTTCTCCATCTCACAAAACAGTTTCTTCGATTCCTCATATTGCTTCAATCTGTTATACCCAGAAATCATCACATTCCAAGCAAGCACATTCCTCTTGAAACTCGTCTGAAAGACCCTTCCTGCAGCATCCATCCGGCCAGACAATGCATAAACACGAATCAAACCATTTTGGACGTATTCATTAAACTCAAAACCATATTTAACTACATGGCAATGCAAGTTTTTCCCATAGGTGAACCCAAACTCATCATTAAGACCCCTTAACAAGAAAGGGAATGTATAACAATCTGGCTTGATGCTCTCTCTCAACATGTTAATATAAATTTTTACTGCATACCCAGGATTGTTTATCCTAGAATAGCCCTTGATCATGGTATTTGATGTAAAAACAGTTCTCTCAGGAATTTCATCAAACAGGTGCCGCGCATAAGCCATGTCTCCTGAAGGCTGTGTACAACATAAAGAGATGATCTTTTCGTGTAAAGGAAGGTTTTTCACAGCACCCACTTTGAGGGTTTGGGCGTGGAGTTGCTTAAGTTTGTTGGTTGAGAGGGTTGAAGAGGTACGATTTAGGATAGCATTGGCTCTCTTGCATGGCATGAGAGCGTTTCTCTCCTTTCAAATGAAAAAAAAAAATGAAAATTTGAAATGGTGGAGAAAGCATTGATTTAGCTTATGGTTTGCCAACTATGTATTTTCGACATGGTGATACAATACAAAGATTAAAATTTTAAAACTTTGATTAGTCCTGTTGAAAAAGGAAAAAAATTGCAAAATAAAAATACTCATCTTATAAAAAATAATACTAAAATTATAGCACTTAAAGATTAAATAGAAGTTACGATTTTTAGAGCATATTCACATCAAGTCGAGCCCGTCAAAACAAACTTTAAATGCTCCCTATTTGTCTTGACATGAAAACAATCAGTTGATCCATTCTTAATTCTCACTATTTAAGTCCTGACTCTTTCAATCCATCTTTAGCGCACGTTGTACCTTGCAATATAAACCATTTTTCTCGCTTGCCAATTTAGATTGAAAATGGTTTTTTTTTTTAGAGATAATTTTCAATTTAAAATGAATTCATTTTTCCAAGAAACAATTTCAAGATAATTTTAAGTATCATAACTTTGGAATTATATTTTTAGAATGGATATATTTAGGATTTTTTTTTTTCTTTTGCAATTTTTTTTTCCCTAGTCCTATTGGTAAATGAAAATCAACGAACAAGGCACTTATACCTACTGATATAAATAAGTCAAAGTTATAAGTTGCTCGAATCTATTTATTTAATTTAAAGTTGTTGATTTTTCTTTTCTTTTTTTTTTTTTCCTTCCCAACAAGTCATCCAATTTAATTTAAGCTATTTAACTTGTTACTCCAATCAAACCCAAATTCATGTATTCAACTTTATTGATTTTATGAATCTAATCGAGTTTTGAATATTAGTTGAATTTGATTTATTATTTTAATTAAGAAAATTTTTCAAATAAATAAAATTTAAATAAGTTTGATTGAGTTAAACTCAAACTTATCGAGAGCTACTTTCAAGCAACCTCAAACTGAAAATTCTAAATTCATTTATTGAAATTTTGAGTTATATATTCTTGTTAAAATTTAATATTATGTCGATTCATTTTATTTATGCTCGTACCTTGTGAGAATTGCTTCCTAACTAAAAAAAAAAAACATAAATGAAGTAATTAAAATAGCAAACTCATGCGACATAACATTGTGATACACTTCTTTATATTTATTGGGTATAATAAACCAATGAAACATCTCAATCACTTAAAATCATTTTATCATAATGTCTTGATAAATCACACATAATTTCAATAAATCATATTATAAATAATATATTGGAAGCTCATGATAGCAATGACTTTTGAGAGAAATGTTTTGTTAATTACTATTTACTAGCTACAAAATAAGTCAAGTCTTGTCCGATGAGAGTTAACTTCTCCAACAATAAACAGCAATTAATTATTATCCTTATCGATATGAGCACCGATCTTTTAATACATTAAAATAGAAAATTTCCAATCCCTCTCTTTAAAATTGTAATTCAAAATTCCTTGGACCCTCAAAAAAACCCAGTAGCTCCCGTTAAACCCCTTAAAGAATGCCCCGTGCAAAGTAATCTTACTTCACTGATAAAAGACCGTGTCTATCACAATAACAAATGTGCAAGAGTGCTCGGGCGGTTCAGAATTTCACCAGGGCGTTCGTTCATGTACAAGCACAGACAACCTCTACAGCAATTCGGCCTGAACATTACAACGAGTCTACGAGTAAAAAACTAGAAACCCTACAACAAAACCACGCTGCTCAAGCTCAGGGATAACAAAATTTGCTTGTTTGCTTAAGATTTCACTCTATTCTCATCTAATCTGTGAACAATTTAACTTTTGATACCGAAACGAACCAAGAACACCATGTACCAAATAGTCACGAAAATGTCAATGGTATCCGCAGATAAGAAACCTGGATAGCAATACACTAGGTTGATAGATTCCTCAAATTTGTAGCAGTTACATGGATTAAGGCACAAGAGAAAGAGGGGGTAAAAAAAAAAAAAAAAATGAATCTAGAAAGGCACCTAATAACAGAATTAACAGACACCTACCTCTACCAAACAAACCTTTGGGCAAGGATAAAACTAAACTATGAAAAACTAAACTATGAAAAACGTAACAAGGTAAAACCTAAACCTAAAGTTCCACCTTCATGCTCGTGTTGGAAATCTCGGGTGATCCATGTTGCAGCCAATTCTTAGCACAGACAAGTGCCTCTAGTGTAACCGGGCGCAAGGAACTTTTGTAACTATCTATCTTCCTGGTTTGGGTGTCAAAGACAGAATCGGAAGCAACTGTCGACACTGGGATAGACAAAACATCAGCAGCCATCCTGGAAAGAGTGGGGTATTTTAGCTTGTTCAGTTTCCACCAACCCAAAACATCAAAGTCTTGCACACGAGGCAGAAGAGACTCGTCCAAGTACTGATCTAACTCAGACTTTGTCTGCTGGCTGCTTGTTATCTCAGAGATGTAGACATCGAAATCTGAAAGCCCATCACCAAAGGAGATGAGTGTTCCATCATGTGGTAGCTCTTCATGAGAATCTCCACCTTGATGCATCCCTTGATCTGGCATCTCAGTTTTAATCATGCCTTCAGTACCATTCTCCATAGGAGCTGCTGCTGGAAGAGGAAGTATTGGTGCAAGATACTCGAGATAAAGATCATGAATGCTGTCATCTGCGATCCTTATCCAAGTTTCAGCATCTTCACCAAAAATTCTTGAGAAACTGAACTCCACCAGCTTCATTTTGAATCTTGGATCCATTACAACTGCAGCTGCTAACGTAAGGCAGCAGTTCCTCCAATATCTGTCAAACCTTTCTTGCAAAGGTCTCATCAGATTGCTGATAAATGGGTCCTGGCTCATGGCAGCATGAGTGAGCTCTATTTGAATCTTCGATGCTTCATGGAAGAAAGTATTGGCAGTCGGGTATGTGGGTGCTGTTAAAATATCTGCCGCCTCGAACAGAATCTTCAAATACGAGCATAGAATTTCCACCTGTTTCCATTCCTCCATTGATGGGGTTAATTTATAATCGGGATCAGAAGCATCAAAGCAAGCAAATACTTCCTTTAGTTCACAGGCAGCTACAAGCATCTGATAAGTCGTATTCCATCTAGTCTGATCATCAATGACAAGACCCTTCATGCTCGGGACTTGAAGTTGATGTTTCAGCTCATTGAACTTCTCTTCATGAGCTTCTGAAGTTTTCACATACTTCACACTATCCCGGATTTTCCTAATAGTTTCCACCAGTGACCCAAGAGCATCTTGGGCAAGCTGACTTAAAACCCTGGCATAGCAACTCCCAATAAGTAACTGACCATTAAAAATGTGAGGATTCCTCGAGGAAAGCAGACCTCTCAGGTTTCCCAACACGTTTTCATTGGTGAAAGACTCATCAATGGCCACGGTAAATAGCCTGCTTTCCAGGCTCCAGTCAGACATGCAAGCCACCACAGCTTGGTTGAAAGCATGGCTAGAATCAGGAAAAGGGACCATAATAACATTTAGAACATGGCGGTGCAGCTTCCAATCATTGTCCATGAAGTTACCAGTGATGAAAACATAGCCCAAGGAATTGTCTGACAACCAAAGATCCAGAGTTAGACTGACCCGTCCTGGAATGCAATTTAAGAGACTCAGTAGCTTCTGCTTTTCCTTGAGGTAGAGAGCTACACAGTCGCCTTGAACAGTGTTGAAGCTGACCATGTTATAGTTTGGGTGAAGAGTTCTCACGAAATCAGAAAATCCAGGATGCTCCACAATGTTAAGAGGATAGTCGTGCAAAATGATCATTTTTGCAATCTCATGGCTGCAGCGTTCCTGATCAAAGGGAATGCCAGCCACTGCAGGAGTAGATCTGTAGCGTCTTTTCGGTGGATCTGTAGCACTTCCATAGTTACCAGTCTTGGAGCCTGGGCCCATTGGCATGTTATTTTGGTTTCTCTGGCGGCTCACGGGGCATATACCTAAGGCAATGTGCCGTTTTAAGTGGCTTGTCCCTGCTAGTTTTGAGTCAGTTATGTAAGCAAATGACTTGTTGCACTGCTTGCAGTAAGCCCTTGTCCGTCCAGGTGCTATAGTTTGCACAGTGAAATGTTCCCAAACTATTGATTTCTTTCTTCTCCGCTTGTTTGGCTGTGATTCTGAGTTAGCTAATTCATTGGTGTCGATGGGGGTGGTAGGAGTAGCAGGGACAATAGCAGTGTCAGTTTCCATAGACATAGGGACAATCGCCATATCCATCTCCATCGCCTGAGGAGCCGTCATTGACTGCAGTGCCTCTATAGACTGCGGGTGCTCAACAGATAGTGGTTGCTCCATGGAGTGAGATGCATCCATTGCCTCTGATGCCTCCATCTGTTGGGATGCCTCTATGGGATGAGCTGTCTCCATGTACTGAGGAGGCACTACAGGATGAGGTGCCTCAATAAACTGTGGTGCCTCCATCTGCTGTGGGGCATCTGGAGGTTGAGTTGCTTCCATGGGTTGAGATGTCTCCACCTGCTGTGGTACCCCCACGACATGAGATGCCTCTACCAGCTGAGGTGTCTCTACATGCTGAGGTGGCTCTACAGGATGAGCTACCTCCATGTGCTGAGGTGCCTCAACCTCTGAGGCCTGAACAGGCTGCTCCATGTGCTGCAGAGCATCCATGGGCTGGTGTGCCTCCACCTGCTGGGATGCATCCATGGGCTGAGTTGCTTTTGTCTGCTCTGCATCCACGGGCTGAGGTGCCTCCATCTGCTGAGGCATATCCAAGGACTGAGTTGCTTCTATCTGCTCTAAATTCACGGATTGAGGTGCCTCAATCTGCTGTGCAGTATCCGAAGGCTGAGGTGCCTCCATCTGCTGAGGAGTATCCAAGGGCTGAGATGACTCCAGCTGCTGAGGAGTATCCAAGGGCTGAGATGACTGTGGCTGCTGAGACATGTTTATGGGCTGAGATGCCTCTGTCTGTTGAGGTGCCTCCTGCTGAGGTGCATCCAAGTGATCAGGTGCCTCTGTCTGCTCAGCTGCCTCTGTTGGCTGAGGTGCCTCCATCTGCTGAGGCACGTCCACAGGCTGAGGTGCCTCTGTTAGCTGGGGTGCATCCACAGAGGCAGGTGCCTCTGTATGCACAGGTGCCTCAGTGGAAGGAGGTGCTTCAACTGTTTGGAGTGTCTCTATGGATGAAGAAGCATCCCTGCAGCAATCAAAAGACAAAAATATAAGAAAAGACCAACTTTAAAGTTCAAGCACGTGGTGGCTTGGTGCCATTGATCACTATCTCATCCAGCAAACAATAGCTCGTAAGAATATAGCACTTCTTCCATTTTTTTTTTTTTCCTCTCTCCTTTTTGATAATTTAAAAGGATAAACTACTCGATCTAAAGGCGGATATAAAACCATAATGTACAGCCCTATAATTGGTTATGCCATGCACGTGCAATCTTTAAAGCAGAGCAGCATACACAGAATTCCCTATCGCACGTGTAGTACATATGCCATGGACATGATTGAACAACAGTGACACCAATAACTCGATATAATGCAAGTGGAAGCCCAGAAGCAAAACACAAAATTCCAAAAAGGAGATCAGGAAAACCATTAAAACGCAAACCCAACTAGTTGGATAATGCCTATTCTGAAAAAGTCACTTCTAGCTCGTAGAAGACTTAAAAGTTCTTTTTGGGTAAGGAGAAGACTTAAAGTTGCAAATCCTGAAATTAGTTAAACTGCAGGAATTGGAGTTTAACTTGGCAAAATACATATCAAAGAAAATTTTCTCAAAACAATGGAGCAAACAGTGTCCCGTATTCTTATTCATGCACATGACCTAGCTATTACAGAGGGGGAAATATCATTGCATATGGCCTGTTTCATATATAGTCACAATGTACAATTCTCGCAATAATGTGTGTCCAAGGCTTTATAATGATGTATCCTACAATAAAGGCAAAACATTCAGATTTGCACAAAGAAAACCAATCATTGACTATAACTAGACTTAACTTTTCCAACATCTTTCAAACCTAAGGCATCGCCAAATACAGTTCTTGTTACAGTTTTACAGCTTTGATAAAGCATGATACTGCTCAAGCAAAAAATCACTGAACTGAACATCTATAATCATACAATCCCCAGTGAAATTCAGAATTTTCAAGATGACAATCTCAAGCACTTAGTATTGAATTTCACCACTAAAGTTCAGTAACCATCCACTCAAAATTACAATAACCAGGCTCAATTACATTTAAAAAATAATACTTAGCTTCGACAAAGTGGTATATGAAAATAAAACCTATGCAATCATCATGATTATTGCCTCACGAGCTAAGGTTTTCTTATCATAAGAGATACACAGGTGAGTTCAATGAGTGACAAAAGAGCTCCCATTACAAATCATTTGAGTCAAACATACTTTAAACCTTACACATGAGATTGCACATATCAAGAAACTTTTTGATAACCCAGCTAAAGAAAGCATGCCTCATATAGTTCTCAACCGATGCAGTGAAGTAGACCAAGTGTGCCAAAGGTGGGCAATTCCCACACTCGAGTCAGAGACAACCCTCCGGCTTAGACATAAAGGGATTAAATTGCACCGATCGAAACATGAATTCGATCCCACTAAAACTCAAGAACAATTATTCAATTATCAGTACTAATAAAACATGCCCTACACATTTTTCAACCGCCATTCAGCCAGAGATACCCTCTAACAATGAGAGAAAAGGAATGAATTAAACCAATCATTAATATGAAATCCGACCCCACAAAAACTCGAGAACAATGATACACAATCATTCCAACTTGTGAAATCATCAAACCACACTACATCAAAATCCTAAACTCTACACAGAAAGCTAAAAGGTACACAATTTTTACACCAAATTTCAACCAAAGAATTAAAAGACACAGAGAAAGACAAATTCATAAAGCGACCCCGTAAATCCAAATCACTCAGAGAAATCGAACCAAAAGCAACAAAAGCCCAGATCTCGCAAATAAACAGAACAACGGTGTACAACGTAAACAACGTACCAAACTATCCAAACATCCAAAACCTCCATAAATCCAAAACCCCAGAAAGAAGAGAAAAGGAAAAGGGCTTAAACACTTACATCTATATATACAGAACCCAAAACCCAAAAACCACGAAAAACCCAAGCTCGGGGTTTTAAAAGGGAAAAAAAAAGGGCAAAAACTTCAATATAATTTTTTTTTTACTTGTTTGAAATTTTCTTCATGGGCGGTACGATGCAGAGAGAGAGGACGGAAGGGTGGGCTTTTGGAGTTACGAACTAAGCAAAGTTTCGAACTTTAGAAGGAAAGTGGGGGGGTAGGGGAAACCCTAATGGACCAAGGGCTGATTCTCGAGAGTTTCCAAGAAAGGGCCTTTAAATGGGAAAAAGGAACAGTTCAGTTGGTATAAATAGGAGGACGCGATTGGATAATTCTGAAAGAATATGGACTTGATCCGAAATATTCATAAAATAGTGGGGTCAAAAGTAAAACCACACTCTTTTTACTTATTGGTGGGTTGGGTCGTGAGGATACGTATCTGAACTCTGAATGGCCATTGATAGAGCCCACCTGCTTCTTCGGCTAATCAGCCGGTGGTTTCGGGCATTGCTTTATTTGTTTATTTATTTATTCTTCATGTTATAGCGTGTTTATAAAAAGATGATACCTATCTCCCTGTACACTTTATATTTGCCAATGGATACTTAATTTAAAAAAAGTGCTCTACGAAGAAGCAATTTTCCACCTCACTTTTCCGACACAGTTGGCTATGTAGCCAATGCATCGGGTATCATAATTAAATCTATAAAATAATTAGAATCCACAAAATAATTAAATAAAGGTGAAAAATTCTTTATTTATAATACCTTTTTTATAAAATGAAAAAGTACTTAGAATACTGACATGGCATCTTAAACACCTCTTTTAAGAACCTTTTTATAAACATGCTCTTATATAAAGATGTTTTTACGTTTTCATTCTTATTTTTTTAAAATATCAATTCAATCATCTATCTCACCTTTAATTTACATTCATTTAAATCCGAGTCATTGAAATAACTAGGAATTCAAAAGTACATATTTAAATGAATATAAATTAATAATAAGATAAAGAGATTGATTAGTTTAGTCAAAATGGCAAACGGATAGAGTTGTGCAAGTAGATTAAACAAATCACCCAACCACGCTTATTTTAACTCACAGATTAAATGGATCGAGTTCATTTGATCTATTTTTTAAGCGGACAAAAAAACCTCGGGCCTAACCTGTTTTAAAAACAGATTAGACAGGTCGGCCTACAAATCAACTATGTAAATATGTTAAATAAGTCAACTCAAACCGGCATGCTTTAATTTACGGATTAAACGGGTTAAAAAACCTTAACTCAAACTCATTTAAAAAGAAGATTAAACGAGCTATTTCATAAGCCAAAGCCCACTTTGCACATCTCTACGGATAGGACCATAAAACTCCAATTATATAAGGGAAAGTCACGTGTAATGAAGAAAGATTGCACATTGTTCGATTTAGTTGAATTCGTAGTTCGATGCATAATCTGAACCAAACCATGAAGAATATTATAATTTGGTTCAATCGTATGGCTAAATTGTGAACTGATTACTTATCCTTTAAACCGAGCTATAAACTGAAACCAATGTCCTAAAAAAAATTATACTAATAAATTCTTCAATTCCAATTCCTTTTAAATGAATTTTTGGATCCTTCAAAAGAAGAAGAAAGAAATTCAATGCAATTAGCTATCCAAAGTAAACACTTGAAGAAAATTATAATTCACCTTAACCAAAAGAATTGTAAAATTACACCTGAACAAGATGAATGGAGAGGAAGAAAAAATTGACTCATTTCACATTTTCATTGGTTTTTATAACCATTTTTTATTTTGCTTATAAATATATAGAGAGTAATTTAAGTAATTGAGTTTCTTATCCAATTTAGAGTTATTGATTGTTCTAAGAGCTAGTGATAGGGCAAGGAAATCAGGCATAATTAGAGATGTTTTAGAATATTATGGTTTAGTAAATTTTGAATAGGGATTGTTGGACCATTTTTTTCACTCTCAATTTTACTTAGTTATCTCGCATGCAAAAAGTAAATTTAGAAAAAGGTTTTTTTCTTAGTCCATTTAGGCATCATTTCATTTTTATAGACCTTTAAAAGGTTCAAATAAGCTTACAAAGAAATGAGTTTCCTTTTATAAACTTAAGAAGATTTTAGGCTTAGATTTTCCCCAAGATCGAAGCCAAAGCCTAAATCCCATAAGTTATGTAGGAGTTAGAGCTTCAATCTAAACTATCAATGACCATAATTCAATCCGATAGCTCTCATCAAAGATTCATTTGATCCATTCATCTTAGTTTCGTCCAATTGTCAAGATTAAGGGCCAAAATCTATATGTAAGATTCTCATTCTTCTCATTTGCAACTTTATAAGTATTGCAAGTTTCAAGAAAACGCCGTTACTTTACCTAAATTGTTAGGTAGAAGATCTAACACCATACTTCATTAAAAGAAAGTCAAGAACACATCAAAATTTTCATCTCTAATCTATTGTCAACATGCGTACTTTAAAAATACAAAGTTGTATGTTTCTTCTCTTTTGCCTCTTTGTAAGATCATCTCTCCACAAGTCATCAACTAATATTTGCCCAAGATCGAGATGCACGTACATCACATATGATCATTCATCAACAACAACCTCCCATTTGAAGTATAAATTTCCAAAATTTAAAATCGATTCTATCATATAATCATGTAAAACTGTTCTAGAATTTTGAATTTATAAAAAACTTATGGGTTACAGAATACTGCGTGTATATACGAGTCTTTTATTAATTTTCTTTTAAAATAAGAATGTTACTAAATGATTTACTTCCATTGAAATATATACTTGTGTTGGAGAATCAATTGAGAATGAATTCAGACTGCAATTTATTAATTATATGTTAACATCATGAGGTTTTTCATCTGTTGCCTGCTTGAAAATTTCAAATGCTATAGTAGCTTGAACTTCATAGTAGTTAACTTGGTAGATATTTATAGAATAGGTTATTTTACTTCAGCCTCAAAATCTATGTCGTATTTTAAACATATATTATGGGAGTAGATTTGAAAAATGGAAATCAAACATATATCATATTACATTTAATATTAAATGACTGACAAGTTCTCAAAGCATATAAGATCTAGCACATTTCAATGAACTCACTATATTGTCTTTGTATAATTAATATAGAAAGAATTATAAAGAAAGGAATCAATGTTTGGTAATAGGTTTAAATAAGGGATTAACATTTTACAAAATGATTCAAACGTTGATCCCTTATTTAAACATTTTGAAACATTAATGATTTATTTGAATTTTTTAAAACATTAATCATTTATTTAAACTTATCCATAAACGCCAACCCCCTCCATTATAATTCTCCCAATTAATATATCTAAAGGAAATCAATATCGAAGCTATTGTATCCTTAGCAATATATCCTAAAATGGTAGAAAGTCTCTTCTATTTGATAAAACCAAAAAAAAAAAAAAACCAAAGGTTTATAATTAATTTACAATAAAGTGGATAGTTTTTTTTTTTTTTTTTTGGTTTTTGAACTTTAATCGATTTTTCAATTAATTACTTGAATTATAGATTACCAAGTTTAATAACCCAATCATATTCTTCAAAGTTAAAACTTGTATTAATTTTGTCTACCACGTAGGCTTTTCTTTTACTATATAAACTAACACCTTATTTGACTTAGATGTCCATGTAGTCATTTAGGTAACAAAAATCATAATCCTAAAACAATAATATGTCACGTCAAAAATGGATTCTTATAGTCATTTTTTGCTATCTAGATGACCATGTAGACATCCTAAGTGAAATATAGAACACATAGTGGTTTGTAATGGGTAAAAAGCCAGCTGGATATAAGGCTTTAGACAAAGTTAATGCATGTGGTGTCATTGATGTTAAGAAGTCTAATTATGTAATGAAATCAATAATCTCAAAGTTTACATAGTTAATTGAAAAATTGATTAAAGTTCAAATAGAAAATATGACATCATCTCTGCAATAAATAAAGATGAACTGTTGTGATAGCTAGTGGAATTTTTAACACTAACTTAAGGTATTGAAGAAAAATAAGTTCATCTAGCTCAATGGTCGAGAATTACTTACTATTGAATCAGTAGTTCCCATGGATTCAAATTCTAATATTAGATGCTTTTAGGGCAATGTCAAAGATGATATTTAAACTTTTATTGTTTTTCTAATTCCATACTTTAAGTTTAAAGTTGTTAAATATCATACCTAATTAAACTTTTCCTTATCAAAATTTACACTATAAGCTTAGATTTGATAAGCATTATACATAATCAAATTTTTGCTTTATCAAATTTATTACATCCATCATCTTGAGAAAAATGACATTGCAAATATTCATTGGACAAATAATATAAATATAAAAACAAATGCAACACTGTAAAAATAACTGCCTGAATTTTGTGTATTTTTCAATCTCATATCTAAAATTTGAAGTTGCTTTATGTCATATCTAATCAAACTTTTACTGTTCAAATTAATTACTTTATCTTTAACTTTTGTTTATTAACCAATAATATTTTCCATATCATTTTATGAAGGCAATAAATTTGGTAATTAAAAGTTCAAGACAAAATTTATAATCCATTCACTTCATCTAATATAGTGAATATCACGCTTCAAAGTGACAGAGTTGTAATAATTCCTTTGTACAAACTATTTTAGGATAAAAGTTAACCTTACAACTGATACCTTAAACCTAATTTACATAAGACATCCATGATTAACCCACTTTGAAATAAACAATTCACAAATCCAACAACTTATTTACCTAAGAAAGTATGAAAAATATATACTAAGATTCAAATATTAGAATTAATGTTTACCTGATTTCGTAACATTATATTACTAAGTAATGCTTTATTTCAAAATAGAAGATTCTAAAGTAAAAACTAAGACTTTAGTAATATATCTGTTTTTCAAATTTATTTTCTTACTCTCTAAAATCTAACAATTGCTACCTTTAAGATAATTAAAAGGCCGCTTTCTAGCTAGTACCTACGACAACATTTATAGAGATATGAGTAACTAACCACTCAGTAAGTTGAAATTGAGACTTAAAACTACACATTAAGCACAAATAAGGTTATCAACTAGCTATTTTAATGTAATGCAACAAATGAATGCCATTACATGGCATTATTCAGTTCATCTTGAAATTAAAGAAATTATACCTATTCTAATCTAAGTTGAAAAGTTTAACGTACATATCAACAGCTTATGACCAAACTAAATTTTATGCAATTGAAACATTGCTTCTCCCATAATTACCTTCAAATTATTAACTTCACTTTTGTTGCGACCTCTTTCCCTATCAGTTAGTTTGACTAAAGATAAATAAGGAACCAATTATATTATCCAGCGTTATTCCTTTCAAATAGATCAGTATTTGGTCGAAAAACCCTAAACGTCTCCCCTAATAGGTTAAAATGCTTAATCGGTTAATTTTACAAGTCATATATTATTAAGTCCAATTACGATGATCAGTCTATATTACATAATACAAAACAAATGCAAACCACTAAAGTAAGCCAATAATGCACAGTGTATTAAAAAAATACGTACACACAAGCATGCGCACATTCAAACTACCTGTATGCATAAACAAGTATAATATTAAGCCTCAAAGTACTTCGAAATATAGTAACATACTAATCTCAAACTTATCTGGACTTTCAACTTGCTCACTTAAGATGCAACTCGCATAAACCATTGTCAATAATTCCTATAATACACATATTATTTTAGTTTTCACATAACTACTATAAATAGATTTTATTTTGTAATTTAGATTACTATCTTTAGTTTATAGTCTTTCTTCTTTTAATTATTTAAGTCTATGTCTCTTACAATTATCTTTATTTTAAGCTCGGTTTTGTTTCAACTTCTAATTCAATTTCTAATCCAACTTCTAATTATAGTTTTATTCACAAGCCGTAAACTGACCTTTAATCCATCCTTTGAGCTTATTCAATCACATTACAGGTATAGGAGTTTCTAAATTATATACTAATTCTATTCCTATTTGCTTTATATACCTAACCTTGGATCGATCTTCTGATTTGACTCATAATTTCATTTTACATTGAAGTCTCAGAAATGTCTTCTAACCTATTTCACAAGGTTTAACTATCTTTAATTCGAATAAATATTGTGTCTAATTAGTTTCTATTTAACTTACAGTTTGTTGGTTCTTCCCTTGCTTCTGACTTAATTTCTAAATTAGTTTCTGATTACGATCTTTATATGTAAACCTTAGGAATTCCTTTCAAACTAATATGGAAAATTGATCCAACTATATTCGAGTATCCTAAATCTCCTTTTTAGCTTTTAACCAATATTCTAGTCCGTATAGTATACCATAATTCTAATTTAACTACTAAATTTGTTCTTGATGCAAGTATAACCTACATTTTTCACATAATTTCTTAAATTTACCTTTCAAATCAGATTTATAATATTCTCCTATTATTATAGTATTATCAATTTAACTTAATATTTTTCACTTATTTGATCTTTCTATTTCACATATTAACTATTACTACTTAATTTACACATAAAACATACTTCTAACCTCTTCAATACTATAATTAACATCTCCCACCATCAACTAACATTTCAAGACAACTAATTGCACCCCAAATCAGAATTTAAACCAAATTAACCATAAATCATAAATTAACTTAATTATTTACTTTTACCCATTATTCATTTATTATTATTATCTAATATGCATAATATACACAATTAACACCCTAAACTCCACAAATAATATACTACATCAGAAATTAACATTCTAAGATACATAATTACATATCAAATCAATATTTATACAAAATTAACCCTAAATCATAAAATAAAATTAAAAATATACCATTTTTTCTACAATTTTAAGGCCTCAATTTTTAAAAAATTAGGTAAATTTTTAAAAAATTAATTTTTGAAAAAAAATTTCATAACACTACTATAAACACTCTAAATAGTCTATACAAAATTTTAAAGTCAAAACTATATCATTAAGGTCATTTAAATCAGTATAAAAAATCGGTTTGGATTTAGAGATTTCTTAAACATTGTATATCTAGGGACCTAATTTTATTAATGTTACATCCCCGAACAAAAGGAATCATAACAGCCCCACCGTGTAAACTAATTTAAAATAGAAGCTGACCTCACAGCTATTATCGTAGATATCGTAGATACGGTCCACACAAGACATACACAACTCAACCAGCTTGAAGCATCCGTTCTCGTACCTGTAAGTAATCAAATGATGGGAATCAACCTCCAGCTATATCTAAGCCGAAGCAAACCTGTTTGAAGCGAAACCTGTCAAAGCTTACTGAGGCTGAGCAGAAGCCAAAAGGACAAGAGGAAGGAAGATAAACACTTGGCGTCAAGTTTGTCGTCAGCCAAGGTGCCGAGATACCACAAGGACAATTATGAGTCAACTTTTCTAGTATCTCGACTAAATACTGCAAGACTTCGGGGATTCTTTCTCGAACTTGTACATCCAACTACCAATCTCGTCTAGTTCGGATACTACTCCTTCTAGGATATGCCAAGTAACTGCATGTCGACTCCCCTTATAAAATACACAGTTTTGTATTCTTATACATGTTTTCCTTTATTTTATTTATGGGCCTAATTCTTTAGGATTTAAGACCTTATACATTATTTACAATTTTGTTACTAGGGTTTAGGAATTACTATAAATAACAACATTTATAAATATCAAAGGGGGAGATAACCATATATACAAAATCAGATAGAAAAGTATAATCCTAGGATTGAAATCTTTTCCTTTTTGAGCAAGGCTACTCTTGAGCTAACATTTGTCGAATTATCGAGTATAGATTAAGCTTTTTAATCTCTCCCGTATTTTTATCGATCATGACCTTAAGATTGTGATGAACCCCTTTATTTGAACCAGTTAGTGAGTTGCATCTAATCTTCATTTGAATCTTGAGTAACATTTAGTGTTCGTGAGTTATATCGAACCATATTTCGAACCCAAACCCCTGATAGTGTTTGTGTCCTAATAAGTTATATCCATCCACATTCACCGTAAAAATTAACCATCTCATTCCCTGTCTATCATACCTATTCGACCCATTTTACCTTTTTGAGATCCACTACTATTTATTCCTTCGATCTGTATCATCAAACTTGTAGTATAGCTTTACAAAATACATATTCTATATAATCTATTATCTCGTAACACAACAATACTAACATAAACGTCTTACATCCAAAGTTATAATTTACAATCAGAGTTTATTAAAAAGCTATAGGTTTTGCAGACTATTTACAATAAGTTAGAAAACCAGTAAGCGTTATAGGGAATTTCCAATTAGTTTCCTCAAAATTCAAAAGAAAGGTCAAAAGTCTAAGTTCAATTAATTCTTCGTCTCTCGCTTTCCCAGTTAACAGCACATTAACCTAGAATTGGTAGTATCGAAACATCTTGTCTTCACTTAGTACCTACAAAAGAGTCTATGGGGATATGAGTAGAACTAGCTCAGTAAGTAGAACAAAGTCAGAAGAATACCAAATAATCACAAGTAAGGTTATTAATTATGATGAAATGCAATACAATCAATCAAATGAAATATCGCACAATATTATCCGATCTATTATGAAGTTGGAGAAATTATTTTCGTTCCAACCCGGATTGAAGAGTTTTATCGCGACCCGAATTAAACCAAATCCTAGCTTGTGTAATGGAAATCACTCTCCTCTCTTGACTACTTTCAAACCACGGCCACTACCCTTGTCATGACCTTCTTACCTGTCATTTAGTTCGATTAAAAATGGGGAAAGGACCATTTTAGCTATCTTTATAGAAAAAAGTCGGTATTTAGCTTGACACTCTTAATTGTTCCTCCTAATGGGTATTATACATGTCCAGTTTCATTTTAGTCAAATAAACATTAGTGTTAATCAAAGGTGATCAAACAAGTTCATACAATTTAAGGACAATCTAACATGCACAACAACACACCAAGGAGTTCAACTCCTATCACAACTGAATATTATACACATACACAGCATGTGTACAACAAACTAACTACAAACATAACCAGAAGTACTCTTGAGTCTCTTAATTTTTTAATACAATATCCTAATAAGCGATGAAGCTACAAATCCCAACTTACTTGTTCAGATGCTCACTACAGTAAAATCGAGCTGTCAACAGTTTGACTATTAAGAGATCCTATATACACATAAAACCCAAATTCAGTTTTTGTAATAATTACAAAAATATTAGGATTTGATCTAAAACAGTTATATATATATATATATATGAATATATTAACTCAATAATATATAGTTTTATTATTATTATATATATATATCGAGTTAAGTTATTAATTATTGATAATATAGATAATTTATAATATTACGTATTATATATCGTTTCAATCAAATCGAAACGTATTTTTAATTGATTAAATCACATTTTAATTCCAATAAGGTTACCATAATACGTATATTTTAGAATATTATAAAGTTATAGGTTATATTACTTAAGATTGTTTGATTTTAATAAAATTAGTGTCATTAAGTTTGTACAGACCTAATGATACGTGTTATAAGTCTTCTTTCTAGAGATAATTTTTAACGAATAGTTCGAGTTTTTAATACAGTTATATGTATTTAAATAAATATTAACGTATTATACGTATTTTAGGTTATTAAACTGTATTTTACCTAATTTGTCAATATAATGCTATAATATAAGTATTATTTAACCCTAATACACATATAACGTATTTCAGTCGGTAAAATATCATTAAATATATTAACAATACACATTTTATCTAATCTAATCAGTATACATACACATAGTTTTTATTCAACTATTTAATTCATTTTAACCTATTATTACTAAAAACATGTTTTGATTTGTAATTTAAGCCCCTTTTCTACTTAAATTTGTAATAAATAGTTTGGGTCACTAAATATAAGACCTATAATCAGTTATTCGGAATTCGGTTTGTAGAATTTAGGACGATTGGGTAAATGATCTGATCAAGCCTAAATTATAAAAGTAAAGCTAAAAATATTAGTAATAATGGTCTCGTAAGTTTGAATTTAAGAAAATAAGTAATAAAATAAAAGAATATAAAATTTTCAAATTTTAAGTATATTACTCGTTATTTATCGAAAATACATAAAATGCATTATGATAATTAACGAATCACTATAGATAAATTATACGCACACCAAAACTCATAAAATAACCTAAATAATATTTAGGAATATTTATTTGTACTATATATGAATTTACATGTAGGTATATATACGTAATTACTTAAAATACGTGAAATATGCTAAAATAATACAAAATAATTAAAGAAAATTCATAATTAATTAATGAAAAATCAAGAAAAATGAGGAAAAAATCTAGAATTAAGGCGTGGCATTCTGGAATTGAAGAAATAAAAGTAACCAATCAAATTACACAAATAGAAAATAAGAAAAAGAAAAGATAAGGCAATTGCCTAATCAAATTAATGCACAATAATTCCCCAAAACCTCTATAAATACTCCAAAATTTTCAGAAGCTCATTTTGGATGTCTAGAATTTTAAAAAATTAGAAAGATGTGAAATTGAGAGGAAATTAGGGTTTTTACAAGAAATTACAAAAAAAAACTGTACAATTAAGGCTTCAAAAGAAAACCCAAACCTAACAAGCAGTTGGGAGTAGGCGGCCACCACCACCACCATACGGTGGTGGTAGTGCCCAGATAGGCCGATACACCCATAGTCCCCGACGGTGGCTAGAGCCACCAGTTTTGGTAAATCCCGATTTCTACCAGATTTTTCTTAAATTATTAAAAATATCAAAATTAGTTGGAAAATTATGAAACTTGTTATTATGAAATATTTTTTAATTTAGTTTTTATAAAAAATATTATTTGGATGAAAATATGTTTCGTGATATATGGTCCTTAAGAAATCATGCAAAATTGAGCATGTTTCGGTTTAAAAATAAATAGGCTTTAGAGTGTATTTTAGAGTTCAAAATTTTCCTGTAGACTACTTAGATAATATAAAATAATTCCACGAAGCCCTTTTTCAAAAATGAATTTTTGAAATTTTTAGATAATTTATAGGCCTTAAAATAATACATAAAATTGGTAATTTAGGGTTAATTAAATAATTAAATGAGTAATTACTAATTTGATGCACAATTATATGTTTTAGAATGTTGAAATCTGATGAAGTATGCTATTTGTAGCATTTAGAGTGTTAGATTTAATTATTTGGATAATATGTAGTAAATATGTAATATGTAAAAATGAGAAATTTTAAGTTAATTTGGAAATTTAGGGTAATTAGGTTCAAAATCTAATTTGAGATGAATTTAGATATTTGGAATGTTATTTGATATTGGGAGATGATATTTAAAGTGATGGAAATATTAGATGTATACATTTTGTACACATTAGGTGATAATGTTTAATATGTAATATGAGAAATAAATAATTAAGAAAATATTGGTTAGAATTGATATTATGATAATAATAGGAATATACAATAAATCTAATGGAAAACTTAAATTAGGGTAATTATATGAAAAATGTAAGATTTTCTCATAACGAGGGTGAATTCGGTAATTAAATTAGGATTCAGATGTACTGCACGAACTAGAATACTAGTTAGAGATTAAAAATAATATTTAGGATATCCGAAGATAATGCGATTAATTTTACATTATGGGTTGAAACGAGTTTCTAAGATTCGTGTATAAAATTGTATTTAGAAACTGAATTAGAACATAATTTAGATATCGATGCAAAAGTGAAAACCCAACCAGAACCTAGTCCCAAACCGTGAATAATTGTAAAAGATTTGAGAACTTAGATAATTAGGTATATTAAATCTTAACCAAAAAATAACAATAAACGTTATAAGATAAAACCAACCTATAATAGTTATATAAAAAACTAAAACCACGCTTGTATTATAAGGATGATCAGCGATGGCCTGAATGAGTCAGACTTCGAATGAGTGAGCGAGGAGTCCAGGTAAGTTAGGATTAATACGTTGTTGTATTTTGGAGGCTTGAGATTATAGTTAGTTGTACTTGTTAGATAGTTGGTTGTGTACATGTGCTTGATTATGAGTAATGCTATGATTCTGTTTGTTATTCTAGCTTGTATTGTATGAAGGGATTGATGACCCTAAACTGGACCTAATCAAATATACGACTTATAACATAAATTGGACCTGTACAGCAACTAATTAGGGGAAACCTAAGATTCTATAGCTAAATACCGACTTCTTCGAAAGGGATAGCACTGGATAGCGTAAGATAGCGTAATAAATCCATTCTTTATCCTTAGTCAAACTAAGTAACAGGTGAGGAGGTCATTGTAAGGATGAAGTTAATGGTTCGAAAGTAGTTACGGGAGAAGCGGTGTCTTAATTGCACAGGCCTAGGTTTGGTTGTGAGCTGTTGCATTAATGGTAACTCCTCAATCCGGATTAGAGCGGGCGCAATTTCTCTAATCTCACAATGAGTTAAACAACGTCGTGTGATATAATTTATTTAAACATGCATTGCACCTAATAATTTGGTTGATAACCTTGTTTGTGTTTGTGGTATAGTTTAAGTCCTCTGTCTCGACTTACTGAGCTGTAGTTGCTCACATCTCTATAGACATCATTGCAAGTGTTGGCTAAGAAGTGGCTTACTATTACCCTGAAGCTAGTAACCGTTGGATCCTGGGGAAAGGAAAAACATTTGAAGAACAAACATATATTTTTAAGGTCTAAGCTCTTATTTTAGAATTTTTCATTTCTAAATAATGTATTAACTAGAAAATAGATTACGGTGAAACGTTGTAAACGTTAATTGTAATAACTAAATTCTAGTATATATATATATATATTCTTACTTTCTTAGGTAAATGACTTATTTAAATTATGAACTATTTACTTCAAAGCGGGTTAATCGTGGACGCCTTGTGTAGATCAAGTTTAAGATAGCGGTTGTAGGGTCAACTTCTATTTTAGAATGGTTTACATGGCGGAGCTGTTACGACTCTACCATTTCGGGGCGTGATACTAAATAATTTTAAAAAAATTTATATAGACTCCTAAAAATATGAGGAACTTAGCTATTACTTGGTTTCGAGTTTTCGACTTACCGCCTATATGCTCGTATTTACGGTTTTATCCCCAAATTATTATAAATTACTCAATTGTGATCCTTTTTACACAAAATTAATTTCAATCTGACCCAACATTGTTATTATTCACTAAAGATCAATACATGTTCATTTAATTATTTTATTTCATAATTTCCTATTTATTTCACAATATTAACCTATTTTCGAGTTATCTTTAGGCCAAAAAATGCAATAAATATTAAAAATATTCAACTAAAAATTTGGGTTGCATAGCAATTACCTATATATCATACACATTCTATACAAAATTGTTGAGCCAAAAACAACAACATTTAGTACATTTATTTTGCAATTCAAATTTCATACGAATAGTAGTTTTCTTAAGCAAGTATACTAAATATTACAAATTTTTCAAAAATAAAAATATCACAGAAAAGCATGATTAAAATAACCTAACTACAAATTTTTTCATAATTTTTCTGGGTGGTTTAGATATTTTTTACAAATTATTGAAAAATAGGGCAGATAATCGACTTAACTGTTCTTGGATGCTACGGTGGTCGATGGTGGTCGGGTGGTTTTCAGACGGCTTATGCAGTGGGTGAACTACCTTGGGACAGTTGGGTTTCACAGTAGATTCAAGGTTGGTTCGGGTTTTAGCCTGGCATGAAATTTCCTTTGTATTTCTTAATTTCTTTCTAATTTTTTTTTCTATCTTCCATAAATTCCTTCTATATTTATTTTGGATTCTAACTTGCTAAATTGGAACTAAACATCCATGTTTCACTATTTGTAGAAGCCTCTTGCCGCTTGGGAATTTTTTTCTTTTTTTTTTAAGTCTTCCATTAATGCAAGTAAGAGGTGGCCAATTCGCCTCAATTCCCCTTTTGAGTTATCATGCAAATTCTACCTGATGTTGCTACAGTGATTTCTGGAAGTAAACTAAATTTCTTTCTTAGTTTCGGATGATTTTGGCAATTATTTTAGTATTTTAGGTATAGTTTATTAATATCTAGTTATTTAGTAATATACGAGTATATATCCTCATATATATATCACGCGTAATATATAATTATACTCATATAATTAAGTTTCTAACATATCTTTTATTTTTAAGATACGTTCCCTTAATTATTTGCATGAATTTAATACATTATATATATAATTACGTAAATTAGAGTTAATTTACGCATATAATTATTATTTATATCGAGTATACTTATAAAAATACGAGTATATTCATATAGTAAATTATATTATATTATCTCATCTTAGAGCTTAATTAACTCATTTTTAAGTTTTCGTTGCAATTTGAGCTTAATTTTAGAGGTTCCAAGTATTTTAGTACTATATTAAATAATTTTACTTCTAAGGGCAAAATTGAGATTTTAGGTCGTTATTTTCAAAATTTAACTGTTATTTCGTCTAACTTTTCTATCTTAGTCGTAAAGTTTGAACTTAATTTGATCACTTTTCTTAAATGCCCTAAATCCGGGCTCAGTTATTCTAAACACAATTCTAGAAGCTTACAATTAATCTAATATTTTTTCGTAAACATGTAAACGAAGATACCTCAAAATATCAAATTTCATAATTTTTTAGATATATTTCATATTTTTAACAAATTAAACAAAATCAAAATAGAGAATATAACTCACTGTTTGATTGACTTCCAACCACCAATAGTAGCTCCACCTATGTTGATAGTCCTAAGCGATAGGGGTATTGTCAGGTGGTGGTGGTCGTTCCTTTCTAGGTGGTCATTGGATGTGAGTTCACCTTACAAGCCTTAATTACACACTATTTTTCCTTTTTTTAAAAAATTAATTCTCTCCTATCTTTCTAGTCTTTCTCTAATTTTTCTAAACTTCCAACATGTCAAAATGATTTTTAGATGACTGTCTTTTAATTTATAGTGTTGTTTAGATAAGGTTAGTGAATTATTTATTGCCAAATGTCCATTATCTCTTCTCTTTTTACTTTCTATTTGTTCCGATTTGATTGGTTAATTTTCTAACTTCCATTCCCAGCTTTCGATGCCATATTTCTAGAATTTTCTTCATTTTTTCATAATTTTCTCGATTTCTTATGAATTTTCTTTAATTAATTAGTATTATTTTAGCATATTCTAGGTAATTTAAGTAATTTCACTTATTTTTACCTATACATAAATACATATATGGTACAAATAAATACTCTTAAATATTATTTAGGTTATTTTATAATTTTTAGTTTACATATAATTTATCTCTATCTATTTATTAATTATTGGAACTCGTTTTATGTGTTCTTAATAAATAATGGGTAATATACATATAGTTTAATGTTATAATTTTTAATTATTTTATTATTCTTTTTCTTAAATTCAAACTCACACAATCATTTTTACTAATATTCATATTTTTGTCGTAAAATTTAGGCTCAATCGACTAACTTACCAAATTGTCTTAAATTTAATGTACCAAACTCTAAACCCTTGGTTATAAGACTTACAGTAGACCCCATAATAGCATTAAATATTCATTATGAATTGAATAAACTTGTAGCAATTTATTACATTGTTTGGTTTCATAAAAAAAAATAAGGGAATAAATTAATAATATGATGCAAATTATTGTATCACCCTCTCATTTCCTTCTTCCGTTGTATCTTTATTGTCCCATCCTTATCTCTCTACTCTTTCTCTCTCATGTATTCTCTATCTCTCTCCACTATCTTTCTCTCATAGTAGTGCATGGTTTAAGGGATTGTTGTAGTATATAGTACATGGTGTGTAGATCATCTAGTTCATAGTGTGTAGGTCATGTAATGCATGATTAATAGGTCTTGAGCAATGGTGTGTGGGCTTAAAGTAGAGGTGCATGGTTCATCGTGATGGTACATGTCGAGCCTGATTTTTAGGTTTTTTGTTTTAATTTCATTTCCTATTTTCTGATTAACACTAAACTCTAACATATTTAGTATTAATTTTTTATTAGAGAAATTAGGAAATTTTGATTTTTTTAATTGAAAAATTTTGGAGTCGTCACTTAACCAGAGTCGGAAAAAAGAGAGATCATAGTTAATTGGTTAGATTGACTATGATTTAGTTACTAGTCTTTTTATTTCGATTTGATAAAAACCAGGGGATTTCGAATTCGGGAGCTAACTTATTAAACCCTAACAAGTATTATTATCTATTTTCCAAAATTAGGTTTATTCATCAAAATTTTCCTTTTAAAATATTTTTGAGAAAAATAAAAACCAAAAGAAAATAAATAATAAAAAAACTAAGTCTCTACATATTTTAACGTCATCTTGAAGGTGCCTATGTATTCGCTAATCAGAATTAAATGACCGTAGTTCTTTCCTGAAAACTTTAGTGTGTTAGTTGATTTTAATTTTGAAAACTGACTGGATCTACGTTGTTATCGATTTAATTTATTAAAAAAAATCTAAAATGATCCTAATTATCTAGTATTAACAAAAACTTTTTAAAATGTCATAATCTTTCTAAAAATTTTATTAACTTCTATTTTAAAAAAAAATAATAATTTTCTACGTGAGAATTTCTATTAAATAAATAAAACATAATATATTTAATATATATATATATATATATATAAAGGAACAAATACTAAAAGAATCTACTAAATTAATATACGTAACTACTTACATTATGTTATTAACAATATCTAACAAATAAAATAATAATAAATTAATTAAAAAATGGAAAGAATCAAACTTGACTTGTTCTTGTATGGCAGTGATCAATAATGGCTGTTTACACGTGGAGCTTGTTGTGTGGAGTTTATAGCTGCTCGTTAGGTTTGCTATGCCTGTGCGTTAGACGGTGGAATAGCGACATACGGACGTAGATAGTAGATTGTAGCGTGCTCGTATGTGTCAAGTGCTATGCTTGGGTGTGCAACAGGTAATAGCTTAGCGTATTAACGGTGTTGCGCAAAGCTGAATGTATGCTTTTGCTTGGGGCGTACGTAGTTGTTGTGTTATCGTAGAGAGTGGATTTGCGCGTGAGTGAGTTGATCAGTGGTCTGTTGAAGGTGGTGTACTTCAGTGTCTGTGTGATCGTGGGAAGTGCAATAGCATTGTGGACTGCTACCATGCGATGTGTGGATTGTTAGTGTGTGAGTGATAATGCGGTAAAGGGGCTAATCCCAATGTGATCAATGGATAGTTTAATGTGTGAACGTAAGCGTGTGTTAGGGACTTGCATGCTAAGCTCGTGGATGGAGAATTGTTGTCGTGAAGTCAGGCGAGGCTAGATATGCGTATGTAGCATGCTGTAGTTGTATGTAGAGTGCAAGTTGTAGCTTTGGACTGCAGCTTGAGTTCGTGATAGTTGTAATATCTCATAAATTAGCAATCAAGACATGAACATTTAAGTATTAGGACAATGTCCAATCATTGTACGATTAGAATTAATAGTCAATCTATGGCATACAAGAAAGTAAACCGATTAGACTAGAAACTTACAAAAAACTTGATAACCCTAATCGAAGAATTTCTGTATGTTTGGAAATCCATAATATAATAAGAATATTAAGAATAGAATCAAAATAGTGAGACTTTACCCTATATGAGACCCTAAAATTGCATTTAGGACAATCGAGCATGGATTTAGGGCCTTTAGGGAAAGTTAATAGATTGAGTCCAAACTGTATGACTAAGATAGAAAACTTAGACGAAGTGGCACAGTGAAGTTAGATTTTGGAATTAGTGACTTAAAATCTTAATTTTGCCCTTAGAAATATGATTATTTAATATCGTACGAAATTACTTGGAACTACTAAAATTGAACTCAGAATGTAACAAGAACTTAGAGATAAGTTAATCAAGTTATAAAATAGGATAATATAGTATAATTTACTATATGAATATACTTGTATTTTTATGAGTATAGTCGGTATAAATAATAATTATACTTGTAAATTAACCTTAAATTATGTAATTATATATATATTGTGTTGAATTCATGAAATTAACTAAGAAACATATCTTACAAATAAAATATATGTTAAAAACTTAATTATACGAGTATACTTGTATATTATGCGTAATATATACACATGATATATGTACTCGTATATTAATAAATAATCAAATACTAATCAAATATATTTAAAATACTAAATTAATTCCAAATTCTATCCAACAAGCCAAGATCTCGACTAGAAATTGTTGGAATTCACCGTAGCTTGTTGTGGAGAAGTCAATTTGTTGATTCAAAAGCAATTTAGTAGAATTTGGTCACTACCTACTTGTAATTAATGGGAAAAGGCAAGGCAAAAATAAAAAAAAAAAATAGAAGGAGAAAAGAAATCGACCTAAACCAATATATATATGATGAACAACATCATTTCACAACTATAGAAATTAGATACACTCAAAGGAAAATTAGAAAAAAATCTTGGAAAAATAAAAAAGAATGGAAAAAACAGAGCACGCCTTGATCTGAGCTAGTTCCTAAGACACCCTTTGATCTGCTGTTAAACCACTTCACCATTGAGGAGTACCCACAGCGTCTAGGCGTTTCAATAACCCCCCACCACCTTACAACCACTGGAGCGTCTAAGAACAGGCATGTCAAAATTCTGCCCCACTTTTCAAATTTTTTTAAAAAAATATCAAATCTACCTAGAAAATTATGAAAAAATTTGTAGTTAGGTTATTTGAAACATGCTTTTGTGTGATATTTTTATTTTTGAAAAAATTGTAATATTTAATATACTTGCTTAAGAAATTTACTATTCATCCGAAACTTAACTTTTAAAATAAATGTATCAAATGATGTTATCTCTAGCTCAAATTTTTGTATAGGATGTATATGATATATAGATAATTTCTATGTAATCTGATATTTTATTTGAATATTTTTAATATTTATTACATTTTTTGGCCTAAAAATAGCTTGAAAATAGGTTGAAATTGTAAAATAAATAAGAAATTATGAAATCGATCTGTACTGATTTCTAGTGAATAATAATAATGTTGGGATAGAGTGAAATCAATTTGGTACAAAAAGAATCATTATTGTGTAATTTAATATAATTCATAGGTAAAATCGTAAATTCGACTATATAGGCGATAAATCGAAAACCTAAAACCAAGTAATGACTAAATTTCCCATATCTTTAGGAGTCTAAAGAAAATTTTGAGGAATTATTTAGTGACTCGAGTTAATTATTACAAATTTACGTAATAAAATAGCTTAAGTTACGAATTGTGACGTATTTTTAGTAATAATAAGTTAAAATGTAATAAATAATTAAATAAAAATTATGTATATATGTACTGATTGGAGTTGATAAAAAGTGTTTTTAATATATTTAATGATATTTTATTGATCGGGATACGTTATATGAGTATTAGAGTAAAATAATACCTATACTATAGAGTTATATTGACAAATTTGATAAAATATAGTTTAATAACATAAAATATATATAAGACGATAATATTTAAATAGATACGTATATCTATATTAAGAACTTGAATTACCTATTAAAAGTCATATCTAGAAATAGGACCCGTAAAACATGTCGTTAGGTCTGTATGAATCCAACGACACTATTTTTACTAAAATCGAACAATCTTAACTAATATAATCTATAACTTTATAATATTACTAGAATGTACGTATTATGATAACCTTATCGGAATTGAAATGTGATTTAACAAATTAAAAGTATGTTTCGATACGATCAAAACAATATATTACATATAATAATATAATTACATATATTATTAATAGTTAATAACTTAACTATATATATATAATATAATAAAATTATATATTATTATGATGATATACTTTATATATATATATATATATAATTGTTTTAAATAAAACTTTAATGTTTTTGTAACTATTACGAAAATTGAATTTGGGTTTTGTATATTTAGGGTCTCCTAGAGATTAGACTGTTAATGATACAAGTTTTCCGCAATGAGCGTCAGGACAGGTGAGTAAGATCAATGCTTTACAGCATTTTGAAATATTATTTCAGAATATCTGGGGATTTTGGTATGTATTAACTTGTGATTGTAGTTAGCTATTTGTGCATATGCAACGCTTGTGATTAAGTGTCGATTTGCTGTTGTGAGAGTTAAGCTCCATGTTATTGTTGTTCCATGAATATTATACTTAAATTGTTTGAGCTTGGTTGATCACTTTAAAAATGAACTAACTCAAACTTGACTTAACATTTAACTTAATATGCATCACAACTCATTAAAGGTAACAACTAGGATTATTAGGCCAAACACAAACTTCCTTTGATGAGGATAGTTGAAATGGTCTTTTTCCTACCCTTAGCTGAACTAAGTGACAGAAGAGGAAGTCATGGCAAGATTGGGGCCGTGGTTCGAAGGTAGTCATGGGATGAGGGTATTTTCCATTGTATAAGCCTCGATTTGGTCTCGATTTGTAAGTGCACGACGTCAATCTCTTCAACCCAGATTAGAGCGAACGAAATTTCTCTAATCTAACGATGGACCAGATAACGTTATGCGATGGCATTTGTTTGTATATGTATTGTATCTAACCAACTTGGTTGAAAACCTACTTATGATGCGCTGAATGTATTTTTTTGTTTTGACCATACTTACTAAACAAATTGTTGCTTATGCCCTTATAGTTTGTTTTACAGGTTTCAAATGGATTACAAGTGCCTACCCAACATTAGAATACTAATAAACTGAGACATGGAGTGAGATACAATAAGAAATAACTTTCTTATCTTTTAAAGAAAAATACACAGGACTTCTCAAAGGGCTTGATAGTTTTTAATATTCTCATTTGTATATGAATTAATAGGTACCTGTAAGATTTATTACCATTTTTTTATAAGGTCAAATTACAAATTTATTTTTAACAAATTATTTCAAAGGATTACTCTACAAGTTTATATCAAATAGGTATCGAATTAGATACTTCAAATGAATAGAGTCAAGTACGCCTGGTGTGAACTAAGTCTAAGATACCAGCTGCAAGGACAATTTCTATTTTAGGATGGCTCACACGGCGGGACTGTTATGACTTTATCTTTTCGGGACGTGATAGCAATGTTGGACAGGAGCTTGCTATTACGTGATGGTGTTGTGTGGTGAGGACTTGGTTGAGCATAGTTGGATTATTGGTAGTCAGTAGTGCGCTTGCGAACGGTGCAAGGAATGTGTGGTGGGGAGTATGGTTAGATCGTGAACGATGGCTTGAGTGATCGTTAGCGTGGGTGACTATTGTAAACGTGGCTTAAAGATTGTCAAGGTTTTGGTTGCTACTGCACGTATACTGGTGATTTTATGTAATGCGGTTAGGGGTTGATGCGTTCGAGGGAGAGGGTCAATTAGTTAGAACTGTATGAGGATGGTAGCGTGTTGGAAAGTGGACGAGGAGCTCCTAAATGTGCTAGTGATTGATTGTGTTTGTATTGTGGTTGAGAGTGATTCTTTGATGAGCTATGATATTGGTTTTTTCTTTCCAAGAGAGTATGTCCTCTTTTCTTTATGCCACGTGATCATATTTAAAACTCGAAACAAATTTTATCAATCAAGTAAATTTGAAGCTTTATATCGGTTCATATTTGATTTGATAAAAAAAATCAAATTAGATTTGAATCCTTTATATCGATTCATATTTGATTGGATAGAAATCAAATTCAATTTGAATTCTTTATATCCTTATCACATTAGAATAAAAAAAATAACTTGATTAGATTTAAAAATTGTATTTAAATCCCATTCACTCAACCAATTTTTGCAAAATGAAAGAACAAATAAAAAATACATATGTGCCTAGCGAGATTCGAACCAGTGACCTCAAGTTAACCTAATATCAATACTTCAATACTTATTCGTTAGACCGTTGATCTGTATCTTATTATTTAGTACAATTAAATTATATTTAAACCAAATGACTCTCTAAAATAAAGCTCTTTGATTCGTTCTACAATTAAATCAAATGAACCTAAAACATTTTACTTTCTAAAAATCTAAAAAAAATTTATGATTTTTTTCATTTTTTTGTATTTTTATCATTTTTCAAATTTATTTATTTATTTATCTTTTTTTATTTGTGAATTAAGACCTTTTTTTTAAAAAACAAAAATTAAGTGTCTACAATATATAGTTCATAGTGTTTGTGCATGGGTTTGTAATGGTGGTGATGGTGGTGCATCTATGGGTTTGTAGTAATGGTGTATGGGTGAGTTTGTAGTGATGGGTCATGCTTATTGTAGGTCGAAGAAGATGAAAGGTAGTTAAGAGAGTTGGGCAATGAACAATTATCCATAAATTTGGGTTATGAATAGATATTTATTATTTTTTGAAAAGGAATTGCTATTGTGGGATCAAAATCCAACTAAACATTGTATTAATACTCCCAAAAGGAATAAGGGGGAAATAAAATTGATATTACAATGAAATAAATGAACAATTAGTATATTTAAACTTTAGGTACAAAATTTGACAAGTTTAGTTAAGTATAGCATTTAGCAATTTCAACATTTAGATATGAAATGAAAAAATGAGCTAATTTTTATTGTGATAAAAGGTAAGGCAATAGATATAACGAATAAAAAGTCAATTGTTATGAAATTTAACAACTTCAGATTTTAGGTAGAAATTTTGAAAAAACCCAAAAACTTACTATTTTAATACTTTTTGTTACTTAGCTGAAAGATACCTTTATTGGATGGATGATTTTTTAGCATAGTTTAGCTTTGATATGACATTATTTTGAATGGCTCTAATTAAATCATATGTAGACATTGCATTTGTTCTGTATACTTCTTTTTCAAAGGAGTTATTTGTGTGCTTTGAACACATAACATATAATTGTTGTGTTAAGGCTTACCTGCAAAATAGGGTTGTCTTATAATCTTAAATTTTGATAGATCATGCTTCTATAACTTATCTTTTTTTTTTGTTTTAATGGGAAATATTAAATAATTATTATTTGAAGAATTTAGTAGTCAATAAAATTTCTTATTTCATGGTGAATGTTTGATGTTTGGATGAGAATACATATTATTGACTAGATAGTAAAATTGAGTCCACAATTACGGCTTCCTTATCAAATAAGTTCCACAACAACTCTAAATACTCTTCGTCTGTAAGTTACCACTCAAATGCTATACAAATACTAGGCAGATGGGAGTTGTAGAGCCTTCCTTTTTTTTTTTTTTTTTTTTTCAGTCTATAAGTGTAAAATTCTCGAGCTTACTAAGGCCAATTGATCCTTGATTTGTTCTTAGTCTCTTAACTTAATCTTTAAGTATATGTTTAATTCATTGGCAAAAGGAGATTCATAAAACACTGTTGCTTTTCATGCGTGTAGTAAATTAAGAATAGGCTATTGTAGCCATAACCACTAGTATAAGCTAGAAAATGAACTGCTTAGAGGTTAATCAGTTGACTAAGTGTATAATTACTCAACTAGTTGGTTTAAAGAATGGTTTAATGGATTGGCCTATCCTTTTCTATATGTGCTTATTATGTAAAATACATATATTTCTTAATAATTATATTTTGTTGTTAAATTACTTTATTTTACTCTATGAAGTATAATACTAATGATATAATTGTAATAATAACAATAATAATAGTAATAACATGTTGGTAATAGTGCTAAGAATAATAATAACTTAATAAAGATAAGTGTGGTTATATAAAGTAAAGGTGTATTTAAAAGTATTTAGCTAGTGTGTATAGATAATTGACAAGTTAGGACTATTAGTTTAGTTGTTTTATTAAATAGGAAGTCTTAATAAGTGATTAGGGAATCACAATTAAAAAATAAAATCAAGTTGCAACCAATATTTAACTGTATGTAAATGTATTTATCTCAAAAATTAAACTTGCAGATTATTGGTTGTCTGTTGGGAAGGTCAATCTAAGTTCATGGTGACTATATATGGTGATTGTAGATGTTAGGCTAGAGAGATTCGATGAACCTTAATTTAATGATTATCAATTTAATGTGTTGCTTATGTTTTGCTAAGGTGAAAAAAACTTGGGCTACTAGTTATTGTCTAAGTGCTTACTAATTAGTAAACTGCAGTGTTTAGAGTAAAGTAATTTATTAGAATGATGTGCTAGTTAGATGTTTGTGTGTTAGTAGGTGGTTGTTAATCAGGGGGTTAGCTACGAAGAATACACCTATAATCGGAACCTATGCTTTGATTATTGAAAAAAAAAGAAGAAGAAAATTATATGAATGAGCCAATCTAATTTTTTTTTTTTAAAAAAAAAAAGAAAAAAACAAAAAGATTATGGCTATGAGGGAAAAAAGGTGCAAATTTTGGCAAAAATTAAGAATACCAACGAGGAAAAATGAGAAAAACTCTAAGAAATATAGGGAAAAGAAATATGAGAAACTTTATAAATGTATAAACTATTATCAAAATAAAAATACTAACAAGGGAAAATGTGATAGCTAAAAACACGAGGCATCTCTATATTTTGCTAGATGGCATATTATTTAATTCATCTCAATCAACTTTTTATATCATGAAATGATTTTAACTCTTTATTTAATTTTAGTTTATATTATGGTTTAATTATGAGAGATACTGACATGTGAGTAACATTTAGTTGTTAAAATTGGACAACACAATACACTCTATTGTACCATATTTAATTGGTTTACATAATACTTTTGTGATTAAAAAATAAAAATAAATAAATAACTCAATGATTCATAATATAAATTACAATAAAGTTCAATTATGTGATTTGAGAATTTGATTTATGTTATTTTTGAAATTTAAAGATATATTTATTTTGTAATATGCGACATAAATTTTTATATTATTTAATATACGGTATAATTCTTCAAACTTTTATTTACTATTCCAGAAACTCTTTTATCTAATACCATAATCAATCAAAAGATTTTGCCTAGTTTAATTCTATAAAATTACAATTATCAAACGATAGGATTTGCTATATGGAGATAGATTTACGTGCCATTATTACTAATGAGGAGTAGAAAAAAGCAACCACATTTCTTCGATGGGATTCGCGATCCCTTACAGGTGTACTGCAATGCAATATGATGCTATTTTTTAAGTAAAATTTGAATGTAGTTAATCGGAAATTTTGGAATTAATATTAAAAAAATCTCTAAAAACTTTACAAAATGCCCTTGAATAAAATTTAGAATGCATGGGATAATATATTGTCCTCGAAAAATACTTTATCTGGATAATAGTTAAAAAAAAAAAAAAAAGAAGACATGATTTTAAAAAGATAAGAATGATGTGGAACATTGCTAGGCAAGATGAATCTATCTCGTGACCATGGATGGGCATTCACGAGGACATTTGTACGTGTCCTTCCAAGCGAGTCACCTCCCGATGTTTCGTGCTAAATTCATCTACGACTTCTTTTATACTTTGCTAATTAATGCCATTGCCGTTTACTAACTTATTTACTAACTTACCATCGTTATATATTCGGTGTTATCAAATTTTCATGTATTTAAGTGTTTCGAATATGCACATAACCGTTAAACTCTTCTATCCGTCCATTGATAGGGATGTATTCTGTTAGGATACAGTTTTAGGTAAGACAAAACTATGTGAGTATCCTATTGTACATGACCTAAGAAGGAATGCATCAATGATATTTGTAAAGAAAATTTAAAGAGAAATAGTTATGATGAGCTATTGATTACTAGCGTTGCTAAGATTGATCGAGTGTCAAATCATTCTTTATTTAAATACTGAGCAAAGTATTTTTACGAGATCATCGTTTTTCTTATCTATTATATAAGAGTGAGTAGATAATTCTATTGTATAGAATATTTATCCGAACTCTACTTTATCGAGTAGGTTTCGAATAGGTAAATAGATTCATAGGATAGGTTTTATGTGGCAATTTTCCACTACTTTCTCTCATAGGTAAGTTATTGATATATGACATCAAAGTGCCATGAATCTATCCCAGAATCTGTGCTTTTGAGTATATAGGGTACAGATTTCAAGTTATCCTATACTTATTCTGTAACATTAATAAATAAAAAATCAGTACTATTGTATTTTTTTTTTAACCTTAAAGAAAATGACAATAAAAGCTAAGTTTATTAATAAAAAAACCCTTAAATCTACAGTCTTTTAGGGAGTGGTTGGGTGGGTGGATAGCAGTGTTTAGGTAAAGATAAAACTTTTTCTCTTTTTTTACTTTTTCATTTTTATATTGCTTTCTTCTTTTTTTTTTATCAACAATAATTTAGAAATATATTAAAAACATCTAAGTTCTTAATTAATTGTAGAATATTTCTAACTATAAGAATATTCTTTATTTTACTTACCAAAATTTTATATTATTATAATTAAATATAATGCAAATATAAGAACCTTTTATACTATTACTATTTGGTTAATTAGTACAGTTCACTACATGATATTTTGTATGTAGAAAATGTAAAATTTATATATTTATATATTAATATATAGATTCTACAAGATACCTTATACATTATAAAATTTATAGAGTATAAGATATAAGGTGGTTACAAGATATTACATAATAAGTTTTGCATATAAAAATTTTGAAACTTATATCTACAAGGTATGATATGAGTAAGGCATCATACCTTACTTACTTTATACCTACTCAACTTACTATTAAAGAGACATGGTTGGGTATTTCTAAACTCTTTAGTTTAATAGCAACTATCAGATCATATTAATGATCAATAGTAGATATTAAGCTTGTTTATTGAAGATCATTCTAATGAGTTTACTATGGGCTCAAAATTAGTAGCCTGCCTTATTAAGTATGTAGGTTTGCTTAAGAAAAGTTGAAAGTGGATAAACCGGTTTAATAACTCCTCATTTGATCATACCAAGTCAAATCTTCTTAACTTATTTCAATTATGAAGTAGATTTGCTGAGCTCTATCCCTAAGCTTGAGGAGTTCAGCCTAAATATGCAATAATTGTAGGCTTAAATTAATACAAAATTAGCCTTCTCCACAATCAGATCAAGTTTAGATTACTTGAAAGAACAATTGGTTTAGTAAAAAAAAAAAAAAAAACGATAAGCTCAATTGTGGCTTAAGTGTTACAAGATTTCTTGGCATGATGGTTGATTATTGACTAATAAGAGTATTGTGTGATAGATTTTGGCCAACAATTGAATAGATTTTTAAATAAAGTATATTAAAATATAGATATTTCTAAACAAAATTACATAAATGTATGTTGTATTTATAGTAATTTATGGGCTCATTTTAACTTTTATTGATACTATATGCCTTTTATATTGTGGTAAAAAAAAATTGGTAAACCATTTATTTATCCATTTTTAGTAACACTCTCTATTAAGGATATAGCATAAAAGATAAACGGGACCATGAAATTGTTTATGCGAAAAACATGCTTGCATTTATCTTATGCATAATATTCTCAATAAAAGGTGTTATTAAGATAGATAAATTATTGATCTGCTTATCTATTGCTCTTATATTAAAGTGGAAAGATAGACTTAATACCCATTGGACAATATTCTTGAACCTAGTTGAATAATTTGATTTATTTATATTCCTAATGTTGATAAGTCAATCGCTTTCCTTATCCCATAATATCCTTTAAGTTAATAGTATGTCAGACAAATTTATTAACAGTACTGTCAAACTTAGTTGACAATTATGATTTAAATCAATTCAACTTAATTCGATCATAAAATCGGTTCGATCTAATATTAGTTCAATTAGGATTGAACCACAATTGAATTCGGTTTTACTTTTTTAATTTCTGAACCTTTCATATTTTCGAGTCAACCATCTAAACTGAATTTGATAATGTTAATAAAGAAAGATGTTAACAATGGTCCAAACAAAATTTATCTCTTCGCCCAAAAAAAAAAAATATATATATATATATATTTCCTTCTCATCATATACTTATGTATTTTTCGTGAAGTAGAATTCAAAGCCATAAAAATTTGTTACTAGATAATTGTGTTTACGAACACTTGTTATTTGCTAAAATCGTTATATAACTAAAATCTTTATAGTAAAACTGAGGTAATAAATATTTTAATTAAATGGTGTATAATGATAGAATTCTTTTTTATTGCATTGGAAGTGTAAAAATAACTTCAACTTTTTATTCGAACTTTTGCATATGAGGAGTTATACTTTTGCATCTATACCGGACTCTCATTGATAAACGAAAATGTTCTTATATACTTGTGTTTTTTCTCGTGAAGTAAAATTTAGAACCATACGGACATATTACTCTATAAACGTGTTTCCAGTACTTACTATTTGCTAAAATCAGTATATGATTAAAATGTTTATAGTAAAACTGAGAGTAATAAATATTTGAATTAAATAATGGATAATGATGAAAATTTTTATTAGTTCTACCAGTAAATGATATGAGATATATTAGCATTATGAGTGTAAAAATAACTTCTAACTCTTTATTCGAGGTTTCAAATAGAAAGAGTTATATTTTTGTATTTACAGATGTTCATGAAATCAAGTTAGAGGGGAGAGAATTTTCTGATAGAATCAACCTCACATCAAAATGTTAGCAGTTATTTTGATTGTATTTAATCTTTTTAAAAGAGTTTTTATAGTTTTATTCATATTTTTTATACATCAAATTAGATCATTAATCTTATCTTTAATTTTATGTTAATTAGATTTGAACTATTAAATTATTTTAATAATTCAAATCTGACTTATATAAAATGACTAATGAAATTATAGCTGAATTGCTACCATTAGAAACACGGATATGATCATAAAAAATTCTTTATATTTAATAACATAAACTACTATACATACAATTTTATAAGAAAATGTATAGACATCAAAATAGATTAATTCACCTCAATAATATAGCTAGATATAGTATTATAAATAACCCTAATATATCGGCGAATTGTTTAAGTAATTTATCGTGTTTAATTGGAATTTGCTCAACTAATCACCAAATGTAATCAAATTTGAAACTTCATAAATTTCATGTTCTTACCGGAGGAAAAAAAAAAAAAAGAAAAACTCAACTTCGAGCCTATTTGAATATTTAATATTATTTTAATTAAAAAAAGAAAGATTTTATGTGAGGTAAATCGAACTAGATTTCAAAATTCTAACTCGGGTTCATATATAGAAAAAAAAAAAAGGACTCTATTTTAAAAAAAAGAAAAAAAAGCTTAAATTTAAACATTTTATTTCCAATACCGTATTTTATTACTTAATACTTATGCACTCTCAAGATGCTGTTTTAATTCCTTATTCTTAAGCCGTATCGTACGCACTTCAATGTCCTGATCCAAGACTCCGACCACCTCCACTTCACCGTCGCCGGAAAGCTCTCTAACTTCCGACGAACATGAACATATACGATCATGATCTCTCTCTCTTCGACTTTAACTTCTCCGAAGCAATCTATGAGACTCTCTCTCAAAGTCGCGACGATTCTCCTCCTTCTCCTTCTTCTCCCTCTCCTTCTTCTTCGTCGATCGTCGGTCGCGACGAATCCAAGTCGCCGAAGCACCGCCATGACGGCAAGTCGCCGCTACCGTTAGGCATGGATTGGAGTCTTCCTCCATCGAAATGGGTAAATACACGAACGAAATCCGATATTCTCTCGTTTTGATTTGTGATACGGCTTGGCTTTTACTTTGAACTCAGTTTTTCGAATAATAAACCCTAATTTGGCTGGAATTATTTTAATAATCTTAAAAATCGAGTAGATGTGGCAAAGAAAATTAAGTTTACACAGTCGATTAGATATGTGTTGTAAATAATTATTTATATATGAATAATGAATCTCTCTTTTTTTTTTTCATTTGGTATCATATATATTTGGTTTAACGAAAACTAATTTAGCTGGAGTAATGTTAGAATTTGGAAAAAATTGCTTAGATATAGTAAATAGTTAACCTTCTTATTAGAAAAATGTAAATTTATATGATTCGTTTGGTAGATTTGGAAAAATAATCATTGAAATTCCAATAACGAACCTCTTTTGTGTTATATTCAGTATAGACGCGGAGTGCTGCATTATAATATTATGGTATTAATTGATGACTGATGAGATACTACGAGGAATTCTTGGTTAGATAGCATGAATTTATGGAATTGATTAGTAAAATTTAAATAATCGACCTTTCTTATCTTTGTTATTGTGGCAATTGTGTTGCATTTGGATTAGATGTGGATTTTTGTGTCAATAGTGGGATATACATGAAAAATCTGTATTAATATTTCAATTTGGTCAGCATGAAATCTGAATGTTCCTGTTGCTTTAAGTTATCTCTAAATATGTTTATCCTGGTTTTAAAACCGATAAAATCAATTATATTGTAAATAATTGGTATTTTTTAATATAATAGTGGGAATTTGGTGTTGTATATTCAATGGATGCAGAGTATCTGGATTTATATTTATAATCTGTAATAATATTTTAAAATGGATTTAGATTGAGTTGTTGTGTTAGGAATTGTAATAAACCTTATTTAGCGGAAATAATAGTAGCATCAGTGATTATATGTATAAAATTGATTACATATAGTAAATAACAAGCCTTCTTGGTATCGTGGCAATTTGTATAGATATTGAATGGATTTATTGCAAATGGCGCTAATATCTTAAATTGAGTTAAACTCCAAGCCTATTTGTACCGTGTCCAGAATTGCGACTTTGAATTTGAGGTCAATTACATTTCTCGAAGAATATTGTCCTCCAAAAGGCTAATTTGTGTGAAAGATTCTTAAATACATAGAATATGATCCAATGATATTTGTATTGCAAAAGGAGAATTTGAAATTCCATGTTATTTTAATTCATTTGATTCATTCTATGTTCTTGTTAAATGTATTTATTAAATCCAAAGTTATGGTTGTGGATTGTTTCTGAAGAATGTAACTATGCAAAATTCTTATGGTTGATTTCAATGATACTTATCCAAAAAAAAAAGAGTTTTCAATGATAAGGGTATAAATGTTGATAGATGAGGACATCTATGAAAATAGATGTATAGTACCACACAATATATTGAATCCGAGCAAACTTGCCGTTTTAATTTGTGTTAGTTTACAAATCACTGCAGAAAGAATTGAGATTATTTGTGAAGATTGCTTGCAGCCATAACCTTTTAATTGGCAAAGCTGTAAATAATCAAAATTGCATGAAGGAAGTGGAATTCAATGGATTGTTTGCTTGAATATAATTTAAAAGCTGTCATTATCCACCAGTAGAGATGGGAAGCATTTGTTGTTATTTGCTCTCGTGTTTTTTCTCTGATAAAGAGATTTATTTTCACCTTTAAATGCAGGAAGGACAGAAAACTGTTTGGCCCCATGACCCTAAAAGTGGATGGAGCTATTGTGTCACTATTCCTTCATATGTTATTCTGCCAAGTTCCAGAGGTTCAGATCCTGTGGTGGTATATGTTACTTTGAATTAAAGTTTTTCCTTTCGATTTCCCCCTAGTTAGAAGGTAGTTTTAAGTGCATGCTGCCGTTCCTACAGTTAGTTGGCAGTACCGGGACGATGTGTATTCTCAATCATTGCTCTAGCTTACAAACTTCTGCCACCTCTTTCTCTATCCAAACACTGTACTCTTGTAACTTGCTGTTCTTATTAAAAATTGGGGTCATTTTTTGAAATAGTCGGCACCTTCTGATTCTAGGATCTTGAAGGTTGTAAATATGCATTATCTAATTTCTTTTTTCTTATTGTCCCATAACTCTTACTAATGATTTTCCCTACAAATCTTCCCTACATTTGCTTTAAAATGCTTATTTATATATTCTTTTAAGGTCCTTTACTTGATCAGCTGATACCATTATGTATTCTCTCAGTAACCATTTAAAAGAACATAATACTGTGTTTCAGTTGCCTCATAGCAGTGTTTTATGGTTTGCTTTTTTTTTTCTTTTTCTTTTTCCTCTTGTCTTTTGTTTTCTTTTTTTATTTTTAAAGCAGCTTTATCTCTCAGTCCAGCTTAATCTTCAGCAAATCTTAACATTAATGTCATAGATAACCTGTCTGCACATCGAATTGAAAATTTTATGTCCTTTGGACTTGTTTTCTGTTTTAACATTCAAGGAGAACAGTTTTACAGGGTTCAAGTTGGTGTACAATCACCGGAGGGGATAACATCCATCAATTGGTTGCTGCGAAGGTTTAGTGATTTTCTGAATCTTTCGAAGGAAGTAAGTGGCACTGTTTTGCAGTTCACCTTATGTAGCATGCCACGTTTTTTTATCATCATCCAGATGCAACCACACAAGTGTAACTTGAAGAATAGTTTTCCTGGCTCAAATAAATTAAGATCATGTTTTGGCATTCATTGCTTCAGTGGGATATAACAGTTGTCAATTCAACTCTATTATATACTTTATGTTTTCTTCTACAGCTTAAAATGGAATTCCCATTGAAAACCTTGCCTCCAACTCCTCCAAGGAGATTCTTCAAAGTGAAAAGCAAGGAACGCTTGGAAGAGGTAGGCGTCATTTCCATCATCATGTTTGTTTATATTCTGCTTTCCAGTTGGGATGGATTTTATTGATATTTGTGTTTCTTTTTTACTTTTGAAAATCTGTGGCTAATAAGAATGAAGAAATAGTTAATGGATCTTTGGCCGAAAAACAAGAAAATATTAGCAGAAATATTTCTGAAGAGGTCAATCACTAGCTATGTATGACTAAGTTAAACTTATAGATTTTACCTTGAAACTATGTGCTCTCTTTCTGAAGTCTACTGGCTCTTCTTGTAATGTCTTGTGTGGATGATAATGGTTAAATATATATTGTCCAGCGACAACCACTTTGCTTTTCATTTATACTTTTCAGAGGTCAAGTGAAGCCTCATGTACACTGTTAGTTTGATTTTATATTTTGTCTTGTTTATTTATTACATCCGCCTTATTAAACAAGGCATTGGCATCTGTTATAGCTTTGTGGTTTTTAATTGAAACTAATGTTGTTGGACATAGTTGCTCTACATGTAGACTCAAGTCACTGCTTCTCCCTTCATCTGTTTCTTGCAATGAGCTCCTCCTCCTAGCATATGAGCTCCTTTATAAATTTCAAACAAGAAATGTTTCAAACTTTTGCAGCAGAACAATCAAATACTTGTTTAAACTGCAGCTATTATGTTTAGCAAGCAGGACTCGTCGGAACTCTCCGAATTAATATTATATATATCGCACCGGTGATTCTTTCAACAAGGGCATAGATGATCGTTTTTTCATGGCTGACTGATTCTCTTTGTAAACCTTAGTATATTTTTATATTATATCTTTTGAGTGGAGTATATAATATATATTTTCTCTAGTGTTTTACTTTCTTCTCCTTCTTCCTTAATGTAAGTTGCATTTTGATCGACTGTTTTGCAAAGTGCTGGTTATAATATTCTCAAATTGGTTAGTTTACTACAGCGAAGGTGTTTCTTGGAGGATTGGATGGAGAAACTCTTAGCAGATATCGATTTGTCAAGAACCGCAACTGTTGCGAATTTTCTGGAGCTTGAAGCTGCTGTGAGGTTATGTAGGTGTTTGCTAGACATTACTTGTTCATTTTATAACTAACCTTAGTTTGAATAGCAGCTTGCTAGAATTTAACATCTAATATTACTCTGGTTTCTCTCAGTTTTTAATGATGCATATCGGCAAAATTTAGGAGCAAACCCCACTGCCACTGCTACATTGCCATCACTTGCATCACAATACAGCTCTGATGTTTCCCTGGGTGTTGCGAGTCCATCGGTTATGTCAGATCATGGTAATGATATATCATATGAGATATCTGAAGTTGGAACTCCCAGACCTGCACGTAATGACTTCACTGAAGCAGAGAGTTTGAAGTTTGATGGACATGCACGAAAACTATCAACAGGAAGCGTTGGTAGTGACATTAGTTCCATGCGAGCTGGTGAAGCAGCAGTGCCTGATTTATTTGATCTTAACTCTGTCGATTCAGAATCTATTGGAGTTACTGATGATGCTGCCGGCTTGGGTTTCCAACTCCCGAGGGACTTGGTGGTTGCTCTTCCATCTGAAGAGCGGCATAAATTGAACCGAGTCCTCATAACAGTACAGCAGCGTCTATCTACTGCAAAAACGGACATGGAGGATCTTATTGCCAGATTAAACCAAGAAGTAGCTGCTAGACAGTTCCTATCGACCAAAGTATGCTCTCTCTTCTAGACATCATCTTTAATTGTGGCATTCTTGTTATGAATTGTTGTTCCTGCAGCAGCCGTTTTGTTATTGTTATGAACGAAGTATGCTTGAATTTGCAAATATGGTTCTCTTTTGTCAATATAACTCTTCTTGTCCAATTGTATAATATGTTAATGGGTGTAGGCCATGGGAATGCAAGTGCTTTGTAATTTTTAATCACATTATTGCTTGGTTCTCCAAGCATGGCATATTTGATTTATGAGGTTTCTCTCTTGAAGGTTAAAGATTTGGAAGTTGAGGTTGAAACCACAAGACACAACTGCAAAGAAAACGTTGAGCAAGCAACGTTGATTGAAAAGGAGAGAATTACTCAAATGCAATGGGATATGGAGGAACTCCGAAAAAAATGCTTGGAGGCAGAGATGAAACTTAAGGCTGAGCAGGTTCGTCTTTTTGTGATGTGTAATTTCATTTTAATCTGGATGCATTTGTCAGTGGCCATAATGACACTAGTGAAATTTTCAGGCTGAGAAGTCACGTATACAGTCGGAGAAAATGTCAGTCATTCGTGAGAAAGAATTGTTGCTTCATGAGTTGGATCTCCTTAGAGAAAAGCTGGAAAACCTGCATAGAGATCGTGAAGAATTGGAGATGAAATCAAAAGCAGATGTTAGGCTTCTTGTTAAAGAGGTTAAATCTCTTCGAAGTACTCAACTTGAATTAAAGCAGGAGCTTGCACGATTGATGAAAGAGAAGATAGAGCTAGAGGTAACATACCTTTTTCTCATATGAAGTCCTTTTCTGACATCCTTTTATTGTCCAAACCTCCCTTTGGTTTCTCTGCTGGAAAAAACATAGAAGTTTCCAATAACTGCTTGGATTTGTCTTTTACAACTTTTAGTGGTTTGTATATAGTAACAAGGTTTGCTTTACATGGTTCTTATTTTTAGGTTTTATTTAACCCTGCAAGGTCTTTGCTTGATTCATGTAAAATAATTAGAGGATGACCTTTTTGTTTTATTGCAATTTCTCTGCTTGGACATGATTATGTTGGGTTGTTGATGGATTAGAAATTAACACAAGTCACTGGAGAGGACGAAAGGCGTAAAAATCTAAATCAAGGACATTGAACCATTTTGCCTTAATGATCTTTTCTGTGTACATTTGAATACTTATCTGTGGACTGCAAGTAAACTTTTCTGCATAAGCGGAATAGTATGGAGTCACTTGTCTTATTTTGTCTCTAAGCTTTCCTTGCCATGTAAGTTCGAGTTATTGTTTGTTAAGATGCTATGGCCAAATCCTGCAGATTCACTTATCTTAATTCCTATCCCATCTTATCCTTTCTTTTATAACTATTGATGTAGAGAACGGTTCAGAAAGATAAACAAAGAATGGAGCGTGCAAATGCTGCAAACGTGAAACTGCTGCATGAATGTGAAATTCTTCGCAACCGACTTCAGGAATGCAGTGTCAATTTCCTTATCGAAGAAGAAGATAAGTTTATCGTCGACACATCTTCCCCATCAGATGCTATAGATCTATTAACAACATCAGATAACCGTATTGGGCTTCTACTCGCAGAGGTAACATTCAGCATCTTGGATGAATATTTCTGTTCTTCTAATTATCAAAAACATTTCGCTCATGTTTGGTGAAATTTCTTGCTAATCTTTCCACTTTTACTAGGCTCAACTGCTGGCTCAAGATATAGAGAACGCCACTGCCGTGGTAAATGGGGATCAGCATGCTAATGGAGGAGATGAGAATAGAACCGATGACGAGTTGAGAAAGATGTTGACGGATACTTTTATCGACAACGCTTCTCTGAGGAAGCAAGTCAACTCAGTACTACGTTGCGCGCTGAATACATGTCTTAAATCCGAGGAGAATGGTGAAGATGAGGGAGAGATCTCTCTAGGAAAAACCGTTTTAAGCAAGTTCTTGGAGAGATGATATTAAGAGGAACCGTGTACATATCCGTAGTCGTATTTTCTTTCGTAATTTCTATGAATAATAATAATAATAATAGCTGAAGAATGTTTTATCCTTTCTGCATTTATGGCCATGGCTATATGGAAAATGTTAATGGTCGACCCCCGTTAAAGATGAAAGAATAAACATTTTCATATCTACCACTAAAGGTGAAAATTGCCATAAAATGGCACTTAACATCATTAAGGCATCAATCCGTAGCAGCGGGTCTGGTTCATATCTGATTTTGTATCAGATATGTGCTGCTACTACTAAAATTACATAAAACTGCATTAAGAACACAATTAATTAATTTACATCACAATTATTTTTATTGGTATTGCAATTGAATTTTTTGTATTGTTCAGTTCAATACCTTTATATCTATAATCATTTTCTAAATAATATTAGGTTCATACTCGTGTTACTATATCATATTAGCAATTACCATAGTATAATTTTCACGCCTCCTAGGCCAATTTTATACTCATATTACAAGTTGAAAGTGTCATTCAGATGACGTGCTAATTTTAAGTGCTTTCTAAAGTGCTTAGATTTTTAAGCTCCACTTATGCTCGTTTAAACTTGGTTATCTTAGAAAAAAGAATATTTTCTTTAAAAATGCATTTAAATTGAAATAAAAACTGAAACACCTAAATTTGACATAGTTAAGCTTGACTCACTCATTAGCCAAATTGTTAAATCCTCAGAGTCCACTTTAATATGTTTACTTGAATTAGCTTGAGCTCCAGTATGCTCGAGCTTCAGCCCACTTGCACTAAGGAGAAAAAATTTACTTATTAAGAAAAAGCATATACGTCACGGGTGCTGTACATTTTTGTCCGAGACAAGACGGACTTTGTTCAGAGACTCTTTAAATGATTGCCAAGCAGCCGTATAATGATCCTGAGATTGCATCCCTTCCTCCACAACTTGCATGGCTTTTCTATACAAATGCTCGAACCGCTGAACCGGGTTCGTAATATCTACATTGCTGGATCCACCAAAATCCGGAATATAAAATCGCTTGAAATCCTTCCTCCACCGCGACAATATGTAATGCGACGGGATTTCATCCACGCTGTTATAGTTGAGGATGCATAAGGCGTGCCTACAGAGATAACCCTGGAAATTGAAGCGATTGCAGATGCAGCGAACTTCCATTCCAGATCTATCGAATGTTACTTCCACATTTCTAACATTCCCTTGATCATCCCGTTCTTTGACTACGTAAGTCGCGGTTGGAGCATTAGTATGAATCTGTGTCACGCTAAAACAAGAAGACATCATCTCAACTTCATCCTGAAACTTGCAGAATATCGTTTTCGTGTACACTTCAGAGAGCTGGAGCTCGTAATAGTACCCTGTTTTCATTGAGGGGCTTGGATCTTTAGACTCTAAATCTGATACCATTTCCTTGGAGCGCATTGTATGCATAATTGATTCGTACATGTCAAGAAATACTTTCAAAGAGGTCTTCTGATGTATATAACCATCAAAAAATGGGCTGATGGAGTTTCCTCTGCGGAATGCGTTCATCCCAGCAAAACATGAATCCTTTAAGTAAACTGGAGCCCATCTTCCCCGAGCTTCATACAAAGATTGAAGCAACTCATGATGCCCGAGTCCATACTCTTGGACCATGTTTTCCCAAGCCATTTCAAACTCTTCTACTCTGAGAGAATCATTGATGATCCCATCCAATGAGGCAAAAAACACTTCAGAGTCCTGCAACTCTCGTACATTCTCGAGAATGCTCTGCATTACAAGAGACAGAAGCAGGTGACGGTGTGCACTAGGAAAAACCTCGGCAATCGCAATTTGCATCACGTTTGACCGATCCGTTAGAATCGTTTGGGGAGCACGACCCCACATGCACGTAAGCCATGTCCTAAACAGCCAGATATATGTTTCGACCGTTTCCTCTGAAATCAAACCGCAACCCAATAGTATAGACTGGGCATGATGATTAACCCCAACAAACGCAACAAGTGGAATCTCATATTTTTCGGACAAATACGCTGTGTCGAGTGCAATCACATCATTGAAATAATCATAAGTAGCCCTGGAACCGGTGTCAATCCAGAAGACGTTCCTTAAATGTCCCTCATCACTCAGATCCATCAAGTAAAGAAAGTTCGGATGAGCAAGCTGCATCTGACAGAAGAAATCATGTATTACCTGCGCATCTTCTTTACCAAGTTTCAAGCGTCCGGCTCGGTCAGACCCACTTCCTTTGTCTTCCCAGTTTGAGCTTCCATTACTCCCTTGGTCCAAGACAGGCGCTCTATACAACTTAATAGTACACACTTCCACATCAAGATTCGGCTCCAATTTTCGTTTACCTCCAGAGTCCATCTTCTTGTGAGATTTGGAATTCTTGGCTCTTACAGGATCAAATGAATGGTTGTGCTCAAGCTTAACTTCATCAACCCTCCACCGGTTGGACTCAACCAGTCTTAACCTTATCATTGCTAGACAACCTGTTCTCGTCTCCTTTCTTCGACTACTAGCTTCTTTAATTGTTTTGAAACCTTCACAGTTACAACACAAAACCGCACCACGCTTCTCTTTACTATTCCTTTTTGTCCATGAAGACTTTACCCTAATAGCGAAACCGAGTTCCTTAGCATAGCAGTTGTAATAATTGTAAGCATCGTCATACGAGTCAAATACCATTCCCACTACTGGTGGAGGGTAGTCCGTTCCTTCAGAGCTGCTGTTTTGTGCACCAGCTATAAACGCAATCTCTCTCTCATTGTCTTGATCATCCTCTAGAATCTCCAGCAACTGCTCACCATTGTTCATTTCAAGAACTTGTTCCCCATCTTTCAAAATAGGATTGTGCTCACCATCATCCTCAATTTCAATGCTATCAATCTCAGCATCATTGCATTCAACCTCAGGTACTTGCTCGCTGTTTTGAGAATCAGTTCCTATCTGAAACGGAGCAAAAAAGCACAATAAACCAACTTGTCTGTAAGAATTGGTCAGTACAACCATGCAGCAGCCACAGCATATTTGACATGGCTAGGAAAGCCATGACTCAGGGAGAAGCCGATCAAAACTGAAGGTAAATCTAAATAGAAATAACAAGAATAATGATAACAGATTACTACTTACGGTGATATTTAGGTTAGGATTGGATGACAAGTCTTCGATACTCAGAGAATACCTTGTGTTCTCTGTCATTCTTCACCTTTCACACTACCCATAGATCTCAAGAGAGAAGTCAACTTAACATCGTGTCTACCATGTAAATAGCATTAATTGCTGCTGAAGGTTCTGTTGTAGTCATGCTTCACCAAAAAGGCTACTCTGTCGGAATGGAATGCTAGTTTAGTAAAGCCAAGTCCAAGGGCCCAAATTTATAAGAGTAAAGTCTGAAAAACATTTTCCACAAAACAAACACACCCTAAAATGCTTGTTCGAAACAGTAATATGACAGTTAACCATTGTGAGAAAAAACTAAACCAGCCGATCCTCCACTTCAAATTTCATTTGTTCAACCAACAGTTTATTCACATTTATTTACTCTCCATTACACGATCCAAATTCTAGCTCACCACACCAAACCCAAACTTTTTGATACGCATAATCTTCACCGTTCGGAAGGGATTAAGCAAGAACCATTTAATATTACACCTTTGATCAACTTCTAATATTGCAATTTCCCTTGCAGTTACAAAATTCTACAAAATACCGCCAAAACAAACATCCCAACCTAACTTTATGATAACAGTTACAGCAACACAAAGACAAGCACGAAGTAACGCAAAATGAAACGTGAACACGACTTGCAGCTGTTAACTTAACCCAATTAATTTTGAGACATAATAGGAAGGGATTTTCGCTTATCATGCACCGTAATAGAAATTTAACGACCGAATAATGAGATACACACACATATATATGTATAAATGTATATGTATACAAAAAAGGTACAATACAGTAAAGGGGAGGAAAAAGTGAAATTTTACCTTGTTAAGTGGTGTAGAGTGACATGGGGCTTCAAAGATTTAAGCTTCTCGTAAGGCAGATGGCAGAAGAGGATTTCCAGTAAGGGTTTTGGAATCGGTTAAATTTGGAATCATGCCCAATTTCTAATTAGAGATTTTGAGCGATGTTCGGACCCTATTTTTCCTTTAGTGGGTCAGGTCATGGTTTTGCATCTCCAGTTAAAAGAGTTTTATATGAATGCTGATGATTTTTCGAAAAATATAACTTCATATTAAAAATATTACAAATACAGTATAATGAAAGTAGATTTTCTTGTTTTTTACAATAAAGCCGCTTGCACTTGTAAACACTTAAATTGAAGGCGAAACTATCTACTATCCATGCAACCAAGCCTCATTTTTACTTCAATTAACTTCTGAAATATCTAAAACGCAAAGAAAACTAAAGAAAACCTAAAGTTGAAGTTCCCATCTAATTTTCACGCTAGTGTACATCTGAAATAAATAATAGTCCATAGGTTACATTCGCAAATTTTTTTTCATCTTAACAGTAATTCATATTAGGTGATTTTTATTTTTTATTTTGGAAAATACTTGTTAATGTATTACGTATATCGAGTAATTATAAATGTACTATAAGTTGTCTAATTTATTAATATTTCATGAAAATTTATTATATTTTGTATATGTTGGGTTGCATTAATGAGTTAAAGTTAGGTAGTATGCGACACAATTTAACTAGATGACTTTGTACATTTTGTTAAGTTGTCACTTAGTGTGTAAATAAAGTTTTTTATATCATCTAAATATTCAGTTAATTGTAACATTACTGAGATTAAGATGGCAGATTATATGAAAATTATTGTGTATGCGAACAGAAATATTATGATGGGTAATTAGAGGTCGAAGTATAATAGGGAGCCTATTAAAAAGCTGAAGATTGAGAAGAATTTGAACTTTTCTTATTTCATTCAGAAAATTTGTGGATGCTTAGAAGTTAACCTCAGTGGTATTGAACTCGTACACAAACATTCCTTTTTCCATGATGTTGAATTTACTTATAAGTTGATGGCCATTAGAAATGATGAGGATGTTGAGCATTTCATTAAGATGGCCGATTCTTTTGGGGAACGAAGTATTCAGGAAGTGTACAAAAGGTACATCGAGGAATTGAGTGCCCAAGTGAAGCATGAAATACATGAGTTAGACAAGTAACTTGACGAAGTATTGAGTCCTATTATCAAATACGAAAAGTTTTATGATGCGTATGTAGAGAGAACACACAAGAACATAAATATCAACAATAATAGGCAAAATGAGGCAGATGGAGATGGTGATGAGGATAATGGGAATGGCGTTAGACTCAAAGATGACTACGCTAAATATTTGGGAGAACCTCATGTGAGACTAGATGTTATCAAGAGTAGTGTGCTAGTTCGACTATTTCGTGAAGATGACCCAAGCAAGCCTCATCTGACACTCATAAGCTCGTCGAGACTACAATTTTACTTCAAGTCTAGGCTTATGATAGATTTCCAAATGTTGCCCCATTTGGATGATGTAAGCCCTAAAGTTAAGCCAATTGACCGTAGGATTGAACTTAGGACATAAGGTTTTAGGCGATCGGTTAAAGAATCCAATCAAACCCAAATTATAAACTATTAAGAGAAATATTAGTAAAAATGATCCCGTAAACCTGAATTTAAGAAAATAAGTAATAAAATAGGAGACTATAAAATTTTCAAATCGTAAGCATAATAATAGTTAATTACCGAAAAGACAAAAAGTGTAATATAATAATTAATAAATTACTAGAGATAGATTATATGTATATTAAAAATTTTAGAATGACCAAAATAATAATTAGGAATGTTTATGTGTATCCCACATGTATTTACGTGTATATAAAAATACGCGAAATTACCTAAATTGGCTAAAAACTAAGTAAATAATTAAAGAAAATTATAAATTAATTATGGAAAAATCAGAAAAAAATCAGAAGAGGATAAGATGATTCAAATCAGGTCGTGGCATGTCAAGATCTACAAAATAAAAATCAACCAATTAGAATTAGGCAACATAAAAGCCAAAAATCAAGGAAATTGAGCAAAATCATATCTAATTAATACATAATAATTACCAAAATCGTCTATAAATAGTAAGAAAAATCACAGAGCTCATTTGAGCAGTTTGGAAAGTGAGAAAAATAGAGAGAAGCGAAAATTGAGAGAAAAATTCGAGTTAGAAAAAAAATAAGAAAAACTGTGCAATTAAGGCCTTTAAAGGGAACCCCCATCAAACGAGCAGTTGGAAGTGAACAGCCACTACCACCACACGGTGGCAGTAGCACCCAAGTCTGCCGACAAGGCCACAGCGGCCGGCGGTGGTCGGAGCCATCCAGATTGGTGAGTCCGATTTCTAGCCTGATTCTTGTGTAATTTTGTAAAAATAGTAAATACTATTAAAAAATTATGAATTTTGTTATTCTGGAATATTTTTGTATGTCGTTTTTAGGAAAAATATTATTTTGATGAAAATATGTCTCATGACATAGAGTCCTTAAGAAATTGTGCAAAACCGAGCATATTTCGGTTTAGAAATAAATGACCTTAGGAGTGTAGTTTCGAGCTCAAAATTTTTGTGTAGATTACTTAGATGATATAGAACAGTGTTATGAAGCCCGTTTTCACAAATTAATTTTCGAAATTTTTAGATAATTTTTAGGCCTTAAAATGAGGCATAAAATGGGTAATTTAGGGCTAATAAAGTAATTAGATGGTTAATTACTAATTTAGTGAATAAGTACATGTTTTAGGATGTTGAAATCTAATGGAGTATAATACTTGTAGCAATTAGAGTGTTAGATGAAATTATTAGGTTAATTATGTAATGAATAAGTAATATGGAAAAATAATACATTTTAAGTTAAATTTGTAAATTAGGGTAATTAGGAGTAAAATCTGATTTAGGATGAAATTATACATTTTGAAATGATAATTGATGTTTAGAGATGATAATTAGAGTGATAGAAATATTAGAAGTGTATTATATACATAAAAGGTAATAATACATAATAGGTAATTATTGGAAATATAATAAATAGAAAATATTATAATAAAAATTGATATTTTGATAATAATAAAAATGTACGATAAATCTGATAAGAAACTTAAATTTATGTAATTATATGAAAAATGTAAAAATTTCTCACATTAGGAGTGAATTCGGTACACTAATATGGATTTAAGTGTACCGGGTAAAATAAATACTGACTAAGGGTAATGATGGTATTTAGGAGATCGGGAAGTAATGTGATTAATTTCACATTATGGGTTGAAACGAATTTCTAGGATTGGAATATAAAACACTACTTAGAAATCGAATTAGAACCTAATTTAGAAATTGATGCAAAAACCAAACTCGAACCTAACCCCAAACTTAGAATAATTATAAAAGACTTAAGACCTAGATAATTAGGCATATTAAACCCTAAACAAAACCTAACAATAAACGTTATAGGATAAAATGAACCTATAATAGTTATATGAAAAGCTAAAACCACGTTTGTGTTATAGGGATGATCGGCGATGGCCTGAGCAAATCGGACCTCGAGTGAGTGAGCGAGGAGTCGAGGTAAGTTGGGATTAATACAATGCTGTATTTTGGAGGCTTGAGATTACACTTAGTTGTGCTTGTTAGATAGTTGGATGTGTGCATGTGCTTGATTATGGGTGATGTTATGATTCTGTTTGTTGCTCTGATATGTATTGTATGCTTTGTACAAAATGATCGATCATCTTAAACTGGACTTAATCAAATATACGACCAGTAATCATAATCGGACATGCATGGCAACCCGTTAGGGGAACTTAGGACTCTCCGGTTAAATACTAACCCCTTGGAAAGGGATAGCGCAGGATTGTAAAATAATCCCTTCTCCATCCTCAGTCGAACTAAGTGACAGGAGAGAAGGTCGCGGCAAGGGTAAAGACAGTGGTTCGAAGGTAGTCACGGGAGGAGCAAGGTCTCCATTATACAAGCCTGGGTTTGGTCGTGAGTTGTTGCATTAACGGCAACTCCTTAACCCGGATTAGAGCGGGCGCAATTTCTCTAATCTCACAACTGGCCTAACAACGTCGTGCGATGGCATTTGCTTGCACATGCATTGCACCTAATAAGTTGAAAACCTTGTTGTGTTTGGTATAGTTTTAAATCCTCCATCCTAACTTATTGAACTGTGGTTGCTCACATCCCTATAGACGTTGTGCAGGTGTTGGCTAAGAAGCGGCATATAACTACTCCGAAGCTAGCAACTGCTGGATCCTAGGGAGTGAGGAAAAACATTTGAAGAACAAACATATATTTTTAAGGTCTAAGCTTTTATTTTAGAATTATTTTTCATTTCTGAATAATGTAATAACTCGAAAATATATTACGAAGAAATATTGTAAACTTTAATTGTAACAACTGAATTATAGCATATATATATAATTCCTTACTTTTATAGGTAAATGATTTATTTAAATTACAAACTGTTTACTTCAAAGTGGGTTAGTCGTGGACACCTTGTGTAGATCAGGTCTAAGATAACGGTTGTAAGGCCAACTTCTATCTTAGGATGGTTTATACGACGGGGCTGTTACGACTCTGCCGCTTCGGGACATGACAGACAATACGATTTTATTATTGATGGAAATAAGCCATTGGCAGCCAAATGGGGAGTAAAGCGGGATACTACTCAGCATCCGATGCATATAGTGGATACACACCGTACTGCATTTGACATACAAACAACGCAATAGGTACGATTTGATAACTTCTTTTATTTCCTATCCTTTTGTCATACCTAAGTGCTAACTCTTGTTGTTTTACTGATTTTTTTTTTCTTTTTGTCCGTTAGGTTGTATAAGAGCCTTACATGGAGGAGTTGCTGTAATTGTTGCCTTACTTCTGCATTGCAGGGTAACACATTTGGACTGCTTGAGTACTACTTATATGTTTCCACATTATTGAGTAGTATTTCCCAAACCGTGTTGTTTGGTAGTTTGGAGGATACTAATACCTCCTATAGGACGTTGACACCTTTGAGCAACTCCATTAGCTGGACTTTTAGGGTAGGATATATGTTGATTAGATCGATACGTACGTTGCGTACATTTAAGCTTGGGGACAGAGACACGGATTCTTAGTATACATCTAATGTCCCTAAAGGGTTAACGAGAGTTACTGGCCATATTATAGACAAATCACCCAGCATTGCATTACACATTAGGGAGCTGTCATCAGTCGATTGGTAAGTATATGTGAAATTGTCCATTAGTTTTTATACTTATACATGCTTACTATCATATATTTTGACATCTGTTTTTCTTATTATTTCAGGTAGACTCCCTTATTCGTGCACAGCTGATACTTAACTATCTTACAATGCTGAGTATTGTAAATGGTTCATTACAGTTCGTTGAGCTGCACAGTAGCCTCATCTTCTGGCGTATGGTAGCCATGCCATGTAAACTATGATAGGGAGTAGGGACAGCCTAAGGATGAGGATGTGTCGACTCCTCGTACACCAATTAAGGGCAAAAACAAAGTTCAAGAAGGTAAGGCTCGATCAAGACGTCGCCAAGCAAATCTTGATGATGATGTCCCACTATATGGACATCATTCTATAGACCTCAGGTAGATCAACAAAGGATACGACATATATCTAAGCTCAAGAGTTGCCTCCACCTCAAGAGCCAAATCTAGCTCTAGGGCTCGATCTAGCTCTTACATGACTTTCGAGTTCTAGTATCACCTTAATCTTACGACTAAACCAGCACCTCACAAGTGACATTCCACCCCCATGTAGTCTTCTATGGGTGGGGGTGTCACTCGGTTACAACTAAACCCTCTGGTCGACCTAATTCCTCCTAGGAAATTTGATCTTGATGATCTACCGCCTCATCCTATGTAGTCGCATGATAGATAAGGGTGTTCACTTTTCTATCCATTGCCGTGAGGACCTTCCCTTTTTTTTTCCCTTTTTTTTTCATTATATTGATATTAACATTGAGTCATGACAAATTTTGCATGTATATTGATTATTCGAAATGTAGTTTAGTTTTCATCAGAGATCGTAGTTTGTCGTATTCTTTATTTACCTTGACATTACAATTTTCTATTATCCTTTACTCTAACCGATTCCTATGGTAAATAGATAATCATTCTGTACACCAATTTTTTTCTAACTTACTATCTTTGTTAAGGCATTCTATTAATTATTATTTTATGCAATCGACTTCTACAGCAACCTTTTCATTCGATTTATAGTGTGTGAGTGGAAGTATATGTTTTAATTGTATAGGATTGAGGGAAATTATACATGTGAAATAGGCTAAAAGCGTATGCACTACATGCACCTTTAGTTCAAATTATATGTTTTAATTATGCGGGATTGGGGTAAATTATATATGCGAAATAGACTGAAGGCGCATCATGCACCTTCAATTCAAATTAAAACACTAAAGACACATGTACTAGATACGTCTTTGGTGTCCAAAAAAAAATTGAAACTGACGGCGTATATAATGTATGCATCTTAAGTTCAAATTAAAACACTAAAAACACATGTATTACATGAGTCTTTAGTGTCTTGTAAAAAATTGAACCCACACTGAAGGCATATGTATTAGATGCACCTTCGGTTTAAGAAACTAGAAAAACGCATATACCTTCACTATATCAGTTTTGCAATATTTTTTATATGGGGCCTTTTTCAGTAATATTTTTCGAAAAAGGACTTATATTGGTGTAAAACTCCTTCTAAACCATCATAAATCATAATTTTCTTATTGACTAAACCATATCTAAAAAAGAGGGAAAAAAATCCTTTTAACTACACTAAAGAACATGAGAATATTGAAATCTAGCACAAACATAAATTCCACTTCATAAAGTTTATCTCAACAAATATTTTTAGAATAATGTCACAATTTATACTCGATTTTGTTATTTTTTACAATTATATATATGAAGTTTTAACTTGTTTAATTATATTATTAATTAAAATTTTAGTTATTATTATCTATATGTTAATTAACTCTCAGTTCATACTATTAGGCCATTTATAGTCTTAAGAAGGTTACTTGATCTCTCTAAGCTCGTAAACACCCACCCACGACCACAGTGGGACTTACGATCCATTTTCTTAAAGTGGGTTGCCACTTGCTGTTTTGCAAGAGATGGTCGGCAACCACTCGCCATAAGACCATTGGTGATCACTATATTTGCTAATCATGTTAATTGGATTCATGATATAAATTAGAATTAATTAAGATATAGGTAATATTAACTAAATTTTTAATTAAGCGTATAATTAGATAAATCAAAATTTTAAGTATATAATTACAACAAAGTGATAAAATTGAAGTGTAAACTAAAACATTAACGCAATATTTTATTACCATTTAAAACACCATTTGCAATATCATATGTTTGCTTTTAAATTTAAAAAACAAATCTATATATGTGAAAATCTATAAAGAAGAATTTTAATTAGATGTTTTTACGGTTTTGCTTTGTAGGAAATATAGTTGTGAGAAATTGCCATTAGATTCCCTATATTTTTGCTTTATATTTTAAATCATTGAGTCTAATGAGTGGTTTTGGAATGGTACTAAACAAGATTATTATTATAATTCTTAAGAAATATAATAACGAAATAGTAACTATTATTTTATTTGATTGCATATCCAAAAGTATCATGATCATTAAGCTAGACATTAATAGGTAGATTATTAAAAGAAAATTGTTAGAAATAACAAAGAGATAACCAATGCCCTAATCCTAACAAGTAATTGGAATTACTTATTTGGTAGTAATAGGAATTGTTTAGATTAGTGATCATAGAAACCAATTACGCTAATAAGTTTGTAAGAAAGAAATGACTATTCTACTATACCTTTATAAAGCTAACTAAACATGTTAACTGCTAAATAGTAATTTTTTCACATAACAATAGCAATATATAGATAGTATAGATAAAGAGACATGAAAATTTTGAAGCACTTATTATGTGTTTCAAAAGAAAAATAAATGAATAAAACAAGTAAAATCTTTGTTATAAATACTATATTAACATTTTCCAAAGTAATAAGAATTTTCATATTTTGATTTGTATCTCTATTTGTACATCATTATAGATATATAACATGCAATATGATGTGGTCGGTTTAGGCATATTTAACATTTTCTTAAATAATACCAACCACTGCCATTAATTTTTGTTTGCCATCTCTATTTAGACCCGATTGCAAAACCCATAGGGGCCCTGGCACTCAATAACCCAGAACTTAAAACCTTAGTTTTAAATCTCATATTCCCTCCATTTGTATGCTATCATAAACGAAGAAATCTTTAACATGCATTGCTTCTTAAGTTTTTACCAAATATAACAACAATAGAAACGACATGGATCCACCTGCTAGTTTCCCTTTTTCTTTTTTCTTTTCATTTTTTTTTTTTTTTTTTTTTGGGGAACTAGGCCGAGAAGCACGTAAGGAAGAAAGATGATCAGCAAAAGGAAAGGTAGACAACTAGCCGAAGTGTTACCGACCGGCCAAATAGAATTCATCGACAGGACTCGTACCAAATCCCTCAACAGCAAATGCAACCACTAAAACTTGGTGCTATGTGATTTTTAAGTTTAAATCTCTAATAAGATCAAAATAACTCGTGACAGAATAAAGATTTATAACACAACCAACCACATTACATCGCAGAAACTAAGCATGGAGTTTCCTACACTTGATTGGAGTACAAATGCATCTACCATTTATCCACAAAAACGACTGATCATGTAATGCAGTCTAGACATAAGTTAGAAGAGAAACGACGCAATCGATCTCAACCTAATATAGACACATCATGACAAAAAGGGCTATAACGGCAAGCATTCACAAAATCCCCGTGTAACCTTTCTACCAAGAACAGGTGCATCACGGGACAGTCATGAAAGACCTACGGAGGACACAGACGTGCTCACTTCTGCTTCTTTCTGGGTTTGGTAGCTTGACTATTTTTCTTTGTCTTCTCAGTCACTTGCTTAATCTGTTTTACCCGCATCATGTTCTTTTTCTTATTGACATCATCATCATCATCATCACTCCTGTCATCAGTACTGGGATCATCATCATCACTTTGATTGGCTTTCCTTTTCGTAGACTTCCCACCTTTGCCTCTAGGCTTCCGCATTTTCTTGGATTTGGCACTTCCGTTAGTTTTTTCCATGGTTTCTGCTTCGTCAGCATCACTGTTGTCATCTTCAGCTTCGTTCTTTTTCTTTGTACTTTGTCTTTTCTGTTTATTTAAAGCCTTTTCAGACAGAGCTTTACATAGTTTTTGCAACTCAGGTACATATGCTGTTGTCTGAGGCCAAAAACAGTGCAAATTCAATCAATCAGACAGTTTAAAGGTGAACATTAAAATACTTATTTGTTTCAATATGACGTACCCTTCCACCGGCAGTGATGAAATCAATCTTCTTCCCTGCCAGAACAAGGAACTTCATCAAATTTTTCTTTCTAAAGTAAGGCGAGGAAAAGTATTTATGATACTCAATACTACATAACCAGATGCATGCTCAAACATAAGTTTATGAGGTCGCTCGTCCACCAAGCCAGTACGCTTCACAACATGTTCCATTTATTACAGATGATATTGGCAAAGATAACATTTATCAAAGATGCAAAATACAACTACGATCAGTAATCAGGTATCATGGGAGCCAACTGTTATAGGTAAGACAAGCATGCAACAGATAACGTATAAAGAAGGAAGCCAACCATCTACAAAAGCCTTGCCAGGCTTCTTTTCCCGGGAATGAAATATCCAGTTACTAGGAAATTGGCTACTATCTGCCCCAACTTCAACAGCCTTCTCAATGACCTGTAAAATTAATTGCATTGTCAAGATAGCAATGCAAAGAAGCCTTACCATCAACTTTCCCAGGTTTTTTGCCCCACCGAGAATGAAACAACCATCCAATAGGAAAAAGGCTGCATGCAGCATCAACTCGAACAGCATACTCAATAACCTACATGTAGTCCCCTTATATTTTCTATAGACAAATTTGGCATTTTAACTTCTCTATTGGAAAGGAATCATGAGTAATCTTGCTATTAAGAACAGCATTCCCACCTCTTTGATGCACTTGTGTAATGCTGCACAACTTTCCTTGGCGAGGTCAGCAGCACTCTCAAGGGGATGAATCCGAGCCTTTCCCAAGAAGGATTAAATTTCAAGTTCAAAGAAACCAAAAAAGAGGTCATTAGACAACAACAGCAATGAGAAAAGGTCGGGAGTTTTTATATCTCCATGCAAAAACAAGAAATAAGCCAAACACAGACGATATAGTTACCTGGTATAGCACTTCATCAGCAACCCAGTTACCAATACCAGAAACAAAACTCTGTGACGATTAAGAAAAACAAGATCCAAATTAGCCAAAAGATTAACAAGCAGTACAAAATACCTCAATTTTGATCCAACTACATGTGAACTTGCCAACTTTACCAAGAAACAGGGAGCAAACTAAACTAAATGAAGGCAGAGAAGCATATCTGTTCCTAGAGTTTGATGGTTAGCCAGTTAGTAAAAATCCATGTAACAATTTAAAAGTTAAATGTCAGGGACAGTAAATTCATTCTTGGCTCATCTAGCTAACGAAATTCAAATATTTACTTGTGAATTTTCTCAACAGTTGCAGGAGTCACACTTATACTCATCAAATAGGAAGAAAGTGGCTGTGATTTAGCTAGTTTAAGATGTATACATAATAGCTACAGTAAAGAAGAGACTATAAGTAAAGCAACAGTAAAGTCGAGATTAAGATAATATGGTCTAGATATCTTGAATTTAGGTTTAGAAGCTCATTAAGATGTCATTTAATGGATTTGCATTCATGGAATGTTGAAAGAAGTGCATCAAGAATCTTGTGTAATGACAAGACACCACACAAGCACAAGGCAGTGGAAAATGATAAAGTTAGAGGGACTTAAATGTTGAGTTATCGAGAATGATTGAGAGAAGTGGATAAAGGGATAACGAGTTAAAATTCACATTATAAATATGGCCAGTAAAGAGGAACAGGATGCCCAAAGGTCAACCTCAGAATGTAACTAAGCATACCAGTTCAACTACTTGTAGACCAATTTGTCCTAGTTTGTGTAGTTTAAGTCTAAATTGTCTTCACTACACTTGTTTGTCATGAGAAGAAAGCTAACAATGCAATCTAAATCGACCCATGGACTAATCAATGATAAAGAAAGCTAGCAATTCACTTATTTTAGTTCTGGTAACTGATATAGGTAAAGTTAATAATAAAAGAACAACGAACACATATGCCCAAAATTGGAAGAGAATTGACAGAGTTCTAAGCCTGTAACTTATTGGCTCTCCACCTAGATTTAAGATAAAAGAACACTAGCACAGATTTAGCAAATTACACAGTAAAATAGAATTTGATCATCTGTAGGAAGCCTTTCAGGAGAACAAATCTACATGCAGCATCTTTGACAATCTGACAAACCAACCTGATCAAGCAATAGAGTCTTGATTGCTATTTTCTTCTTGCTTAAAGCAGCAGCCCATTCCTCAACAGTCATAGGCTCCAATAGTGCATCAGGCCCAAGCTCAGATATTGGGGGAACTGATTCTGGCTGCATTAAAAAATTGAACAGATAACAGTGAGGTCTTGTGAGAAAAAACAGAACCTGATATAAATCAAGAAAAATCTAGTCATACATCTTCCAGAAGACGAACTCTAGCGAAGCGTCTCTTGTCAGTAAAAGAAAACTCCACACCATTATCAAGCTGCAAAAGCAACCAGTAAAGTGATGGCACTATTAGCTTAAATGCCACAGTGAAGAGACTTGAAAGAAAATCACTTTACACATCACAGAACACTAAACCAAACTAAAATCCAATCATCTGTCATACAGCATAATCCTTAATTAGCTAAAAGGAAAAAAAAAAAGAAAGAAAAAACAAAATAAAACAATACAATACAAAACATGATTTCCTAAGACTCCCCCAAAGAAGTACAAAGCTTCAGAGGTCAGTCTTTATCAGATGAGAATATTTGGTAGCAAACTGTTTTTACAGTTAATGATGGCTATCCTTTGGAAGAACTTGTTCCAGTTTGATGGTATAACTTTCAGAATGATAACTGTCAGAAAATTACAAAACCTGGTGAGAGCAAAAGGGGGATCTCTAATGGGAAGCCCAGAAAAGACAGAGCATCTCCCACCTAAATCCAGCATCATCACTGGAAAAGACCCAAAATCTGCTATGTGAAAAATGCATGCAAAAGGGCACTAGATTAGCTGCCCCACAGCCTTTCCCCTGTGCATGAATATGAATTATAAATACTTAGGACTCCCTCCAAGAATAGGGAAATGGTAGATGCAAAAAAAAAAAATTTACCACTGTAGCCAGAATTTTTCTTTCATAAAACGTTAAGAGCATCCACCAAATAATCAATAACAGCAGAAGCAGCTCTGCTATCGGAATCCTATCTCACTTTCTACATGGTAGATTGTCTGCATCCTGAATATAACTCTACAGAAACATGTAATCTTGCTGGGGGATACAAGCAGCCATCGTGAATTTCAATAGATTCAACTGGATGCAATGAATTTCAGGAGAAAAAATTCGCAAGACAATGGGAAAGAATGGCCTATCAAAGAATTTGATAAGGAAAAAACAAATGATTTACATTTTGTCTAGATGTTAAAATGGAGCATTTTGGCAGTTGAGTTTGAACTGACTGAGTGTCCAAACAATCAGCTCTATAAACATGTACCAGACACCATAGAATGGACAACTTAATTGCATGCCAGTTTGAGACTACACATGACCAAATAAGATTCCCAACAATGAAAAACTACTATTATCCTTACTTCTATAAAAACTTTGGAGTACTTGGAAGGCCACTCGTCCTCATCCTTCACAGCTGACCTGGACAAGTTTTGCAATCAGTCACTGCATGTCGATAAGTCTTGAAGATTCTAAAGATATTATTTAGTTAAGCATTTCTGTTGCAGTAAAGAACTTAAGGTAAATAATTGTGAGATGGAAAGTACATAGCCATAAGACAAAAAATAATAGTACTTAAATATTTATTCAAAGTAGCAATGTGAAGTATTGATGTCTGACTTTAAAGCAATAAGAAAGGCAATTTCTCTCGAGGCTAGAACGCTTCAATTTTCTAACCAAAGGAGAAGAGACAACAACTAGGAAAGTAGCATACAGGTTTAGCTGAATGAGCCTCACCTCTTATACTTTGTCACAGCAACACCCTTAATATAGATAGCACCTGCCATACCTGAAGGCATCGAAACAGATTAGTAACAGGGACATAAAAGAATGCAACATTGGACCCAATTGCAAAGTTACATCACCATACATTAAGCTAGTCAGGAAACAAAAGAAGCGCAAACTAAAATTACTTTGCAAGCTGCTTTTCAGACTGATTATTAACGTATGTCCTCTTTGGTTTTGAAGAACTGCATGGAATTTTTCATCTTTGGTTTCTGAAATCCATGATTGCTTGCAAAACATATTTGCCATGAAAGCAAGTCTTCTCTTTTTCATAAAAAAATACGGGATAATTGTCCCATGGTTCAGATCTTTCATGTTGGATTTAGAAAAGCTGTTCAGTGACCATCTGCTCTTAAAAGGCTTTCACATCTGTAACATGATTCGCTTTCTTCCTAATCTTTTAAACCCTAAATTTAACATAAAATTAGTAATAATACACTCCATGAAGCATTATAATGAAATTTGACATGAATGTGCCACAAAGTGCCTGTACTTTGATAAAATAGTACATCACGGATATTTGAAACATCAATGCCAATTTCATGACAAGTTATGTATTTTATCATGCACACAAAATTGCCATGCATCTTATTTGAGCTATAACTGTCCATCTTTTCATGCATTTGAACGATTAAGAAATGTGTAATAGCTAAGATGCAACTTAGGCAATTATTTATTAGATAAATTTAAGTGCACTTAACACCCTTAGAGGTATCAGATTATATCATATGTTTAAAAAAAAGGGGGAAAAGAAAAGAAAAAAAGTTCAGAAAAGTTTTCAGCGAATCAAATGCAAGCTTCTTTGTAGTTTTAACTCCATAGTTTACATGGGACAGGGAGAGGGGAATAGAATTTATTCCATCCTAGTGAGAGAATACTAATGATTTATATGGGTCATCATGGTCTTGACAATCAAATTCAACCTTAAACTTACTAAAGTTTTGACCTTTTACCAACTCGTATCAAAAACCCGTTCACAGGTATTGGGAATGGGGAAATTGACTTGGTTCCCTCTCATTGAGAGATCGGTGATCGAATCGTTATATGGGCCATCTGGTCCTAGTAATCAAATGCTACCTTAAAGCAACAAATTTTTCCACCTTTTAAACAACCCATATCTCCAATGATCACAACTAACTATAAATGCAAAAACCCTAGGGTCCAAGACCAAACAAAAGTCCCATGTAATAACAAATGCACACTTTTTTAAGGGACCAAAAAGGAAAATTTTCGAGTTTCATGCACTTTTCTTTTCATAAGAAAAAAAAAAAAACTAGCAACCTCAACAAAACCTAAAAATTTTTCATATTTAAACCTTTAACAAGTGTTTCAAGACTCTTGACGAGATACCCAATACGAAAGTAGTAGCACGAGGATCTTGTGAGTATTACCGAACTGGAAGGAAGGAAAAGGAGGAGAATTTAGCTGAAGCCACATGTTCTTTCCCTTTCTACAAGCAGAGATAATGGTTTTTCCCGTGAGAGAAGCTTGAAAATCGGAAGAAGAAATGCCATCAATGACTTTGGGATCGTCGGCGACAACGGCTCTAGTGATCTTGTGCCCCAGACAGTGGTCTTCTATGGCTCTTCTCGCTGCCTCTACCTCCGGTAGCTCCGGCATTGCGTTTTGGCGGGAACGGAGAGAGCTAGCGAAAACTAGTACAGGAAGTGAGGGTCAGAGATAGAGAGAGAGTTGTATGGGAAGGGAAAGGCTTGAAGAGGGTATTCCTTTTTCTTTCAATAATTTTTCTGCTTTAATATTTTATTATAATTATAATTATAATGATTTGATTAATATTTGGGTAAATATTTGTTTCATGTACAATTAACCCTTATTTTCAAAATTATATATTTAGAATACAAAATCTTAAAACGAATGTGCATTAACTACATGTTTACATTCTAAAACTCTTGACTCTACATGCACTATTTTAAAGATAAGAGATTAAGTACTAAAGAAGCAAATATAAAAAACAAAATTAGTTTTTCCAAAATGTCAATTTGAAAAAACAAATAAGAATACTTCGCACCCAAGGATAATGATATCTACCTTATTATTTAAAATGATACATTTTCTAAAGAACCAAAAAAAAAAACCAACATATATCTTCATATTGCTTTAACTATTTATATAACTACTCTAAATATTTATTATATTTTAAATCATTTAAATGTAAGACATCCAAGATAGATCAAATTTTCAAATCAATTATTGTTTAATACAATGCATTTATTATCTTTCAAAGTATTACACTAAACTAAAACCATCACTAAATTTATGTTAGATTGTCCATGTCTAGTAGCATTTAAATGTGAGTGACCAAATTTGCGACCATGAAATACTTGCTAATCTGCCGATTATTTTTTTAAAATATTTAAATATCAATATGGTGTAGCAAGTATGGTGTAGCAGGTAAGCTATATTTAAATATGAGTGATCAAAGTTAAGATCGTTATAACTTAGTAATATTATTATTAGTTTCATATTGTGATATATCATGTTTGAATCACCCCTTTTTTCATAATTAGCAAATAAAAAAAATCAAGTGATTAAATTTACATAGTGATTGCTTGCTAACGAGACCTTATACTTATAATACTACAATTTCCATATCTAAGCAGTATCGTTAAAACCAAGTTGATCCCGTCAACTTAGTTTAATGTTTAATTTATGATAGAACCCAACTCTTTCCCTTAATTTTTTACTCTCTCGCAATCTAAGTTAACCATCCAATCCGGATTTAACAACACTACATCTAAGTCGATATTTCTCCAAGATAAATCCTCAAACTTATGTTAGAAGGGACCTTAAGAAAGCAATGAATCTTTGCGTAGAAATTGATATTAATCAACGTTGTTTGACATATAAGAGAGTCAAATGTTAAAAGAGTAGAACCAAGTTTTTTTAATATCACATGTATGTAGGGGTGAGCACGAATCGGATTGATTCAGTTTTATGTAAAATCTAAACCAAACCATAATTTACAGTTCGGTTTTTCTTTTTTCTTTTTCCTAAACCAAACTATACGGTTTGGATTAGGAAATTTTTCAAACCATTAAATAACGGTTTGGTTTTGTTCGGATTACGGATTAAACCAAAATTATCTATTTTTTCTTTTTCAACCTAAATTATCATTTAGTTGTTTATCTACATAAATAAATTAAGGTATCACAAACAATTCAATCATGACTCCTTATTTACGCACGTAAATGAACGAAAAGGAAGGGGAGAAAGGCAATATCGTTTGGCTTTTTTGTAATTTTAAATATAATTATAGCACTAATCGAATTATAGTAACCTGTAAAGTTCTGAAAAAACAATATGACACCACCATGCTTAATTATCAAAATAAAATAACTCACTGGTCATGCTCCTCTTTCACGACATTCCACTTTACTTGACAAATTAATTTGATTACTGAAGAACAAAACTATCCCAACTTTAATTCTAAATGGAAAAGGATCCCAATCAACAATAAGTGAACATAACAATTCAACAACCAAATCTATAATAGGGTTATTGGAAATTTATATATTTAGAAGATCATGGTCCATTAACTTTAGCCAAACTTATTCATTGTTAATACTTAATAGATATATGTAAAAACAAAGAAGAAACTATAAAAAAAAAAAAAACAAGAATCTAGAAAGAAGTTCAAGCAACAAACCTTGGTGATTGTTAATTTGATAAGAAGAATGAAGAGGTTAAGAAATGGAAGCAAAAGCAGAAGGAATTAGAAGTTAGAAGAGACGAGAATAGGGTTTGCCTTTATCGTTTGTACGTGAATGAAATCATGATGGAGGTAGAGGACTGGAGTAATGAGAGGCTAGGGTTTGTTTGTGCTTTGGCAAAAGGTAAAGTAAGTCATGAATATTGAATGGGCTGGGATTGTAGGGTAAATGTAACACCAATATGTAATAACGTGTGATTGATCCCTTATCATTAAAAAATATATGGTTTGGTTTGAATTAACAAGTGTGGTTCGGATCGAGCATCTGAACCAAATCGTAAACTGTTTAGAGGGTACTAATCTGAATCGCAATCAGAACCGTTAAAAAAAAAAGACAATTATTTAAGTTCAGATTGATTTGGTTTATGGTTTGGTTTGATTTTGACAGTTTTTTTGCCCACTCCTACATGTATGTAAGTTCACTATCTTATTAATTTTTTTAGGGAAAACTACATTTTTAATCTTGGAACTTTACTGCTTTTTCAAATTAAGTTATCGAACCTTTATTTTTTCCATTTCAATCTTCAAACTTTCAAAAAGTTTGTAAAAAAGTTATCTATTAGCAAATCGTTAGTTTTTCCGTTAACGAATGACTCTTTTACAAATTTTTAAAAAGTTTAAGAACTAAAATAGAAAAAATAAAAGTTTGAGTACTCAATTAGAAAAAACTAGAAAGTTTAAGGACTAAAAGTGTAATTTTCCATATTTTTTCATCCTCTATTAATTTTTCTAAGAAAAAAAAGGTTGCAACTTAATGAATCAGAACATTTAATTGTGTTATTAGATAAAATATTGATAAAAATGTTTATGTTATTAAAAATATAATCATTATTTATATTTTTTGATTTACAAATGTATAACGATATTCTAATAAACTTTACATAGTATTATTAAATTAAATATAATAATTATTTGTAATCGCTATTGTTTATTTAATTTAATAATTAAAATAAGTATCAAATAAGTTGTATAATTACTTTGCTAATATTAGTCTCCTAAAAAGATGAATCATATTCGGATCTCTTTCTCTAAATTGTTGTAATATGTATTGTTGTTGGTAGAAAAAAAATGTCATATGTAAATTTAGAAAAATATATAAAATTAAATATAATTTAATTCTATTAAGAATATGAAATCAAATCATTAATTGTTTGAAGTATTTGTTAACCAAAATGAGAAAGGTATATCAAAATGACCAAAATATTTTTCCTATCTTTTTGTTTTAGGAATTTATATTTTTAGTTTTTCTCTATTTCAAGACTTAAGTTCTTAAAAATAAACAATAAAAGCATTTTTGTTTTTCTATGTTATAAGTACTATTAAAAATCATATTCTAAAAGAACAAATATGTATGTATGTGTGTGTGTGTGTGTATATAGGGAGAAGTACAAATTTAGGACTCAACTTTTTGCACCTTTTCTATTCAAGTCGTAAACCTTTCGTTTTTTCTATTCAAGTTTTCTACGTTTTTAAGCAATGTTAAATAAGAACTTTTGTTATTTTTATTAACTTTTTTGTCAAAATAATTTGATGTGGACTTTTTTTTAATTTAATTCCACATGGCGCTAAGCAAGAAAACCAGGTTGATATGGCATGGAAAAGAAAAAGAAAAAAGACTTAAACAACCTAAAAACCATAGAGATTAAAACTTAACCTAATTAGATTGTATGGAGCCCTCAATCTTAATCCCAATAGAAAGCTTGAAAAAACCATTACAGGGAGTGGAATGTATCACCCCAAAGAAACCCTAACCTAAATTGCACTCAAAAAATATTTCACACGAGTCATGGGCTATCATTTGGGGGCTATTTATAATACTCAAACTCCCTTCTACATCCTTCCTTTTTCACACTTGATCTATATGTTTTAAATGTATATTTATAAATATTTTCGTTTATTTTTATGACATTACTAGACTAAGGATAATACTTAGCAAATATGTTATCTTGGTTAACGTTACGATAACGCTATATTGTCAGTTTCATTATAGAAAAACCCCCTTCTAAAACCTTAAAAAAAGAAAGAATCTCTCCATTTTTTTTTTTTTTTTTCCTCCGGATGCTTCCTTTGAACGTTGGATGGGGGTAAGTAGAACTTAATGCTCTTAATCCAAATATCGGGTAGGATATGTTGATAATTGTGGACCAAATGATGGCTATTAAGCTCGGAAAATCGGGATGAAGCAACTTGGGGCTATTGATTTGATGCATAAGCACTTATAAGATAAGTGGATCATGAACCGGCTACGATAGCTATCATGGTCGAGAAAATTAGAAAGAAAAGGTTAATGAGATGCTCCTTGGATTGTGCATTCATATTTTATTTATTAGTATCAATGCTTGTAGATGACGCCATGAAATTTGGCAGTCGTGTAATTAGGGATGCTATGAAGTATTACGTGGTGGCCCGCTACACCCTTCGAATTCGGAGCCGCGACATATTTAAGGCGGTGTTTAAAAGGAAAGTCACATGTCCGTTCTAAAAATGAAATTCACAGTGTCTCCATTGGCTTCTAAGTGCTGAATCATGAACATAGCAAGTGTATTGTTGTACTATTTTACTAACAAACGCCTATCCATATTATAGGTGCCATAAAAAAAATGTTAAATAATTATATAATATAGATTATTTTAAAAAGTTATATATCTTTTTCTCTAAATGGTACTTATTATTAAAGGAAGAATGACACACATTTTTATATAATCATCCACAAATAACTTCTTTATTATTAAATTATCCAATTTTTCAACCATAAAATACATATATTTGACTAACAAATTTTTCTATAATCCCATCCTTATTTTTTACGAGACCAATATAACTCTCCATCCTACTAATAATTTACATTCCTTTAAAAACTAATTATGAATTCAGTAATATACTTTTAACGGAATATAAATCAATGGTTAAATTAAATAAAGGTTGGACCAGTTTTATCAAAATGAAATGGAGGATGAGATGTTGTTCCTTTAAATGTTGACCACCAAATTAATTTTGAAGAATTGAACGATTCAAATTTAAAAGAATGTAAATCAATTATTAAATAAAGGGTTGAATAAGTCCCGTCAAGACTATTATAAAATGTACTAAATATATTTTCTTCTTATTTGCCTTCTCAACAAACTTAGTGCACCTGTTGCACTCATATAACAGAATTGCTTACTATATCATATGCAAAATAAAATTGGTATAAATCGATACTAATTATATTTTCTTACTTTTTATGTATAAGTATTACCTTTTTTTATTTGACAGCAAAATTTCGTATTCCAAATACATGCAAATAGAAGATTATTTTTTTCTTTTTATATCAATTGTGAAATCCTTCATATTAATTTAGTTCTCTTTGAATCTGAAAGAAAAATAAAATCATGGCCAAAAAATGAAAAGAAAAGGATTCATGTCTAAATATAGTTGATATTTATGTTATATATATATACATGCTTTCATCTTTATCACATATTTACTCTATTTTTTTTATTCATGCATGTGTGCGCACATACACCCACTTTGTATATAATGATTTAATGTATAATACCTAGATGCAATATATGTTTATCGAATTTTAAAAAAATTATATGATTACAAATTATATAAAAAAATAATTAGAATACCATTACTATATCGTATCTTGAAAATGTATAATTACTATTTATACTAATATCGTATCTTCAAAATGTAAAATAATTATAGTATGTTAATATCACATCGTAGTTATCATAATAGTGTTGTATTTTGAAAATGTAACGTTGGTACAAGATGCGACATGACAATGATATTTAGGTAATATTTTTTTTTATCTAATTTGTGTTTATATAATATTTATTAATTTCGATAGTAAAGATGCAAATGTCTTTGAAATACATTCCATCTATTATACACACTTAGTACGTAAATATCAACCAAATATTGATATATATGACGTATTCAATTTACAGGTAATAATTGACTTAGAAATAATTATTTCAATTATTATTTGTGTCAATATTTTATTGATATTTGCATACACGTACTTGTAACATGTGACTTGTAATAACGTAATAATTTTTTTTTAATATTAGAGAATTGCTCATTATATTAAAAATTGTCAATTCTATGATATATTTATTATTTGAATTCCTGCATAAAAAAGGAAAGAAAAGAAAACTTGGCACTAAAAGAGGAAAGAAAAAGGTCCAAAAAAAAAAAGAAATGATATCGAACCAAAACGGATATAGAACGTACAAAACATATGTTCTTCATCTTCCACCATATATTAATATATTTGCAACAGACATTAGTGTTCACATAGAGTGATGATGGAGAAGGAGATGGAGGAGTTCAATGGAATGTCGAAGAAGTCATATACATACTCGGATTTGAGTGAAGATATGTTTTAGATTAAGATGGGTAGTGTAACCGTTTATACCAGATAAAAAGTTAGTATCTGTATTTTTTAGAAAAGGAAAAAAAAATGCAAAAAATAATCTAAAAAATATTGTACTTGAAATCGCCTCATTTTCCCATACGCTACATTAAAATTTTTTTTTTCCCTTTTCTCCAGTATTTTCTATTAATCTTTTTACATAAATTGAGGTCTTTATATAAAATAAAAATAAAAAGTGAACTCACGTGACAGTATTCTTTTCATTCTAAATATCTAATTGAGATGTATCTATTTTTAGACACAATCAAACTTACTTACTCTTTTTTGTTTTTTCCCCCTTCACAATGAAGATTATACTTGATAGTCTTTATATTTATTTCGAAAATGCTAAGGTTAAAACAATGCAGATTGCTCTTAAATTTCTAGTCAGTTGATATGATGGCTATTGTTTCTAGATCGGTGGGTCATATTTTAACTAATACTTTTTAAGGTTTTTACCTGCTAATTGCTATATAAGATTCTAATATTCAACGGTTCATTTTTTTTTTTTATTTTCTTTATGCTCTTTATGAAATTTATTTTATTAACATTATGGATTCTATCAACTTAGACGAGAACATTCACATTTATTCTTTGTTTTTTCTTACTAAATGTTCATCATTCCTATCTCATACTTACTAATATTCATTTAGAGATACAAAATACTAGTTTCATATTATCAAACCTAGCGGACGCAAGCACAATATACTTATTAACGAGACGATTAATAAAATTTTTCTTGAAACTTTTTTCCATGAAAAATCCCAATAAATAAACTGACATATTCTAAACAATAATCCAAGTAGGCAGAACTTATTAGATATCAAAGTTGAAGGTTCATTAGTATAATTTTATGGTATGTTCAGGATATGGGAATGAGATAGAAATTGAATCTTGGTTCTCGTTTCTATTCCCTTTTTCTATCTTCAGATGGAATCACAATTTCATAAAATGGAGCATTTCCTTTATTATTTGGATTTTAATTTCATAGGGCAAGGCAAATTCTCCGTATATTTCTGACCCATTCCCTTAGCCAATTTAAATCTTAATCCAGGATTTATTTAAGTCTAAGTCTTTTGTTATATGGATATGTAAATACTTATAGAATTATTTCCTAAAGGAACAGGACATGATAATTTTATATCATCTGCTTTCAACAAGAATTAAATAAATAAAATGGATCCAAATCTGTATGTTATAAAATTGAATACCAAAAAAAAAAAAATGATTTGTAGTATCTACATGTATGCGACTTAAAGAGGAGAGATTACATTTCCATTTTGCCTTAATTTATTGAAATTATAAATAAAATCTTAGTATTTTTAACTCACAATTCTATATGACATGTATTATAGCATTATATAATGTGTGATTATATAAATATATCATATTATATAGGGTTAATGTTACAAATGGTAACTAAACTTTGTCATAATGTCCAATTTACTATCTGTACTTTGAGAAAAATTAATTTGCTACTGATCTGTTAGGATGCCTCAATCCACTTGCCTTACGCAGCCATTTCGGGCACCCTAAGGCTTAGGGATAGCTAGTGGCTACTTCATGGAGGGTTGCATTTAGCATTATGGTAACCAAAACATTCAATTCTTAGTTCATTTTTTGTGTTTATATCAGTAAATGGATTTAATAGAGTTAATTTAAACAAAATTTGGGTATTATTTGTGACATAAACTCGATTATATACAAGATTCAATATGTATAATCAACAAATGAAAATAGTGTATGTGTATAGTGTTAGAAAATTTACAGATAATTGGGGAACAAAAACAAATGCCTAGAGGCATGAATAAAACACTATTATTTAGAGTCATATACTCCCTCATTATGTTTGCTAAGGATTAGTGTAAATTCTTGCATGATACAACTAAGTGTGATATCAAGAACAAAAGTTGCAATGTGAACAAATATTGGTGTTAAAAATGTCATATGAAAGGATTATGATCAAATCATGGTCAGGATTTTGACTATACTTCTCCAAGTTATTACAAAGTCATATTACCAAGAAGATCATGTGTTACGCCCCGAAGCCCCGAAGTCCCGAAGTCGCAACACTCCCACCGTGTAAACCATTCTATGATAGAAGCTGGCCTCATAGTTCCTACCATAGAGATAATCTACACAAAGCGTCGACGACCACTCGCTTTGAAGTAAACAGTTCGATTAATAATTATACTACAATCATGATAAATATCACAAATTTCTATTAAACATAGATAATTATAAATAAGTCTACAAAGCTTCCCAGGAAAATTTACATAATCACCACAGTTTACTAATTTACAGAGTAACTATCAGTCTTTAACCTTTAATTATAAGGTCAGTCCAGTTACACATTTTACTAAATATCTTGGACCTCACTCCCCTGGCTTCAAAAAGACTAACCTCTGGGTAATTGTAGGGCGGCATAATACTTGTAGTGATCACAAATCAGAACCTACAAAAGGATCTATAAGGGTATGAGCAATTATAGCTCAGTAAGTTGAATTGGAGACTCATGAATGCATACAAGCACAAACAGGGTTATCAAACAATTATTTTCATGCAATGCAACTGTAAGCCCCAAAGTTAAGCCAAGTAACCATAGGATTGAGCTTAGAACCCAAGGTTTAGGGCGATCGGTTAAAAGACCCGATCAAACCCAAATTATAAACTATTGAGAAGAATATTAGTAAAAATGATCCCGTAAACGTGAATTCAAGAAAATAAGTAATAAAATAGGAGACTATAAAATTTTCAAATTTTAAGCATAATAATTGCTAATTACCGAAAAGGCAAAAAGTGTAATTTAATAACTAATAAATTACTAGAGATAGATTATATGTACACTAAAAATAATAGAATGACCTAAATAATACTTAAGAATATTTATTTGTACTATATATGAATATACGTGTAAGTATAAATACGCGTAATTACTTAAAATACGTGAAATATGTTAAAATAATACTAAATGCTTAAAGAAAATTCATAATTAATTAAGGAAAAATCAGGAAAAATCATGAATCATCCAGAATTGGGTCGTGGCAGCTGGGAAAAATAAGAAAAAATTTGGCCAATTAAATTAAGACAACATAAAAGCCAAAAATCAAGGGATAAGGCAATTGTCTTGTCCCATTTAATACACAATAAATTCCACAAAGCCCTATAAATAGTAGGAAAAATTACAGAGCACATTTGGACAGATACAAATAAGAGAAAATTAGAGAGAGTTGAAAATTCGAGAGAAAATCCAGAAAATAAAAAAAAATAAGAAAAACTGTGCAGTTAAGGATTTTAAAAGGAACCCACACCAAACGAGGAGCTGGGAGTGGACGGCCACCACCACCACACGGTGGTGGCAGCGCCCAGGCTGGCCGACAAGGCTACGGCGGCCCGCGGTGGCCGGAGCCACCCAAATCGGTAAGTCCGATTTCCAGCCCGAATCTTGTGAATTTTTGTAAAAATAGTAAATATAATTATAAAATTATGAATTTTGTTATTTTGGAATATTTTTGTATGTAGTTTGTAGGAAAAATATTATTTTGATGAAATTATGTCCCGTAATATATGGTCCCTAAGAAATCATGCAAAACCGAGCACATTTCGGTTTAGAAATAAATGACCTTAGGAGTGTAGTTTCAAGCCCAAAATTTTTTTATAGATTACTCAGATGATATAGAATAGTGCTATGAATCCCTTTTTCAAAAATTAATTTTTGAAATTTTTAGATAATTTTTAGGCTCTAAAAAGAGGCATAAAATGGGTAATTTAGGGTTAATTATGTAATTAAATGATTAATTTCTGATTTAGTGAATAATTACATGTTTTAGGATGTTAAGATCTGATGGAGTATGATACTTATAGCATTTAGGGTGTTAGATGTAATTATTAGGTTAATTATGTAGTAAATTAGTAATAAAAAACATAGTAAATTATGAGTTAATTTTGTAAATTAGAATAATTAGGTGTAAAACCTGATCTAGGATGAATTTAGACATTTTGAAGTAGTAATTTATGTTAGAGATGGTAATTAGAGTAATAGAAATATTAGAAATGCATTATGTGCATAATATGTAATAATACATAAGGTGTAATTTTTGAAAATATAATAAATAGAAAATATTAGGATAAAAATTGATATTATATAAATAATAGGGATATATAATAAATTTGATAAGAAACTTGAATTTATGTAATTATATGAAAAATGTAAAAATTTCTCACATTAGGAGTAAATTCGGTACACAAATAGGGATTTAAGTATACCGGATGGAATAAAATACTGACTAGGGGTAATAATGGTATATAGGAGATCGGGAAGTAATGTGATTAATTTCACATTATAGGTTGAAACGAATTTCTAGGGTTGGAATATAAAACACTATTTAGAAAATCGAACTAAAATCTAATTTAAAAATCGATGTGGAAAATCGAACCTAGACCCAACCCTAAACCTAGAATAATGGTAAAAGACTTAATACCTAGATAATTAAGCATATTAAACCTTAAACAAAACCTAACAATAAGCGTTATAGAATAAAATGAACTTGTAATATTTATATGAAAAGCTAAAACCACGTTCGTATTATAGGGATGATCGGCGATGGCCTGAGCAAATCGAACCTCGAGTGAGTGAGCGAGGAGTCGAGGTAAGTTGGGATTAATACGTTGCTGTATTTTTTGAGGCTTAAGATTATGCTTGGTTGTGCTTGTTAGATAGTTGAATGTGTGCATGTGCTTGATTATGGGTGATGCGATGATTCTGTTTGTTGCTTTGGCACATGTTGTATGAATTGTATGTAATGATTGATCACCCTAAATTGGACTTAATCAAATATACGACCAGTAATCATAATCGAACATGCATGGTAACCCGTTAGGGGATTTAGGACTCTCCGGCCAAATACCGACCCCTTCGGAAGGGATAGTGCAGGATTGCAAAATGGTCCCTTCTTCATCCTCAGTCGAACTAAGTGACAGGAGAGGAGGTCGCGGCGAGGGTGAAGGCAGTGGTTCGAAGGTAGTCGCGGGAGGAGCAAGGTCTCCATTGCACAAGCCTGGGTTTGGTCGTGAGCTGTTGCATTAACGGCAACTCCTCAACCCGGATTAGAGCGGGCGCAATTTCTTTAATCTCACGACGGGCCGGACAACGTCGTGCGATGGCATTTGCTTGCACATGCATTGCACCTAATAAGTGATTGAAAACCTTGTTGTGTGTATGGTATAGTTTTAAGTCCTCTGTCCTAACTTATTGAGCTGTGGTTGCTCACATCCCTATAGACGTCGTGCAGGTGCTGGCTAAGAAGCGGCAACAACTACTCTGAAGCTAGCAACTGCTGGATCCTGGGGAGTGAGGAAAAACATTGAAGAATCAACACATGTTTTACTTTTCATTTCTGATTAATGTAATAACTGAATTATAGTGACTATATATAACTTTTCTCACTTTCTTAAATGATTTGTTTAAATTACAAATTGTCTACTTCAAAGCGGGTTAGTCGTGGACGCCTTGTGTAGATCAGGTCTAAGATAGCGGTTGTAAGGCCAACTTCTATCTTAGGATGGTTTACACGGCGGGGGCTGTTATGACTCTGCCGCTTCGAGGCGTGACAGCAACAATCAAGTGTCATCGCACAACGTAGTCCTGTCCGTTGTGAAATCAGAGAAATTTCACCCGCTCCAATCTGGGTTAAGGAGTTCCATGTTATGCAGCAGCTCACAACCAAACCCAGGCTTGTGCAATGGAGACCTCGCTCCTCCCGCGACTACCTTCGAACCATTAACTTCACCCCCGCCGCGACCTCCTCTCCTGTCACTTAGTTCGACTGAGGATGAAGAAGGGACCATTTTGCAATCCTGCGCTATCGCTTTCGAAGGGGTCGGTATTTGGTTGGAGAGTCCTATGATCCCCTAACGGGTTGCAATGCATGACATTTTCGGTTATTAAGGTCGACTAAGATTAAATTCCGGTTAGGGTGTTCAAACAAGTTCATACTAATTCAATCAGTCACAAATTCATTCACAGTACGAATTCCAGTACGTATTCAGATACATCAAACACATGCGCAAACTATTTACAATCACAAGCATATACAAGCCTAAGTCTCCGAGCACTACAAAACTAGTACTCTATTACAATAAGCAATAACCTAACTTACTTGAATTTGCTCGATCGCTCGATCCTCAAGTTGCGAGCTGATTTGTTTCTGGGTGTCCTATAATGCAAATAGGTCCTTTTAGTACTTATATTTTATGGATTCTTATTCTAATTCATAATGTAACTTATTTTCCTCCTGTATACCTATAATGTATTAATAATTCGTTGTATTCTATTTCGGGGTTCGGTTCCTAAACTAGATTCTAGTTTTAATTCCTAAGTCGTAATTAAGCTCGAATCCTAATGTGACATTAATCACATTATGCTCGGGTATTCAAATATCCTATTGGGTCGTAATTTTGGTATTCTAAACTATTCGGTACACGCTAACCCTAATTGTGGTATCGGATTTATTCCCGATGTGTACAAATCTTACATTTTGAGATATTTACTAAAAATTAAATATTATTTCAGATTTATTATTTTTCTGATTTCAATTATAATATTATCTAAATAACCTTATTTTTTTTAGATTTATTAATTTACATTTTTACATATTCCTAATTTCTTATATTCTTTACCTAATTTCCCTAATTAACCATACTTAGTACCTAAAGGCTATGATTAGGGTTCCACTGCAGAGATTAACTTCCCTAAACATCTAATTAAGATCCAAATCAGTAATTAACATCCTAATCACCTAATTAATCCTAAATCACCCAATTTTACCATCATTTTAGGGATAAAAATTAACTTAAAAATTTCAAAAATTAATTTTAAAAAAATGACTTCATAGCACTGTTCTACATCATATGAGCATCCTACAGAAAAATTTTGAGCCCCAAACTATATCCCTAAGCCTATTTATTTTCCGGTTTAATCATGCTCGGTTTTGAACAATTTGTTAAGGACCCTATATTTCTAGACATAATTAAACTAAATCAATATTTGTTCCTAAATCTACATACAATAAAACCTCAGAATAACAAGTTTCATAATTTTCTGGGCAAAATAACTAATTTTACAAAATTATACAAAAATCGGGGTGAATAAATGACTAACCAGTTCGAAGCTTTCTGGCCGTCCAAACCCGGTCCAAAGCTGTCGGCCGATCCAGGCGGTGGTTCTAGTGTAGGGTGGTGGTGGTGGTTCGGTCCTAGGTGGTGGTGGGTGGTGGTTTTATGTCACTTTGCTAATCTGCACAATTTTCTTTTTTTATTTTTATTTTTCTGGATTTTCTCTCAATTTTTTTAGTGTTTCGATTTTTCTCAGATCACAAACTGGCCAAATGACTTTTGAGAATTTTTTCCTTATTTATAGACAAATGTAGTAATTAATGTGCATTAATTTGATGGGATTTTGCCCCATTTCCTTAATTTTTGGCTTTTTGTTTGTCAAATTCCTATTGGTTATTTTTTTCTTTTCTGTCCACGACCTGATCTTGTTGTAGTTATCCTCTTCTGATTTTTTTCTGATTTTTCTATAATTATTTTGTATTTTTCTTTAATTATTTACTTAGTTTTCGGCCAATTTTAGTAATTACGCATATTTTTATCTACACGTAAATACATGTAGAGTACACGTGAACATTCCTAAATATTATTTTGGTCATTCTAAAATTTTTAGTATACATATAATCTATCTCTAATAATTTATTAGTTATTATATTACACTTTTCGCCTTTTCGGTAATTAGCAGTTATTATGCTTAAAATTTGAAAATTTTATAGTCTCCTATTTTACTGCTTATTTTCTTAAATTTAAGTTTACAGAGTCATTTTTACTGGTATTTTGCTAAATAGTTTATAATTTGGGTTTGATTGGATCCTTTAGCCGATCGCCCTAAACCTTGGATTTTAAACTCAAACCTATAGTTACTTGGCTTGGCTTTAGGGCTTACATCATGGCCTATGATCTTAGCCATGCCCCTCAATTTTCATACTTTATCATTAAATGAGAGAATCACTAACAAGATTACGCTGTGCTTATACCCGTACTTCTCTAATTGCTCACAACTCCACTTCATTAGTAAGATACACTCTTGAACATGATCATGTTTATGACAGGCTATCATTTTTGCTTGTCCTTACTTCTAAATCAAGTGATGTCACACTATTCCATCATTAACCTATATAATTGGTAATCATATTCAACATTACCGATTATATAACATCCTTTCAAATTGTGAAAACACATAAAGAATGGTAACCATAAATTTGAACCACTCCTCAATGCAAGTTTCTCATAGTTATAATAGGTTGTAAGGTAGCTCCTTCTCTTGATCCTATACGCTTTATGTTACAACTAGAGTGACCATACACATCTCCATTGCTTTAACAAACTAAGTGGATTTCCAATAGCACTTTTATGGCCTTACTCTCATCTCGAATCATTGAATATTTATGAGAGATACACCTATCAACTCACGTTAAAAGCGACACCACTTCTATATTCAACTAGGTGGAATATATTCAAGATTAATTTGCATTTTCAATACAAAATTGATCCATTAAGAGATATTCCAATAGCTCATCCTCTTAATTACGAATTACAAGTTCGCTGTTCATTGTAACTTGTTGTTACCCCTCGAACTTCTGTAATAGTGGTCTACTAAGAAGAAGTAAAGTTCTCATTATAATAAACAAGTTGGGTTTTAGACCTATTTTAGAGACATCTCTTTAACTTAATCTATTGACAATGCTTTTGTCAACAAGTTTGCTAAATATCAATCTTAACATAAATTATGGCTATAATTTAACTAATTATGTCTTAACCCAGTACATGTAGTCTTCTCATTGCATATTTGAGTAGGCACTTGACATGATAACACAATACTCGAAGGATCAAAATGGCTAACTTTGGTTATGGCTTGTAATACTTTCATGAACAAAACTTTCAATCATTTGTTCCTTTTGTATAACTTTTGCATGACAAACTTATTAATTTATATCACTTTACCCTGACTCCATTTGGACATTTTTAACACTAAGTTATTATCTACTTAATTCATACTTTCATTCTTAAATTTTAAAGTCATATACAACTTAGTTTTATCAAACGTACTTTAACTTCGTTATATAACTCTTTGAGTCATCTATTTTGACATATCAACGCTCTATATTCTCCTTAAATTAAAATTGATTTTCTTGACACTGTAACTATATGAGACTATTTGATACCATAACTTAAGTCGAATTTCATCTCATCTTTTATATATTTGAATTTTGTCTCATGATGACTTAATGTGAACAAATGTTCACATTTCCATGTTTATCCCTTTTTTCACAATTGCATAGTCACAAAAACATTTTGCACAAATTCTCATACTAGACAAATTATGTTTTCACAAGTGAGAATTTTAATATTGAGTCAGATTTGATTTTAGATACCAAGTTATTTTTGAATTCGATCTTTCAATCTTCTTATTCTACAACTTTAATTGCTTATGAGTTTATGGTATATCTAGATAAGTGGCTTTTACTTATCTACATATTAGAATTTAGTTACCCTAACACATTAGGTTTTCATCTTAAAATTTGCATGAGGGAAAGCCATTGACTTTCTAAATGGGACAATGAAAATAACTAGAATGATAACAATGAGACACATAACCAACTTAATACAACCAATCGATTTCATATAACATATATTGTAAATTATGCATAACATACAATTTTATTTTTAATATCACATTGACATATTTATGTAATGCACAATTCTACGTATTTCATGATTTGCACATAACATATAACCCAATACTATCACATGGAATGATTTATAATATACACTGTCTTGTAAAAGAATATTAGACACATTATAAGTCACATGAATCACAAGATATATATATATGACAAACATTAAACTCCTGTAACAAATATTTCAATAAACAAGTGTCACGTGTATGTTGACATCAATATTTATTATGTATTTTCTACACTAAGATAACACCAACATTTTATATATGTATCAACAATTCACGATTACATGCAATTTATTGAATTGCTAAATAATGTGCTCCAATCACAAAGATTCATGTAATCACATATCCAATTGATTCCATCCAAATAATGTAAAACTAGACAAAAGAAAAATAATAAAAATAGATGAATAATTAAAGTAAGCGTGAAAAATAGTATTATTAAAAAGAAATAGGAGTAATTTAGACATGAGAAAAGTTTAGAAAACCTTATTATATAATTAAGAAGGGACTACAACTAGTAGTCCTTTCTCTTCTCTTCTCTTACTCCTCATGTATAGCACATTTGATTAGGTTACTTGTGCAAATCCTCTAATGATCAAGAGAATTGATTGTTTCTACAAGATTTGAGGCTAAAGAATCAAGGTAAGTCGCGTAAAACCTAAGTTTCAATAAGTTTCTCTTAAGGTAAAACGAAGGAAATTGGTTTTTGCCTATAGTTTGCTAAAGAATGAGTTGTAAATTGTATTTTGGTGGTTTAAAGCATCAAGAATCCAAGTGTGATGTAGGATTTTACATCCCAAAGGTAAGATTAATCTATAATTTTCAACGTTTGTGCTATTTCTTAAGTTTTGGATGAATTTGTAGTATTAATGGACTAATGGATGGTGGATTTTCCGTTTTGATGTTGAAGGGTGTGAAAAAGGCGTTAGAAATTGGATAGAAGTAGTGGATGTTAAAGTGGTTCGAAATAGGGTTGATGTAGGGGTAAAAATCTATAAATTGCCATCGAGTGTCTGGATGCTACCCCGTTTAGTGTCTGGACACTAGGGAGGAAATCCTCCCATAGATTTAGTGTTTAGACACCACATAAAGTAGCATCTAGATGTGAAGTGTTCTAACATGTACAATGACGCTTTCCCTTAGTTGTCATTGGTTTCTAGGCTTTGTTTTCCATTCTTAAAACTTTTTAATGTTATTCTAAACTTCAATTTTCAATCAAAATGTTTTACAAACAAATCCATTATCATAATGATGCTAAGGTCTTTAAGGAACTTAAGTTGCAAGTGTAAGAATTGAGTTGTTAGGAATACAGGGTGATGTTAGATAAGTATTTGAGACTAAGTAGAAATGTTTTTGTTTTTAAGTAAATAGGTTGTGAGATGATCGTTTTCAAATTTGAGCAATCCTTTGGGTTACGTTTGGGGTATTGCGTATTGTTTTGTGGTTATAGGATTAGTTTATGTTAAGCGAACTTAATAACTATTCGGCCTAAACCTAATGTGTGTTGCGTGTACATGGCTAGACCTAAAAGACCGGGAGGGTCGATGGCCTTAGGTTGGTAACCAAATGATCTTAATGTGATGTTGTCTTAATTAAAGTCTCGCTTTGAGATGATCCAAGTAGATTTAGTTGATCATTGGTTTTTAGGATAGTAGAGAGGACCCAATGTTGATATTTATATGTATGTATTTGTATATATATATATATATATATATATATTGTGTATCGAAGTCATGAGTTATTTTAAGTTATAAGATGACGAAATTATGTTGATTATTGGACTAAGTAAATGATAAAAACTTGTTGTTGCATGTAGATACCATGAATATGTGTGCTTAAGTGTAATCTATAAGATCATGTGCACATGGTTGGTTACCTTATACTAGGCTTTCTTACCATTCAAGGATTTTTTGTTTTTAGTTACAGGTGCAAGTTATAAGGATTACGAAGATTATTATTATTATGGTGATTATGAGTACTTTGATAATGTAGAGGGATATCATGTTATGATTATAACGACGGGAGTAATTTTACATAGTTTATGCTTAAACAAGTTATTTTGGTTAAGTTATGAGAATAAGATTCTGTATTTGTTTTATATGTTGCTGTTGGGTTATGAGAAGTCATCTAAGACTTCTTTGGTTAGAGTTCTTAATTTTGTATTATTTGATTACTATTGTGAGTAAAAGTTTTGAGAATTATTTATCCCGTTTTCCGTTAAGACAGATGTTGCTGAACAAAGCTTAGCACATTATTCTCTTGAATAAAAAATATTTGAGACTTTGCATACTCAAAATTATTGGTGGATTTTTTATGTTAGAGAACCTCCATGAGTTGTGGATTTGGAGTTTATATGGGTTATAAGTGGATGTGTAATTTATAAAGACAAGTTGACAAGTTGGCTTTAAGATAACTTACGTATCAATAGGCCATAGGGATATGTGGTAAGTTGTAACAACTTAGGTTTTGGAGTGTTACAAATAAAGTGAAAGCAATGTTATTCTTATTCTGATTAATTTTCTCACACATAATTGATAAGACACACAGAATTAGAAATCACTTCTATTGTAATCATTAATATAGTCATATTAAAAAACTTGTCAATTCAAGTTACTTAAATAGATATATGGCTACAAGAAATTGATCAATGTATCTTTGGTTTGTCATTTGAGACTTTCTATTCACATATTTTTTAATTTCCATAGTAGCCACTAATTGGTATAAAGTATATAAGGAATCCAAAGTGTAGAATGCTTAAATGTACTAATTTGACATTTTTAACATCATATTCTGTATATATTCAAACTACAATCATACTGACAATTTGAAATAGATTTCTACAAACAAAAGTAATACATCCAACTTACAAGATAATTTATTTGAAAGTAACGATAATTTATTTGAAAATAACAATAATTTATTTACCAAGATCATTGTAACCTAGTGGTGTTACCACTACTCTTCTAATAAGATGGGCTAGGGTTTGAATCTCCCTTCTCAAGTTGTAATATAGTTGGTTGAAAAAGAAAAAAGGAAAGCAAACAATAATTTATTTAACCAAAAACCATATTATACAACTTAAATCATCATAATTCTAGATCAAATATTTATTATAAAAAGATATATCAAATATTCACATATAGACATATAAAATGGCCTACACTTTACATTCACAATCAACCATCAAATTTATCAATGATAATATTAGTAGGACAAAAATAGTATCTAAAAATCAACTCATCTATCAACTAGAGAACCAAGAATTAGCAAAATCATCATAGGTAATCTTTATTGGAATGTCACTTCACAGTCGTTATTTCTCATGAACTATAATTGTAACCATATAGCTTATAATTAACATTATACAGCTGCAATTTTTATGGAGATCCATAATAACATATTGTGACCAATTACTCTTCTCCTTATAATTATATTTATCTTATCTCTAACATTAAATGGTTAGTATATTGATAAAAAAAAATAAAATAGATGGAGTAATGATTCAAAGTTTGTCAATTATATGCAATAACATCGGTTTCATGTGACTGCCAAATACATGCATAGAATACACTAATGTTCACTAAACAACCCATATAGAACATATTTATACAAAATTATTTTTTGTACGACAATAAAATAAATTGCTAAATAATTATTGTTGCACATCATTTTAACAATGGGATTATGAAAATAACTAAAAAGAACATTATTATTTTCATACTTTTTCTTATTGCGAATTCAATACATACATAAGATTCAAAACATATCGTCAAAAGAAACTATTTATGCAGGATTATGGCATATGTGTATTTTATGACTACTTAATATACTTTTTTTTTTTGGCAAAAAGAAATTAATGAATTCTAATATATTGTATAGACATATTCTATATTTATATTAGAGGATAAAAATATTTCATTTCAATTTTAACACAATCTACTTGATAGCAAATGAATATAAGTCTAAAAATTCAACAATATAATTTCATAAATGCTAAGATAAGTATGCAGATGAATGAATGATTTAGAAAGAAAAGTTATGGTTTATAATAAATATTTACTAATGACATAGATAGTGTTATATTGAAATATAATCAACATGTATGTAAAAAATTGTTTTCAAAATATACTCATTTATTTATGCATTTTATTTGCATCCAAAACTTTACAAAATCATAAAGATCATTATTTTATGTAAAATCAGGTTTCATCTACGTACCATAAAATTGAAACAATTAACTTCATGAATCTTACATCATCTATATGCTTCTTTTGAATTCATGTACTTTCAAATCCACTTGTTTTTTTTTTTTTATCTTTACCAAACATAATGATGTTTCTTGTACTTGAAGAAAACCTTTAAAACTCCTTTACACCATTAATATGAAACTTAATGATATGCAATTGTAAGTGTCTTGTTCACATGAATCTTATTATTTGAATTCGTTGGTTACAAAGAGAAAATCCAACATTAGTTTTAGTACACATGTAGCATTATTTTCATGAAAACTTTCATATCATTATATTCATATAACTTGTTAGGGTTGTATTTGCTTCACTTGCCATGTAAAACTCTTAAGGTTATTAGAAAATTTTTAGAAAATTGGGCAACAAAAAAGGACAATTAGAGGCATGTATAGAATACTGTCCCTAAGAGTTTTACGCATTCTACACTAACTTTGTTAAGAATTAGTATAAACTCTCTCGGGATACAATTAAGTATGATATCAAGAACAAAAATAGTAATATTTTGTTCTTAATTACCAGATAAGATTTGTAGAACTTTGAAAGGATGTTATTCTTTGTTTTGATGTATTGTATGAGAATTTTAAAGGAGAAAATGCAAAGAAAATTGTGTAAAAAAATTCTAAAATATATATATATATTTTCAAACATCCATTTATTAAATTGCAAATGTTACAACTTATTTAGAGGACATGATCTTTGAGACTAACTAGTTATCTATCATTAGATTGAGTTTATGTATAACAATTACAAACCTATCTTGAGTATCCATCGTGAAGCTACACAACTCTTGAACTTGAACTATTACACTTAATTGCTCAAAATCTCAAAGGTTGCACCAATTTATAACAAATTCAACTAACCAAATAGAATCAAGGCAGTTGGATAGGATTACAGCAGTGATCTTTACTGTAATTTCATATTGTTATAAAATTATGTTAGATGAAAGTATCACGGTTATGATCATGCTTTTCCAAGCTCTCACGAAGTCACATTGTTGAAAAGATTACGAGTAAGATTATGACCTATGATCTTGATTATACTCCTTAAATTTCACCACTTTATTATTAAATGAGAGAATCACAGGTAAAATCATGCTTATGCTTTCCACTTCAATAGTAAGATATATTACCCAAACATGCTTATGTTCATGATAAGGTTCTCATATTTACTCTTCCTTGGTTTTAATCAAGTGATATCCCACTTTTCCGTTACTAACTTATATAATTAGTAGTTTATATTCGGCATATATATCATAATATACATATTTTAATACACATAGCACGTGCATATAAATATTATATATACATGTGTACGGTATTTACGATTTCATATTGTCGAGCCTATTTTTTTGGGTTTCTATTTAAAATTAAATTCCCTATTTCCGATTAATACTAAACTTGACCCCGTTTAATATTAATCATCGATTAAAGAAATTGGAAAATTTTGGTTTTTTATCTAGAAAATTTTTTAGAATCGCTACTTGACCGGAGACGGGAAAAAGAAAAAAAAAATCGTAATCAATTAGGTAGATTGATTACGATCTAGCTACTGGTCTTCGATTTCAATTTAATACAAACCAGAGTAATCCAAATCCGAGGGCTAACCTTGTAAACCCCACAAATTTAGCTAGTTAAGAATAGGATTGAGCTCTAATACAATAGATGACTTAATAAGTCATTAGAGCCGAGCAAGAGAAAAATTTAATAAATCTAAATTTAAATATAAGTAGTAAAAACCTTAGGGATTTATCAAAACCCTAAATCGCTTACTAAAACCATAAAACTACTTTATGCATCATTAATCGAAACCGAACTCAAAAATTGCTCAAGACCCTAAAATCATAAACGTAAACCTATAAAATAGTTAAATATTACACAATAGCAATAAAATTATAGTCGAATGTAATTTTCGACTAAATCGACTATTTGTACGACATTGTAATAAAATTTTCATAATAACTTGTAAAAATTATAATTGTAACCGGTACCGGTTAAATTGATAAAATTTCATAGAATTTTGATAACTAATCTACGAGGAAATTTGCTATAATTTATATGATTCGAAAAATTACACATAATTTTTAATAAATTTCATTTTCTTTCTCTACTATTTTCAATTTATCTCATTTTCTCTCTTCATTTCTACTTTATTCCACTCCCTACACAAAACGTAAGAAACAAAAGTTAGCAAATTAAGATAAGCATTTAGCAACCACGTGATGTTCTTTTTCTTTTGTCTTATTTACTTTAATAAAAAGTAACTTTAGCTTAAAATTGAAGCTACATTACGTGAGCAAAAAGGAAAGCATATAAATATGGGAAAAAAGAAAAAAAAATCTGCACAAACACATACACACAATCTGCAAACTGAGAGGAAAAAGGAGAGAAAAAGAAAGAAAGAAAAGAGAAAAAGAAGAAGGAAAAGAAGAAGAAAAAAACCCAAATTAATTGGTAAGAAATTTATTTTAAGAAATATATATGTATATGATAGTGTACATGTGTAGAATTATGGTATTTTTATGATATTTTATGGTATTTGTACATATAATACTAATAGTATATGTTTATGTGTATAAATACCTAAATTTACTTATATGTATAAGATTAAGTATGTCTACATGTATGTACTGAGGTATGTAGTATGTATTATGTATTTTTTTTTATATACATCTAATTAGTAATTTACATAATTATAGTATAAAGATATATGTATGTGTACCGTAACTTAATATATATACATATAGGTATACATATATGATTATATATATGTGTGTGTAGTTGTATAGTATATAGTGGAGTATTTTTATGAGTATGTATATATATATAATAGTATACGGTATATTATGTATGTAATATCTAATATATATATTTTATGATAAATCCTATATATTTTATGCTAAATGATAAATACTATATAAGCATATATATACCGAACATATATATATGTATTTATAGGTATGTATGCTGAATATATATATGTATGTATTTATATGAATGTATGTCGAATAGGTATATTTATATATATAGATATATGAATATGTGTATAAGAGTATGTTTTAAATAAGTACATATACATATATAATATGTGTAATATATATATAGTGCATATATATTTATATATATGATACCGTAATTTAAGAATTTACAATAACATAAACCATAAATTATATATTATAAGTATTGGAATATATATATATATGTGTGTGTGTGTGTATAATCGTGAGGTACATAAGAAAAATAGGAAAATGAGAAAAATAGGAAAATATACCCAAAATAATAAAAATAACAAATATATGATTTAAATAATTATTAACTTATAAATATGTTAAGAAAAAAAAAATGAAAATAAATATTTTATAATTTTTAAATTTAAATAATAATTTTTGTGATATTTTTGTATCCAATTTAAGTTACGAGTCACAACGTCCAAAACGGACCTCGTTATGAGAAAATACGCTCGAAAACGATCAAAATGGATTATAAGTTCATAACGATCCGAGCTAAAACGAAAAAGTTATACAGATTCGATAATAAGCTCGAATCGATGATTACACGTAAGTTAATAATCGATTTAAGTAAATAATACGATTTAGCATACTAGATTAGTTATTCCCAAACTTATTACTTTCCATATTTCCTTAATGTTAGGTGATCCTGAGATCGAGATCGACTTCCTCTTGGACTAATATAATCCCCGACATCATTTATGACCAAGTGAGTACTCTCGATGACTCTATACTTATTTTGTGCTTATAGTTAGTGCACATGAATTAAAGATTAATAACTTGATGCATGGGGTTCGGGTTATGCATGTGACTGCTATTGATTGATTACTGTGTAAAATACTGTTAAATGTGATTATATAATTAGTTGTTACATTATTTGGATGATTTGTTGATAATGTTTGACCACCTCATAAATTGACTTAATCATATTCAACCAAGCAAAAAAATTAAACGGATCATGCATAGATCACGAGCATTGCATATAATGTTCCGGCCGTCACCTCACGCGGTTGGTAATGAAGGGCCTTGGAGGGATGGATTCCCACATGATTTGATTAGTACAGTGCAGGAGCATTGGTACAACAAGACCCTACCCTTAGCTCGCGGGTTTTATTGGCGCCGGAGACGCTAACTGTGGGTGGCTGGGGGTCGCGTCTAGAGACCACCGCTGTAGGGTGTGAGCGTGGACTACGTGAGCCCGTTCACCGCTAGACCTGGTTATTTGTATACTATTAACTGATGGAAGTAGAAACCTGTTCTATGAAACAAGGAATTCCTATATAATGATATGAGGGTAAAAACCCAGGTGCTAGAGCCCGGTTGTGATTGGTGCTGATGTATCTCCAACCCTTACTTCGGAGGGCGTTAAATTCCGAGGTTATATGCAGTACCGGTCAACTGCATATATATTGTTTGGCATACTGCTTGTTCATGCATTCATATGTTTGTTAATAAACTGCTTGATAACTTGTTTGTTAGTATAGTACGAGGGTTAACTTATTAAGCTCTTGTAGCTTACTCCCCAATAGTTTTCTCTTGCAGGTTGCTAGACGATCGGGCATGGGTTAAGAACTGAGGGTTGAGTGTCAACGTCGAGATGAGATGCTTAGAAGTTAGACACTAAGGACAGACTATATGGTTAATTGGAATTCTTGTATTTTATGTTTAAATTTTGTGACTTTAGTAAGTTTGAGTTTTAGAACTTTTCTACCTAATCTTATTATTTGGTAGGGGATACCGATTCTCTGCGGTTCTGTTGGACTGTGGCTTATCGGATATCTATAGTCACATATATGAAGTCGTAAGCTAATTAAATAAATAAACAAAAACTTTAGTGACTAATTATTTAGAATCTTGCAATCTCTGACTTGCAAGATGATTTTCAAATCATGGGTGCACACATGATGTGAAAATTTTAGGCAATCCTACTAAGCCCCCATTAGGGTCATGACAAACCTATTAAACCTTAATAAGTACCACTATCTATTTACTGAAGTTAGGATTATTCTTTTAAATTATCTTTTTTAATATCTTTAAGAAAAGGAAACAAAAAAAAAAAAAAAACCTAGGTTTCTATAGATTTTGTTGTTGCCCCGAAAGTGCTTACGTACCCATTAACTAGAATCAGACAATCGTAGTTCTTTCTAAAGACTTTAGTGTGTTAGTTTATTTTAACTTGAAAAATCGGCAACTTTACGTTTTTTTAATCCAAATTTTTTTTAAAGAAAATTCTAAAATTGTCATAATTCTTGAATATTTGTTTTATGAAAACTCTCTAAAATGTCATAGTTTTGAAATGAGTTAATTATTATTATTTTTTATTTCTAAAAAATAAGTTTTCCTAAATAAGAAATTCTAAAAAACCTAACGCCTAAAAATTTTCTACACTAAGATATAATTAAACAACTACTAAACAAACCTACATAAATAAATAAAATATATTTATTTAAAAAAAATTAGAATTTGAACCTTGAATTAGCTATGCACAATATGTGAGGAGACGTGAATTACAGTAGAGTTTGGTGGAGATAGTAATGTGGACTACCGTTGTTGGCCTGCGTATGATCGGCTTGTTGGATCAGCGATCGGTGAAGTGGCGTAGGCATGATCTGCAATGGGTTCGTGTATGTGGCTGTGCGGAAAAGTGTAGCCGATCGGTGAGGATCGTTGTGTCGGTGTTTGGTTGATGAGTGGTCGTACATGGGTCGCTAGTGTTGTGTGTGATGGGCCTGATGCTGGACAATGGGTTGTTAGCGTGAAAGTGGATGAAGATTGGGGTTTGTTGCGCAGTCGTACAGGTATTGCAGTAGACATGCAAGGGCAGTTAACATGACCGTAAGGTGTTGGTCGACATGAGCTGTGGTCTAGTTATGGAGTTGTGGCCGTAAAGCGTGGGATTAGGAGTAAAGCAAGTCAGACGTACGTCGGACGCTATAACATTTGGGTAGTTGGCTGATTGGTGGGGAGCTGTGACTGTGTTGAAAGAAGGATGGAGTTTGTTGCATTATTGCCTGCTGTTGGTGAGGCCGTGTGTATGGACGATCGAGTGCTGTTGCAATTGGATGGATGGGGGTACGGATGAGAGTGCTTGGTGCTGTGTTGATAGAGTTGGGGTATCCTCGGTCAGAGGAAGGCTGTCTGCTACTCATGTTCACGAAGAGGGAAGTACGGTATTAACATTGTAGCTTCGCGATGAAGTCGTGGGCGTGGTCTTGCAGTCACTGCTGTAACTGGATTCGTGCTGTGAGTTGATGTCGGCATGGATGGAGAGCTGATCGCGAGTGTTGTGTACAACCGCCTCCTTTGAACGTAAATGTGTATGTATTTATAAACCCAAACCATATCATATCAAATTGTATCTGATTTGATGATAATTAAACTAAATCCAAATTAATTCAAATCCGATTTAATAAAATCAAACTAGATTTGAATATTCTCTAACTATTCAATTTCAAATTTGATTAGATAAGATCCTACTTATTTATCTTGCTTTTTGTAAAAGATAGAAAAATAAAAAATATAGGTACCTAACGAAACTCAAACCCAAGACCTCAAATTAAATTCAATCCAATCCAATCTAATACTTCAATACTTTCCGTTAGGCCGTTGGCTTGTACCTTAATTTTTAGTATAACTAAATTGTACTTAAATCACGTGACTCCTTAAAATAATTTTTTGAATTAAGCTAAACTATAATGATTGACTTTAAAATAATTTTCTTCCTAAAAAACATAAAAATCTTTGTATGTTTTTTCTTTTCTCATTTTTTTTTGTATTTTCATCATTTTTTCAAATGTTTATTATTTTTTATTTATTATTATTATTTTTATTTTTGAATTAGGACCCTTTTTGTAAAAAATAATAATAAAAAAAAATAAAAAATTAGAATTACAAAGGAGCAAAAATTATGTGTCTACATATATATTACGTATTACGTATGTTGCATGTTATATATATACCATTTTTACAATATGTACTATAATACAATATGTACAGATGAATGGTTGACTTTGTTATACAGAGTGCTTACTTGTATCTTACTTGACTTGGTTGGTTTTAGATAGGTATTGAGGATTATAGGCTAGGTTATAAGTAATAATTTTTTGGAACTTGCTCCTATAGAGTGTATAAGGTATAGGTATAATTTTTTTATACCTTATATCTATCTTGCAATTTGTCCTCTAAAGTATATACAAGATATAGATTATAGGATACCTTATATATGATATATTGTACATGTATAATATATACATGTCTATTATACATTAAAATAATATATATAACATGTGCATACTATAATTACATATAATTTATATCATGTTATCATATGATGATGACATATCGTTAAGTTGAAAATTCAATTTCTCTCTTTTCTCGGCCTAATTTATATTAAGCATAACTCACTCAATATAAATTTATCAACTAAACTAAGAAAAGATTTTAATTTAAAAACGGTTTTGAAAAGGAATCGTCACCCGATTAAAATCAAGAAAAGAAAATGAAATTAGAGTTCATATGTGGATTGACTTTGATTTCAACTACTAGTCCATGTGTTTTGTAAAAAAGATTTTAGAAAATAGAAATAAAAAATCAATTGAGCCTGGAGGCTATTTTATTAAAACCTAAGCTATTTTTACAAAAGAAATCCATGAAATGATTAAGTGGGTCTTTAATTTTTTTGCCTTTTTTTTTTAAATAAGGCTATTCAAAATAAAAGGGTTTTTATTAAAAAAAATGGACAAAGAATTATAAAGGAAAAAAAATAAAAATTTTAATTTGTTTAAGTTGCTTGAAGTGCTTTCTTTACTGGTAAAATAGGATCAAGTTTACATAATTCTAAATTGATGACAATCTTATTCTATTGGTTTATTTTATTTTTAAAATATTCTTTTCACTTTAACTTTGTTAAATTTTATTAATTTTGGAAAGATAGGCTTTTTGGTCCACTTTTTAAAAAATCATAAATTTTGGAAAAGGCCAATTTATTATTATTATTATTTAAAAAAAATTATTTGTAGGAAAAAAATAATTTTAGGAAAAAGCCTATCTTATTTGAAAATAATTTTATTCAAAACAAAGCCCACAACATGATTAATGACAATTTCATCGAAGCCCATCATACTAAAGCCTAACATGCTACTTTATTAATCTAATCCAATGTGCTAATTTATTCAAATTAAAGCTAAATCGACAAATTATTATTCAAAACATGCTAACCATAACAAACCAATATGGTAATCACATCAAATTTAACATCCATGAGTATGCTAATTAAACTAACATGTTAATCATCAAATTTATTTTACCATGAATTTATCTAGAAATTGAAATTATCACGCAAGCTAATTATTAAGATTAAATCAAATTTATTATGTTACTAGTAAATCATCATGCAATCTAACTCAACATGCCAATGGTTGACTTTATTACATTAACTAATAAACTAAAATTGAAATAATTAATCACAAACATATTATTCACATGAAAGCATGAAAACACAAGATCAATGCATTTTTTATTATTTTGGATTTTTTTTCTTTTTTTTTTCACAAACAAATCAACACACAAAGGAAGGTGGACTTACCTTATGCAATAGTGGAAATTGGATCGATTCAGGGGCATTCAAATCATTTGTTGAGGTGGATCCAATGGCTTTCAACTCCCGAGATACTAATCTTCGAAACCCTAAACTCAATTTATGGAAAATTAGTGTTTTTGCTCTTCAATTTCCTTGAAAATTTAAACCCAGTGAATGACGAATCCTAATAGTTCTTTTTCTAACTTTTTCCCTTAAATTGATCAATTTCCCACAAAATTGAATGAAATCAAATCTTGGGCTTTGTTTATAAACATAAGTAAAATGTTTCTAAGAATTTTCTAGAATTGATTTTCTTTAAAGCGAGAAAAATCGAAGAGAGAAAGTAGGTTAACACTTAAAATTACCTAGAACGAGAAACTAGCATAATTTGGATTTGTGATTAATTTCATCCTTTGAATGCGTAAAGGAGGTGTTTATTTATATTGTGCTCTCCTAAGTGATGATCAATAAACTTACATTTAGGAAAAAGATCAAATCTTTTTTGCGTTAATGGAGCCTGGGTGTATTTTCATTGTTCTTGCAATTTTTGCTTAAATTAGTCACGAATTTATGGAAATATTAAAACTTTTACAACTTGTGGGGGATGTGGTTACTCCTTTAATATTGGACTATAATAGATTATTGCAATAAAAATCTCCAAATTTGCTTAGAGTGTATTAATTGGGTATTTAATGGATATTCGATTTTGTTATTTTAATTTCTCCCATTTCTCTTAATAATAATTCAAAGTCTGGACCTTCTCAAATAGGAAACATTTTGAGCTTTCATTTTCATATTTTTCCATGATGAAAAAGTGGATGAAATCAAGTAAAAGATACCCAAGTATAAGTTGACATTTAATTGGCAATTTCCAACCATCAAGTTTGTGAAAGAGAAAGGGGAAAGAGACCACATGGTGTCATGTGGTTCGTTCATGTGATGCTTGTGTGGCAGTTACGTGGTGTTACAAGGCAACATGTGGTGCCCTTACAGTGTGCCATATGGCACTCAAAAATAGGTGACATGCATCACCACCCTTTTTTTTTTTTTCCTTTTTTTTCTTCTTCTACATTCGACATCATTTTCATTCTTTATTTTTCATTTCTCTCTCTCTCTCTTTTAAAGGACACCAAAAACAAGACTTAACTAATTCTCCGATCTATAGGAAATTAGTCAATACTCTTGAAGAAAATATGGAGTTTAATAAATATATCTTCAAAATATTTTTAAATTATTTTTAATTTAACCAAATTAGGAACTTTCTTTTTACCCCTATTTGGCTTTTATTAAAAATTTCAAATGGTTATAAAATGCTTGTTTTAACTCCAATCAAGGTGCAATTTAAAGCTATGATTTCCTTAAAAAGTGTACTTTCAAAATTTTTCAAAATGAGCAATCTAAACCTAATCAGAAAAATTAACTTTCAAAAAATGTCCATTCTTATATTATATCTATATTATTATGTATAATGCAAATATATGTTATAGTTCATTTATAGCACGTAGTAAAATAATATAATATGTAACACATATTAAATTACATTATATGAAAAGTAGTATCATGTGTTATATGTTCATCATATATGTTGTGTAAACATTGTTTTTATTTATTATATAAAATATACATATGCATTGTATTTTTTTTTATATACATTATATGAAGTATGCGTTGTAATTTAATATGATATATTGTATCATATATACAAACCTACATACATATATACATATATATATATATATTCTACTCTGGTACGTGATATGATATTTCATTATACCATATAATATATATTAAATTATATAGTATCTGGTACTATTTAACACACAGTTGTTCCAACCAATATGAAAATCGTTTTATTTCTCAGACAATTTTCAGTTAAAATATTTTCCATATATGATAAGAAAATAACAGTACATACTGATTGCTCATAAATCCAATATCTTTAGTTTTGCAAAGATGGAATCAATAAAAGCTAGCAGGATATTCTACCCATCCACTAATATTTGAAACTTCTATAAGATTGAAATATCAATCCCGTAATTAGAATATCTAGATTATAAAAAGTTGCATCTATTTTCAATTGTTGATTGTCTAATTACAAATGTTGAGAATCATCCGCATAACTTATAGCCATGTATTATAAATTATCAAAGCATTCTATTGAGAAATCATTGTTCATTCATATGGCACAAGATAACTAATTGTTTTTATCTTTCCTATCATGTTTGTTAATTCTCTAGCTAGTTAACTATTTTATTTTACACTCAAGATTAAAAACACGCTTTTGAAATCAATAAGTATACAGTTAATTAATCATTAATCACTATGCTCAAATTCATCATGTGATTTACTGAAAACCGCTAGATGTGAAGTACAATGTGAATTTTGTAATTTTGGTTGGTCTTTCTTAATGTCCTATTCCAGCAATAACTCTAACATATATACCCGATCTCAAATGCAAAAATTGAAAAATATTTTCTTTTAAGTGATATATCATATCAATAGTAGATTAGAATAACTAAATATTGGACATGTTTCATCATGTTAAAATAATTATAAGTTGTAAATGCGCTTATGCACTAAAATTTTGTTGTTTAGAGACGGTTTATTTAGCTTATCATTCCTAGTGAAAATTTTATCGGAGAACTCCCTGGTGGGTGCAATGAGTCACAAATGTAAAGCGGGAGTTTTCGTGAAAGTAAATATAATCTGAAAAGGACAAAAATTTTAGATTTCATAAGAATATATTTATCCCATATTGAACCACATAAAAATTTACTCTTCCATTTTTAAAAATCATAGGATCTCTAGACAAAAAAAAGCCATATTTTGTTACCATGTCAAGTGTATACAAGGGGAATATGTAGGGATAAAAGGGCGGTCCTATTGTACAAGGTATCTATTTAAACTTAACTTAATCGGGTAAGTTTTGAGTTGATACTTAAGATTATAAGATAGGTTCCGGATAATAATTTTCTAGAATTTGTTCTCACAAGGGTAGGATACAGGTAAAAAATAATGGTACATTGTACTTACCTTGAAACCTGTAAACTGTACTTTGAAGCATACGGGATGTAGGTTCTACGGTATCCATCTTATAATAGTAATTAAATAAATGATACCATCTCATTGCAATAAAGCAAAGCCCAACCTAACTCTAAATTGAATGCTTGTTAGTCCATTTCCTTCTATCTTTTATCTGTCGTCTTTAGAGTTTATGCCACTGTCATTTTCTTTCTACTCCTTCCACTTTTACTAAATACATCATCTAGTAAAGTTCGAAAAAGGGAATTTGAATTTTTAGTTTTTACTTATAGTGCCACTTACAAGCCACAAGGTTTGTCAATTACTTGTTTTCTATGATAGAATAGTTTTTTTATTTTATATTTGACAAAAGATTTAGTATTATTATTAGAGTGAAATATGGTTTTCTTAGAGTATAGGGAGATTATTTTATTGATGCATGTACCTTGTGGAAGAAGAATATTTTAGATTGAATTTATATTTTGTTCCATTTTCTATTTTATGTCTTCATTTTCTCATGGTTAATTACTTGATCCTATATTATTGTCACATCCATATCATTGAATTATATAATTTTCTAAAATCTTTTATTCATATTTTAATAAACTTTGTAGATCTCATGTTGAGTATAATGTTTATTGCTTTCATTTTTTAAAACGGTGCACTTATTTCCTTAAATATCTTTACAATGTGATTATTATAAAATGAATACTGTATTTACATAGAAAATGTTTTGTATGATGTTCCCATAAAAATTCATTCATAATAATAATGGTTAAATAACTATTTAAGGGAAAAAAAATTAATCGGAAATAAACCTTAACAAACTCAATTTATTAGTGTCATTTGAAAGATTGCCTACACTGAGTATTGCTTTTGAAAAAAAAAAAAGGTCATGTTTGATTTATATTTTGAAAAAATAGTCATATTGAGATTTATGGAAAAAAAAAAATCTACGAGCTGTGGGATACCTTTTATCCTATATAATCTACATAATACAGAGTATATGATAGCTTTAAGGTACCATAAAATATGGTATAAGTAGCAAAGTTTTGGAATTAGTACTTACAGGGTAGAGTATAGATAGTGCCCTATACTCTATTCACTATGTACTCGCTTACCCTAAGAATACGTATCATAACTAAACATGCTTTCCGGAGGAAGTATATCTCCAATTGGAAGACCATGCAAGAGCTTCTAAAATTACTCCAGTGAAAGAAAGAGTTTGATGTAAATGTTATATAAGTTTGGATTCTCTCCATTTATATCATCTCAATGTCTATCAATATATTTTTTCTTATCAGGTACTATCATGTGTAACTAATTGTTGAGATTATAAAAGAATAAGGTGATATAATGTAACAAAATAATTTACAAGTTTAAGTAAACTTGATCATTAAGTTGTATACTGATGTTAATTAAGAGGATAAAAATCGAGGACCTACTATGTTATCTGTTAATGAAAAGATTGGATTTTTATATATTGATATTTGCACAAAATATATAACAAAATTTGAAAGTACTATTATTTTTATCTTTTATCTAGAGATTTGAATAGTTATTAAAAGGACAATATATATAGGCTTAGAAACATGTAGGATAAGTTGTATGTAAGATATTGTAATATATAACTAATGTTTATATAAAGTATGAAATTTTTACATGAACTAAATGAAGGATAGTTTGTAAAAACATATATAGTACATAAGCATATTAATGATGCATCTATAATTAACACTAAGTACCTTAGTTGGTAAGGGACTCCTAAGTTAGTGTAATGCCTACCCTTTTGGCTTGGCTCGAGCCTCTAGTAGTGTTGGGCCATACCTAGATAGCTTTAGGGATGCAATTGGATACATTGTTATTGGGTATCTAACTTAATTAGCCTTACCCTATAGAATTTTTATTAGGATTTTGAGCATGAATAAGAACTCTGTAAGATTTAAAATCGGGTTCTGGGATTATAAAAGGGCTTGATGAAAAACCCAACTTGGTGAGAAATAATAAATTGTTTCAATAATTTTATCTTATATATTTTTACTAAGAAAATTAACAAGTATATCAAGTATTTGTTTATAAAAATCTTTTAAGAATAATTTAACAATATCTTAAAAAATTAAAAGTAAAATAAAATATTTTATATAATTTGTGTGGATTAGTTCGAGTATCGGGTCCATAATAACTTTCAAGTCAGATTTTAGTAATAAGAGGAAAACCTTACAGGGGGACGGGTTTTGGTAATAGAAATATAAATTTTATAAGGTTTTTATAGGGTTTTGGAAATGTTAAACTTTATATAGGCAGTTTGATTTTTATAAAATCCATCCCAAAACCCATCTCAATTGCATCCATAGGTGGCCTTGCTTGATTAGAGTTGTCAATGCATCAAGTTAAGAGCAAATATGTTGAGCTTGAGTTTGATTGGAAATTCCAAGATTCAAGTTCAACTCATACTGAGAATTTTGAGCCGAACTTAACTTAAAGCAGCATTGAAAAGCTCGAAGCTCGGCTTGGTTAATGTTGTTTAGCCTCTATGTACCTTAAAAATATTTTTCCTTCTAATTAATGCAAACAAATGACGCATTCATGTTGTGGGGGTAAAATAATTATAATATTTTAATTCAAAATTTCATTAAGGAGGAGTTACATATGTTACTAAATTAATCTCCATACAAATTACTTGCAAAAAAATGAAAAATAAAATATCAATAGTATACATTTCTCTAAAAAAAAGTTATTTCAAAATAAAGAAAAAACGTTGAAATAGTTTTGCCTTTTAATTTTTTTTTTATCTTAATTTCAATGTTAATCGAGAAATATAGTTTATACAAATATTTAAAGTATTTTTTTTTGTTCCTCTGCAAATGCCTCTAAACACAAATCTCAATATTTATTTAATCTTACGATACTGATCATTTGAGTATTTAATGAAATTTCAAAATCAAATAATTAAATATTTACGTTTAAGAAATATTTCTTTATGTGTGCGCATTACAATGAAATTCCGAAATCACGCAAATAAATACACATATTTAAAAAATATATCTTTTGGTAAGATGTCATGAAAAATAAAAAATTAAATTATATGCATGAAAGTGAGGTTTTGCATACAAAGGAAGTGGAGGGTACGGGGAGTAGGGTTAGAGGAGGAGAGTAGGTACATGAATTGAGTTGATTGGGAGATTAATGGCTAAAGAGAAATTAGGAAGAGAGAAGTTAAGATAAAAAAGAAATTAATCAAGTTGATAAATTTATCCATATTACAATATATTTATAATTTCAAAAAAGTTAGTTTAATATTAATATTTTTGTTATATTGGAGAATTAAATAGTAATTTTAAGGAAAAGATATTAGTTAAGTCTTTTGAAGCTTTAATAATATAAATAGATAATATTACATATAAACTTCACCTAAACTCAATTAGTTTCGCTAGCTAATCAATTGAAACATTAAAAAACTGGAGTTGACACAATAAAATACTAGAGTAGCCCATAATCAACTTCAGCTCAACTATTTAAAAACCGAAATCGAGTACATACCTAGCCGAACTTGGATAGCATCCACTCGGAGGAACGCAGCAAGCAGATTCTATCAGTGCATATACTTAAAATTTATAGAGGGATGAAGATATGCCTTTGAGGTTTTAGGAAAATTAACTCCACCTAATTAATGGTTTTAGGAATATATTTATTTTATTGGATTTTCTTATATATGCCTATTAGGATATTCGTTGGAGCGTCGTTTACACACGCGGTAAAACATCTCAAACAGTCAAGATTTTTATTAAGCAGTAAATAAGTGTAAGTATTCAAACTTTAATCAAAATTTGATATCATGAATTTGAATTTACTATAGTACTCAAAATATTCCATAATTTATTTGATAGTGTCATGAAACTCTTTAAATTCATTTAATTATGAGTTGAATTTTAGCTCAAGCTATAAGTAAATATCATCCCATTTAAAAAGGAAAAACAAGTTTAATGCAATTTAGCTCAATTTGTTTAAAAGTTGGATTCAATTTCAAACTATTCTTGAAAAAGGATGTAAATGAGGTGGGTTTTATGACAAGCCATAACCTTAATGAGGTACCCATTTTTCGAACAGCAAGATTGGTATTTTTTTTTTTCCAAAAAACTATTTTTTACTTCATTAATTATATATGAAAAATTAATTTACATTATTTATGTTTATAAAACATGAAGAATACAATAAAAACGAATTACTGGAGAAGTCATGAAAACATACCATATTCATCAATTATATATTTATATATCGAGATGTCGTGTAACTTTGATAAAACACCAGCCAATACCCATCTTATATGTGGTCGAGTACAGCTTTTATTCATTTATTTATTTGGCATTATGGCATCAAATCCAACAAGAAGATACATACTCCAGGCTGAAGTTACATTTTTTGTTAATCCTTTTAAACAAAGAAAAGATTAGCGTCTATATAAATAAAGTCTGTAAATACTATTAAAATTTTAATATGTAAAAATATAATCAATATATTTTTAGAAAATTACGTTTCTCTACAAACACGTAATAAAATTTTATTTATATTTATACGCTATTCATGAATTCACATAATATATTAATACAATTTGAATTTTTTTGTTTGTGGAAGTTCATTTCTCTCTCTCTCTCTATATATATATTTGGGTAAAATTTCTCTATACGTTGAATATCTAGAACGAGAGATGTGTTTATTTTTCACGAATTCGTTTGTTGATCTGATATATTTTGTATGCATGTAAAAGCCATCGTGAAATTTCGAGGTGGACATTGAAGCTCGGCCTGGCGAACTTATTGAGGGAACTTTTGGACTTTGGTTATTTTCAACCAAAGAGGGCTATTTTCTTATGAATTTTCCTTTTTTTTTTTTTTGTAACGAATTGTTTTAGGGCTCATAAATATAAAATAGATAGGTAAGTTTACCTCAGAAGTTAGGGGTGTTTATGGTTGATTTTGTCGGCATCTGAACCGAATTAAATTGAACATATTTTAAAATTATTTGGTTCAAATATCTCCAATGAATTGTATTGCTTTTTGTGTTTTAGAATTTTAATTCAACTATTTTAAATGCAGTCTGACTCGGCTTGGTTTGATTCAAATTGTTCTTAAAAACATCTAATTGCTTTGGTCATATTTATCTATCATTGTAATTTATATCTTAATCCCTTATCATAAACATCACATAAATGGATCATAGATACATATATGCATATAAAAAGAAAAATTATGGCTAATTATCCCTTTAAACAAACTCAAATTACAGCTCCCTTTTGTGAATTCCCTATTAAATCATCCACATTAGATTATGAGTATTGAGAGGTGAGAGAACTATTCATCTAGAGCTGGTTGGTGTTTATTAGCCTAAGAACTAGGGAGAGATGAGAGTAAGGAATTGAGACTAAGATAAGAGATGAGAATAAACTCAATAAAGATGTGAACTGAGAGATCGAGAGTCTAGTCTAGCATAAAAGCTAGCCTATGTAAGAGAAAAATTGAAGCAGGAGCAAAGGCATTGATGAGTAGGGGAATTGTTCGATTGTAATATTAAAAAAGAATTTCCCCTCCTAAATTAATTTAATGGCTGAATGTATTTTGTTTTATAAAGAGACGTTGTTGCAATAATAGAGGAGTGATTATGCCACGTATTGTTGGGTTTCTACACAATAAGAGATTCATTTACTCTTTTATGTTAACATGATTAATCTAATTATCACAAATTTAGCCTTATATCAAAACTCAATTTTACTTAGATAAGTTAAAAATCACAAAATCATGAAAAAAAAAAAAATCAGTTGAGAAGGGAAAAAAAAAGGAAAAAAGAAGAAGATAAGAAAACGTGATATAAATTATGTGACATCTTTGTAATTCAAAATAACCCAAAGTATGTAAATCAAAATTGAGGGCAACTGAGTTATTTAGTATTTAAAATTAGTCGAAAGACTATGTAGATTAGTGGTTAGTACATAGTTGATAAATTCAGTTTGTTGTATTATGTTAGTTGAGGTGATAATCAACATTAGGAGTCAATTAACCTTTAAACAAACAAATGAACATAGTAATGGTGATATTAGAAATGGATTAGACTGAGATTTGACTTAAGGTTTTCTTAACTCGGTTTTATGCAAGTAAAAATGGAATTTTTAATATGTGAAGGAGTTTTGAGTGACTAAATAAGAACATAGGTAAAATTAGAGTAAAAAAAAAAAGATTAATATTAGTGGAAGTTAATAATTTGTCATATCAAAAGGTTATAAGTTGAGGAAAACCCTTAAGATGGTTAGGTAACCTAACCTTAAGTTAGGTGGAATAAGCCCCTTCGATTGTAGAAAAATTCTTGGTTATAGGGAATTCAATATGGCTTTAAGGATTAAATGGCACGTGCAAGGTTAATGATTGTTAGCTACGTGTGGGTAATGGTCTTGGCAGAAAAGCTCCTTATGATAATGTTAGTGAGGGCCCTTTAATACTTAAGTTAATAAAGAGAGTATTTGAAAGATTTTTGGTGCGTTAGTAGAGGGCTCCTAGTGCAGAGAAGGTGTGCTGTATATGAGGCATAGAGCTGTGTTGCCGATTGGTAGGCCTTGGATGGAGCAATTGTCTTGTTTGAGGTGCAAGAGGTTATCACATTTGGGTGGTTTAGTGTGTAGTTTGTACCAAGAATGTTAGGCAACATTTAATAAGGAGAGAGAGCATGGGCATATTGTGTTGAGGGCTTTGAGTGGTGCTTCGAGCACCTAATGTATACTTGAGGTTCAAGGTTAGGGAGGTATAGGGAGCTAAGATTTGGGCAACTTGAGGATCGAAGGACTTCGGGCCTTGAGTGATACGGTCCGAAGTAGATGAACACACAACGTTTGTTATCGCATGAACTAAGGGGATGGGTCTGAACCATGAGACAGTTTGAAGGATAAATAAAAGTCGAAGGTTGAGTAGGGGTCTTCGTGTACCGATAGTAGATATGACGTACCAACGCCTCATATAAGCTTTGGTTACAATTTATATTACGCATAAGTATGGCTGGAGGTCACTCGTCATTAATCTCGTCCAATGGGCTAGATAAGAATAGTTAAAAGCAAGTAGAAAACACTTAACTCACGAGAGAATGTCTGAATATCACCAAAATGTATTAACTGTTGCAGCTATTACAATATACAAGTATTAATATGATTAGATTATATTAAGTTTTAGGTTAGTGCAAATTACAAAAAAGGTTCCTACTAGTAAAGAAAAATGAATAATTTACAAGGGTAATGTTATAAACAAGCATAAAGAATATTTGGCAGCAGAAAAGAATAGTATAGATGTCAAGAAAATTAGTGCATGCGTTAGCTGTCCATTCTGTGGTCCTAATGACACTACTGGTTGAGCAAAATAGGTTCTGAACAGATCAGGTCAGGGTTAACAGTTCGATAGCTCGGATGTTTGGGGCTGGGCAAGGGTTAGTTCAGAAGGTGACTAATTGTTAAGTTAGCTTCGGGTGGTTAGTTTCGGATAAGTGTCAACATTATACTTATTTAATACTTAGCCTTGGATAAATGCATTGTGGATAGGTTGGTTTGACATGCGGTTTGGTGACTTCGGTAGCTTCTTGGATGAGGTGGAGAGCAAGGTAACTCGATAGGTCAGATTAGGGAATGTATTGCTTTTATGAGTTCAACTTACTTAGACAGCTTGGTTAACCATATGAACAAGTCCTTGAGCTTGGAAGTGCGTGATTTGTCCATGATCTCTATCACTGAGACTAGACGAGTTGGGCTAAGGTGAAGTATGCTAGGCATGGTTTAAGAGGACCTCTAGGCAGTCAAGGGTTGAGAGGTGCTCTGGGGATACGAGTAGGTTGTGTTGCTGCTCAAGCAAATCTCATTAGTTTAGGGTAAGCACGGACGGTGATGTGCTAAGGGGAACTTGAGTAGATTGCTTAGCTTGGTTCAGCATAGGTTCACGAGAGGGATTAGGTAGGTTGATCTATTGATGGAGGCTGAGCTCTTAGTCTTGATATAATGCTCGATGGAAACCAAGCATGTAGAGAGACTTGGACTGGGCCTTAGGGCTTGGATCGAGCCTTGGGGCTTGGACCCTAGATGGCCTATCAATAGAATTCAATATGGGTTTAAGGATCAAATAGTGCATGCAAGGCCAATGATTGATGCTTTTCAATTGTTTTTGTTGCTTAATGAAATTGTTATTAAAATTAGTTGTCTAAGAAAATAGCATTTTTTTTTTAGGTGTTGTTTTTCTATTATTGAATGCATATGTGTCTTTGGATGTAGGATGAGATAAACTATGTTGGTTGTGGATTAATCTAAGTGACCAATGAAGTTGGGTTGGAAAGTGATTAGCTAAATTTAGATATCGGACACCTACTCTTAATGTGGAGAAGGGTACATAGTTTGAGGATCAAATAGTAATAACCATTTAAGTGAACCGTGAAGCTAGGATGAAGTATTTGAGTAAAACGTAATACTCTTATTCCTAATGTATAGTAGAATATATAAACTGGATTGACAAGATGGCTATCAAGCTTGGAAAATCTAGGCGAAACAACTTGGGGTTATTGACTTATGAGATAAACAAACCATGAATTCACCCTTATAACTTCCATGGTCTGGAAAATCATGAAAAAGTGGTTACTTTGAGCATTTATTGCCTCACAAGGGGCAAGATACATAGTCGTTGACTAACTACAAGTTGCTTCATCGAATGAAAAACATTCTTTTGTTGTTAGGTGTAGATAAATGAGCAAATGGAACCCCAAGCTGGAACATGGTTGTTGTCCTCTTTGCATTGCATTGTGCATTTGCATTTTATTTAGTAGTATTAACGCATGCGACATGAGTATCAAACAATTTTATTACCGATTGGTTACAAAAATTTGGGAAGCGGGATGTTATGAAGTATTTCTGAGTGTGACAAGTTTGGGACAATAATTGGACGGAATAGCACATGCCGGTTCTTTAAAAAGTTGAATTTCACAAATGTCTCCACTGACTCCCTTAAGTGCTGGATCATGAAAGGAGTCGTAGAAAAGGAAACCCAATTCCTCACCAATGGTATTGCCACACCAACATGCAATAACATATTCGACAATCCCATCATGTTACGGATTCTAATTGGCTCCAACTTTTAGGTGAATTCAATTACAGCATGATGGATAACTTGACAAAAGCAATGACATGAATTAGCACAGGCAATATCGTATCCTCATTGATAATTCATATAATGTGTTATATATATATATATATATTGTGTAGATATTAATAATACATCGATATATATATCGTATGTAAATCACGTATGGTAATGGATTTGAAAACTATTCTTATCATTTATATTTATATTAATATTTTATTAATATTTATATATTACGTTTATATAATACATGGCGTGTAATATCTATTAAATAATTTTTCCATTTGTATGGACACATTGCAACTTTCAATTATGCACTACATATATAAATTGAAAAGTACACCACATTGCCTACATTTGATTGCTTCTTCTCGTTTAGAAATTGGGTATTATTAGCCTTCGACTTTTTTGGTATTGGTCTGTGCTTCCTCGTCACACAAAACAAAGGCATTAGATTGAGAATGACCTCCACCAAACAAGGAGGAGAAGAAATTGAAATAATGACTACATGGTTGTAGTGTAGCTTTGATTATTTTATCCCTCGTGATGGAATTCATAATGTTGTCAATTGTCGGTTGTCTACCCTCCTACTCTCATCGTAAGAAGGACCGAGAATTAGGTACGATTTACTTATAAAAGAACCCAAAAATAGATATGACCGTAAATACATTTTATGTTTGATCTTTTGACATATAAAAAACGAGACCCATCTAAGATCCCTTTTTTATTTTTTTTACGTGTGATCCTATAAACCATTGGTGAAGAAATGGAAGATATACAGAATTCTAAGCGCATTCGATAATGTCTAACTTATCTTTGGTTTTTATCTAATTAAACAAGATTACGATTAAGTTGTTTCCTCTAAAAAGTATACCTTATAATTAAATATGTAACTATACACAAAGTTGATAGCTAGTCTTGTACACATGGAGAACCCTAACTAGGGTGAAAAATCATAAGTAAAGGGGAGTGAATAAAATAAATGATTTAGCAGAGAAAAAGAGAGAGTAGATAATGTAGAAATTCTTATTCTTGGAGGAGAAAGAGTATTAAATCCACCAGTAACTAAAAAGATTCTAAAGATAAAATTACAGAGAAAATTCTTTTGCTCATAACAGATTGAACTATAAGGAAATCATAATCCAAAAATTAATCAAATTTAGAATTGATCCAAAAAAAAAAAAAAAAGGTCTTGTTGGTGCAATCAAGAGACTGGAGGACCCTTGTGGGGCTCTCCTACAAGTCCATTTCAAAAAACTTTTCTATTTATGAGCCTCGAATAAAGTAGGAAACAATTTGTTAAAAAAAAAAGGAAAATTAATAAGAACAATTAAGCATTTATGCATTATATCCATTTTCATCAAACGAAAAGGCCTATTGTCTAGCCGAAAAACAGCCGTAAATTCTCTTTGGTTGAAAATAGCCAAGGACCTAAAGTTTGCCTAATAAGTTGGGCTAGCCGAACCGAACTTCAAGTCCACATCAAAATGTCATGATGGCTTTTAGATACATATAAAATGGATTAGATCAACAAATGAATTGAAGTGAAAAATAAAAAATTGGTAAAACTAGTTGGATTTAATGGAGCTTTCTATTGTCTAGTTAGTCAAAAGTGACTATATGATATGGTCATTTTTTTAGTTCAATAAATTATTCTTGATTTACGATATTTCATACTCATTAACAAGAAAAACAAAACAATCGATAGTAAAAATAAAACTATTAATTTTTTCCATAAAAGTTATTAGCTTTTGAGGATAATATATTGAATTTAAAAATGATCATATTGTATAACTACTTTTAAGTGATTGGATTACTAAAATTTTCCTATATTCACTAGCTTCATAGAAAAATGAACTTGCATATGTGAGTTATTTTTTCTTTTTCTTTTTTTCTTTTTTTTCAAACAAAGACCTCGGTTTGCTATCTGTAGAAAGATTAAAGGAAGTATAAGTCCAATTTAGAGTATCTATGTTTTTCTTGAATTTGATCCCATAACGTCAAATAAATAACTAAAAGGAGCCTATACTCAACTACACATAAGATGGGTATTAATTGTATTTCCCTAAGGCTACACTACACGACATGCTAATTTTCTGAAAAATGTCTAAAAGGAATTATTTCTATCTTATCCTAAAGTTGCATGAAATTTTTTTTCCTTATGGTATGGAAGAAGGATGTGTTTTCTTGCCAACTATAGGAAGCATAAAAGATCAAAATTTTTAATGCACTCGATTCAAGAATAGTTTGAAATTAAGTCCTCAAGTTAAGTCGCATTTAATTTCGTTTCGACTTTTTGAAAAGTTCCAATAATTAGTTATAACTTGAACTCAAATTCAATTCATATTTATATTAAACTTAAGTGAGTTTAAAGAGCATCATAATGCTATCAAATAAATTATCGAGCTTTTGAGGTTCAAACACAATTAGATAATAGTAAATTTAAATTCATGAATATTTAGATTAAAGTTTGAATAGTTTGTGAAATGACTTAAAAGACTCATTTATCTAGTTGACGAAAATCTTGACGACAAGCTTGTGTAAGTAATTAATCTCTCACATCTCCCGATGCTTACTATGTATTGTCCTATATTTGATCATGTGTTTGCTAACGTCTCAAAATTAGTCGTCGCTATTTATAATCCTTTTTTCACGAAGGCTTGGGGTTTTAAACACGGTTAGAGGACATGTACATATATAAAACTGTTGGAGCAAGTCATTGGGTGATTCAGACCCACCTAAAAGAGTACATTGTTTTTACCTTCTTTTAACAATTATTCAAGATTGTCATGATGTAGACCCACCTAAAAAAGTACATTGTTTTTACCTTCTTTAACAATTATTCAAGATTGTCACGATGTTTGTGTTGCAATCAGTTCAATTCCATAAATAATTGACTTTGATATATCGCTATTATTTGAATCGTAGTACAAACGCACTAATAATAATTTATTTACACAAGTGCTTCCTTTGCTCTTTTCATGGAAAAAATAATTCCCATTATCTTAATAAATTTGCATTTTTTAAACTTCGTGAATGGATCCTGCAAAGTCAATGGATTACAAGGCTGAAACATAGTGCGCACTGGTGAGATCAGCAGCGAAGCATTAGTACTGTAAATTTGGATGTCAAAGGATCTGTGCGGTGGGAGGCTCCCACCATGTGTTATCAGCGTTCGGCTAACTATATTTGGGTAAGGTTCTTAAATAGTTGAGTGGAATTTGAGTTTGAGGTGGAGCTCAATCTATTCAAGTAGTTTATTCTAGATTCAGGAAATGATCGGTTTTGAATCGTGAATCAACTGTCGGTTCATGAATCGAAATTAAATCGCTTCTAATAGATCGTAATTGCATGAACATCTATAATTTTATGTAGGTTTAGATGGTTTAAGTATATATAACATATATATATTTATACATATTATATATATTATACACATTATCATATATAATATATTATACATATTAACATATATATTATGCATATTATATATGTTATGTATGTTATAATTTATAGATATTAACATATATAATATATGTATAGAATACAATGTACATATTTTACATATATATATTATAAACAAAAAAAAAAAAGTTCTTTAATATTCAATTCATAGGCTTATGAACCAGCCTAGCCCTAAGTCTAGCTTATTGAGTTGATTTAAGTTTCATAATGTTTATCTTAATTAGCTAGCGAGCCAAATCAATCTTAGGTCAAGTTTAAATGTAATATTATATTAATTATAAGAAAAATAATATTTTTAGATAAATGGAAGCTAAATAACTTTAATCGAGTTTATCAAATTTGTTCAATAATGCTATTTTAAGTGGAGCATTGGTCTAAACTTGATTTTTGAAATTTTGAGTTAAAACTCAAATCCAGTGGTATATACTCCCAACTTGGCATCTTTAAAGCTCTAATCACGATACAAATTTATGGCATGTTCACTTGGATTTCCTCCTCATTTTTTATTATGACGTTCACTTGATTTTTTATTACCAAATTGTAATTCTGTAAGAATTTCTATTATTTAAAATTAAGTAATAGAGATTTCTTAATTTAATAAAAGAATCACAATTCTTTACTACTACCACTAACACCAACGTCATTATCATCATTATTACCGTCGCTGTTGTCACCACTATCGTCGCCGCTATCAACTGCTACCATAGCTATTGCCACCAACCTCTACCATAGCCACCGCCGTCGCAACTACTGCTACTGCCACCGCCATTATTAATCACTGTAGCCATCGCTATCATTATCACCACTGCTGTTACCGTTGCTAACTACACCGTATTATTTTAGAATTAGTTGGAAAAAAAATGGATCAAGGATAATTTAATTATTCAAATTATATTATATGTTTATTTTTAAATTATTTATAAATTTAACTAAATAAAATAATATATATTACACTTTTATTTTATTCTAATTCTAATTTTTCTCGTGTGAACGAGCTATTATTAAAGTGAATATAATGATTTACTAGGTGGGGATGAGCATCAACTAGAAATACCTAGGTATGGCCCAACATCATTGGAGGCTTGAGTCGGGCTAAATAGAGGGTAGGCATTTAATTAGGCATAGCCGAGCTACATGGGTTATTAGTTAAAGATGGGATCGTTATTAATATGCTTATTTAATAACCATATGTTTATCCTTCATTTAGTTATATGTAATATTACATACTGTGTATATAAACCTTTAGTTATATACTGCAATATTTCATACCTTATAATATATGTATGTGATATTAATATGCTTATTTACTAAGGTGATTTTTTTCTTTTTTCTTTTTTTTTTTTTGGTTGCGAATTAACAAATGCAGCTATAATTACTTCTGAATAAGTCAAGACTCAGGAGCTGGACCTAGAATTTCCTAAGGTGCAAAAGATAGGAACATTTTTTTTTTTACGTAAACCCAATCTATATTAATTGTGGAAAATTCTATGGTAACGGTGCATTACTGTAATATCGTGTTAAAGAGCTGAATTAAAAAAATAGATGATGATTGCTTGATAAGTTATTTGGAGTAATGTAGAAACAAGGTATAATAAATATTACTATTCCATACAATAAATATTATGTATTTACCAATTTACTAAGCTTATCTTGCATATCTATAAATACAAGTACAAAAATACAACACTAGTATTTATATTTATATTATATTTAAAAAATATGATATTAATGTAATTAATGCACGTCACATTTCTTAATGTGGGATAGCTACTATAATCTAAATATTAAATCGCATTTCGTAAATGTAATACTTTTGTTATTTTTATTATTATATTTTTTAAATACAATTTAAACTTTATATTTATATAATATTTTTCATTTAATTCATATTTATATAATTCATTTAACGCTTCATACAGATACCTCGGGCACATTGAAGTCGCGAAGAGAATCAAATTCCTCATGTCAGACATACTTATGTATGACTTTTTAATCTTAAACTAATACAAAAATTTATACGATGAGAGGAAGTCCAAGGTGGGACTAAAATTTTCCCACTCTTTGAAAGATCCGAATCTTAAAGTAGATGACAAAGGTAGGTGGCTTTTTCTCCGTTATTGTCATGTCTATAGGCTAACGGATCTACCAAACACCAATCCTCCAAGAAAAAAAATTCACTTATATACATACTGAGTATATAAAGATCCAAGTCCAACCACGAACTGCTCTATACGCGACTCGTATACTATCACCTATGATTAATATTTTACCATATTTTATTTAAATGCTATATGTTGTGTGCCATATGTTGCACAATCTATATTTAAAATCTATGAAGAAAGTATTTCCTTCTTAAAAAGGATGGCTCGCGTTCAGCCTAGAGGACAGGTATTAATTTCTAGTGTGACACCCCATGTCATCGTTTTTCACTCTTTAGGACGCTACGGCATACCTTCCAAGCATCTTGGTAGGTAGAGCATCCCAAGAATTCAGCCTAAAAAGCAGCATTCTCAACAATATTCACCCTCACATCCCGGACGATGCTTTTCACGAAGCAATTGTGACAAACTGCCTATTCCAAATCAAATAGATCTGTTAAATAAAAAGTTTCTTTCAATTGCGTGTATCAAATCCCATACTCAAAAAGTATTTGGATACTCTAGGTTCGATATAAATTCTATCAGATACGTATCAATTTTCTTCTGATAGATTAAAATCAGATAATTATCTTATAAATTATTAATAGATCTAAATACCCTCAAATCCTGGACGATGCTTTTCATGAAGCAATTGTGACAAACTACCTATTCCAAATCAAATAGATCTATTAGATAAAAAGCTTTTTTCAATCAAGTGAATCAAATCCCATACTCAAAAAGTATTTGGATATTCTACGTTTGATATAAATTTTATCAGATACGTATCAATTTTCTTTTGATAGATTAAAATCAGATAATTATCTTGTGACTTATTAATAGATCTAAATAGGAGATTTCCTCTTATTATAGAGGAATTCTCTCTCTATCTATTCATTCGTATTCTTTTCATCTATCAAGAATAAATCGGACTATTTATCAAAAGTCTACAAATAGATTACCTAGAGATGTGGATGTATGTACATCTATTTTACTAACTTTTTGAGCTACCAAGACACATAATAATTGGATCCATATGAGCATCTTTTTGAATGAAGTATAAGTGGTAGGACAATTTATACAGCTCCTGGACCACCTAGTGGTTAAAAGATAGGTAGGTTGGGTTTTGTATATTAATGCGTATATTTTTGAGAAAATTGGAAACAGCCATCCTAAATTTTGATTTTTGTGTGGATGTACCTCTTAAATTTTTATAAGGTAATTTAAGACACTTAAATCATATAAAAAATATTTCCCTTTTTAGCTTAAAAAAGGCTAAATTATGATTAAAGTTCATAGAAGTGTTAAAGCACATTTTGATTATGGTAAAAAAAAAAAAAGGAAACGAAAAAAGAGAGCACATTTTGATAAGTTTAAAGAGTGTTGTCGCATTATAAAGTTTAGAGGTATTATTTTTAATATGTAGCATCAAAGTTTTAGACAATCTTAAAGTATATTTGAAAAGTTTACTGGGTCAATTTACTTTTAAGTTAAAGTTTAAGTGCATTATTTATGATTTTTTTTAATGAATATTTAATATATAGGAAAGGAAGACCCACGGACAATCTTATTTTTCCATATGCAGATTTCGATATCCTACGTATTAGAAAGTAAATGGAAGATATATATAAAATTAAAGGAAAAAATATACCAAAAGGAGTTAAGTGTTGTGAGGATTTATGTTCTCATTTTAGGACTTGATTTTTTCGTGAATGAGTTAAAATAAGGTCTCTATTACCCTTCATTGCAAATGCATTAAAAGTTAGTTCCTTAAAAAAATAAAAAAAAAAAGATTAAAAAATGAAAAAATTATACTAAAAGAGATCGACTTACTAATGAGTTAATGAAAAATATACTTAAAATTAAAGGGAAAAATATACCGTTAGAGCCATAAGTATTCTCAAAATTCATGTTTTCATTTTAAGAGTCGAGTTTTCATAAATGAGTTAAAATAGAGCTTTTGTTACTTCAAAATTAAGTTTTAATATAAAAAAAATGATATAAAATTGAAAAAATTATAAATATCATTTATTGAATCTTTAAAAACGCGTTATTATTCCATATAAGTGAGGAATTCCTACGAGAAGGATTAGAGCTCGAAAGTTTTAAGGATAAAAGAAAATAAAAAAAAGCACTAATTCGTACCCTAGTATGACAAAGAAGCAAGGATTCAACGATGAAACATCGCTTGGGGATTCTCAACACCCTTTCAAACTTCCAAATTAACAGTCCATCATCACTTATTCAAATTACTAATGAAAAACCCAATGTCCCAACATGTGATAAAACAAAAATATTCGGCTATGCTCACAACCCACAAGAAACCTGCCACATGTCGCTCTTTCAATGGCCCCTGAAACCCGACCCCACCACTTTCTGTATATATATATATATTTTTGTCCTAATGAATGGGGGCTACCAATGTTCCTAAATTTTCTGACCTTATATTATATGAGTGACATAATATATAGAGAGAGAGAAAGGCAATATCAAGGTGACAAGGTCTTTTAGCAACAAGGAGAGGTCAGGATTGCTTACCAATCCACTTAAAGGGTAAACCCAAAACCCTTATCCTATCTTCTTCTTCTTCTTCTTTCTACAAAAACAAAATCCCACCCCTTCTCTCTCTCTCTCTCTCTCACTCACAAAAATTTCTCCTCCTTTTTTCCCTACACTTTCTAGCTCTTTCTCATATCTCACGTTAGTTAATGAGCCAAAGCTACCCGATTCGGACACACGAAAAACGTAGAAGTCATATTTGGAATGGTTATATGAATTTTTGGGTTATTAGTGTGGTGTCTCAGTAATTGAAACAATAGCAAGCCAATAGGGAAGATAGTGATATGGCTCCTAGATCAAATAGCAAAGGCAAGTCCAATAAAGCAAAAGGAGAGAAGAAGAAAAAGGAAGAGAAAGGTATGAAATTCATTTATCCATTCATTCAATCTTTTCATTTTTACCATTTTGAAAATATATATCAAAATTTGCGAGATTTTTACTGTTTTTCGTAAATATTAAGATGGTTATAAAAGTTAATATGCTGAGGATTTTGGATGTTATGACCATGGTAGAATGATTCGATTGTATTTGCAATATTTTGTTACCAAAGTGATTGATTTTGGTTCATATTTATTATTTTTGGCAGTTGTTCCCAGTGTTCTAGACATAACCGTTGTTACACCATACGACACACAAGTCATCCTCAAGGTAAGAAACACAAAATGCCCGTTTGACGTTTTTATTTTATTCCCAAAGAGACAATAATGTTTGTTTATTAAAAATGTTACAAGTATGTATACCATTATGCTTGTCTTAAATAGCTTTTAGATTAATTCGTTTGTTAAAATGGATTTTTAATCATGTTCTTTGTGTCTTTTTCTTGAAGGGTATTTCTACTGACAAGATACTTGACGTCAAAAGATTATTGGCCAATCATGTCGAGACATGTCACCTAACAAACTACTCTTTGTCTCATGAGGCAAGTTTTTCAAATAAAATTTAATATTTTTGGTTAATTTTTTTCTTTAGAAAAATGTAATTTCTACTTTGCAAGCAGGTCAAGGGGCACGATTTGAATGACAGAGTAGAGATTAGTACACTCAAACCATGTCTGCTCAAGATGGTTGAAGGTAGGTGAAGCTCTTTCACCAATATTTCAGCAAAAAAAAAAAAAAAAAAAAACAAAAAATGAACCTCTTGCAATACGGCAGCGTTGCTTATATATTTGGTAATTGGTATCATAAATAACCCTACCCTTAAATATATATACTCGAAAATTATAGACCCTATAGTGCATATATCTTTATATATCATCTAGATTCTTCTATTGCATTTTTACACGTTTATTATTATTATTATTATTTTTGGGTAAATAAAGATGCATTTTTACATGTTATGACATCATTAAACATATAATAATATAATATGATAGATTTTTTTAATAAATTACTCGTGTGTTTACTATGATACTTTGATTTATAAAAAACTCATTTGAAAGCGAAACTTTACAATTTTCAGTAGATTTGTTCTTTTTTATATGTACTTAATAAATGCTTTTCAGTTATTAATATATCATTATATTATTTATTAATAAATCAACATTATATTATTAATTTTTTAGGATAGTAGTTGGCGGCACATCGTCACAGGTGCACCTAAAACACATGATGATATTTAGATAAATACCAATTCTAAACAAACATTTCATCAATTTCTAGGTTGCCCACGTGCATTTCAAGTCACTATTAATAAAACCACGTTACGATATTAATTTGAGGCGGTGGGGGAGAATATTGTTATTTTTGGCAAGACATTTGGTAACATTAGTTTAGTCAAGCACTTTTATTTTGTCCTTTCAATTCCCGTATTGGACAAATACTATTGTACCCTAATACAATATTTTGCATATGAAGCATGGAAACGACATGACTAATACATAATTCCTTCCAGTCTTAGCTCACCACTTACTCTTAAACATATTAAGAATAGTTGGACGCCTCTTTTCCAAGTTATTTTAATACGTAGAGATGGCATGGATTTAGCAATCTTTAAAAGCATCTATATAGATCTTTTTCTTATTGATTTGAGTATAAGTATACGATGAATATTGACACATAAATCACATATCGAATAACTCACGGTTGATTGTTTTTTTTAGTTCCTCGTATGGATTTTCTGTTCTTTGGAATTTATTTGAATTTATATTACTAGAGACAAAGGAAATAATCATTTTTGCTAGACCAACCTATATAAAAATGCTAAAGTATCCTGTTTCTTTACATAGAAAAATCCAAAATTTCTAAAGTTGGTATAGGGAGTTTAGCATTTTCTCTGGAATATCTCCTGGGAATCTTCAACCCAACCGATGAGAATATTTGTATTGAAGAAAAGAGAGTGAAAAGGCAAACAGGACGATTTCATACTGAGTGTCAAATTTTACTTGCTTTACACTAATGGGAAAAACCTAATTACCATTATAAAATTGTTGAGGATTTGAAAAACCTTTGCTAATATTTTTAGAGTGTTTTTTTTTTTCTTTCTTTTTTATAAAACACATACTTGTCTCTTGATGCGATGAATTAAGATTGAATCGTCCCTCCTCAAATTATAATGTTGTCTAGCAAAAAAAAAAAAAAAAAAAAATTAGATAATAACTATTTTATAAGTATTTGATATATATTTATTTGAATTTTAGTATTTAGAAAATCGTATTATTTGTATTTTATCTATTGCTATTTTATAATTATGATAAAGATAATGATTAAAGTATCATAATTGAAAAATGAAAATTTATTTACTTTTAAGAGGAAAGTTTTCAAAAAAATATATTTTATACATTAAAAATAATTATTTTAATCGATATTTAAAAAAGGTATATTTTTAATTTTTTAGTGTTTTATTCTTATTAGACATAAAAATTTAAGTGGATAAAAATAAGATACCGTTCATGATTGGGATGCTTTATACATTAGTATTGCAAATTATCCGGGTCATGTCCAACACTAAATACAAATTTTTTTTTTTTTTTTTTTCAGAGGAATACAGAGAGGAAGCTCAAGCAGTGGATCACGTTCGCAGACTCCTAGACATTGTCGCATGCACAACGAGGTTCGCTAAACCCAAGAACAACAAAGCCCAGGCCCAGAATCCATCTTCCCCAGATGCACGGGCTAAAAAAAGTAGGACCCATCAAACTTCCGATCCATCTTCACCGTCCGAAGCTAAGTCTCGATGTGGGAACGCATCAGAGCCGTCTGTTTCGGCGGTCTCACAGAGCCTTGATATGGCTGCGATACACCCGACACCAAAGCTCTCTGAGTTCTACGACTTCTTCTCTTTCTCTCACCTCTCTCCTCCTATTCTAAGTAATTCTCTCTCTCCTCGTTTATTTTCTCAATTTTTATTTAATTTTAATTCTAAAAAAAAATCTAATCAAACCTAATTTTTTAATTTTTTTAATAAACAAATATAATTTTAAACTTATCGAATATCATAATTTAACAGGTTTCATATTTATAAATAAAAGATGTAATAAGTGTACGAGAAATTTATCGAGAATCTAAATAAATAAAGTTTACATCTTTTAAATGTATTAATGCTACTATTCGTAATTTGAGGTTGTTGACCATAAATTTACAATTATTGAATCTTAATTTTTTTGCTATTGGTGTTAAATATAAAATATAGACAGTTGACATGATGTAACTTGGTTCCATTTGATTTAAAAGCTTAAACTATCGAAATTATTTAACCTTTCAGGCCTGAAGAGGTGTGAAGCTAAGGATGGTCAAGAGAGGCATGATGGCGATCATTTTGGACTACAGGTACATAATGCAGATTCATTTGCACTTCTTTTATTAATGTTCGAGTCGAGTTAAGATGAATACTCAGGGTTGCTGAGCTCATTAAATAGAGCTCGACTTGATAGGAGATTCGAGTAGCTTGAGTTCAAGTTGAATTTAAATGCAGTAGAATCGAATTGAAGGAAATTTTTAGCAGAGCTCGATTAACTTGCTAGCTGGTTTGATTCATTTGCACCTCGTTGCTCGCGTGCATATTCATTACATGTTGAGATTATTCTTCAAAAACTATTAGCAAATGATGAGTGATGATTTGCAGCTCTTAGCGATTTGATCTACATTGTTTGTAAGTCGAGTGAAAGTTGTTAAGGTTTGCTTTGAATTCCGTAAGGCGATTCGAATGGTTGTAACAACTCTAAGAATTTTCAGTTTCTGATTTGTTCTGATCTACCGAACTTCTTTAAAAAGGGATGTCATTTGCTCTCTGTACTTCGAATTTTTGGTTTCGTGGCGTTACTGATAAAGAACTGATGGTGCAGATTAAGATATGCAATGGAAAACTGATCCATGTGATTGCATCAATAAAAGGATTCTACAGTGAAGGAAAGCTGTTTGCTCAGAGCCATTCTTTGGTGGATCTTCTTCAGCAGCTCAGCCGCGCTTTTGCCAATGTAGGTTCCTCTAGCTGTTGCTATTCTTCGTTAGTTGTCAGCTGACTGTGGAAGATATACTCAGTGTCATCTATTCTCATTGATATGGTGAAAATCAACTTGGGATTGTCAACCAGATAGCTAGTTCATCTGATTACATTTCTCTTTTATTTTCAGGCCTATGAGACATTAATGAAGGCTTTTGTAGAGCACAATAAGGTGATTTTTCAATTACTATCCAAATCTATTTCACTCTATTTTTTATGGTTATTGGAATCTCCTTTTTGGCCTATCTTCATCATGCCTTTTTCAATTTCCAGTTTGGTAACCTTCCTTGTGGATTTAGAGCAAATACATGGCTTGTTCCACCATCAGTTACCGAGTCTCCTGCAAGTTTCCCATCGTTGCCTATGGAGGACGAGAACTGGGGAGGTAATGGTGGTGGACATGGAAGAAATGGAGAATATGATCTTCGATCATGGGCAACCGATTTTGCCATATTAGCTAGGCTTCCATGCAAAACTGAGGAGGAGAGGGTGATTCGAGACCGCAAGGCTTTTTTGCTCCACAATCAGTTTGTTGATGTGTCGACGTTTAAAGCAGTTGAAGCAATCCGCCATATCATCGATTCCTCTTCAACTGCTAAAGATACTACCAGCTGCCTTCCAGGATCAATCCTAAGAGAGGACCGTGTAGGAGACTTGTCCATTACAGTGAAAAGGGATGCAGGGGATGTGAATTGGAATTATGGTGGAAATTTTGATGTGATTGAATCATCCAATGCAGGCGATATCTCCAAAAGGAATTTACTGAAGGGGATTACAGCAGATGAGAATGTTGTTGTTCATGTAAGCTCTAATCACAAAAATATGCATTATGCATCTGTTTGTTTCGTCTGCTTTTGGTGATACCTTATTGTATATCTTTATTAGCTAAACACTCATATTTCGAATTGGCACTGAAGTGATACCAATCAACCAAATCAATGATTGAGATAAAATAAGTTATTTTGGCCATGTGTTCTTTTGATTGCTGGATTATATCTTTGCTATCTCAACCATCTGATGTCTTAGTTGCTCATATTGGCCGTGGAATTGTTTCTTCTTTAAGTGTTCCTAAAGATAAACGTTTTTTCGACTTTCCTTTTGCCATCTTTTACTCCATATTGAGGACACTGCTTACTGCAGGATGTGGCATCATTAAGCAACATCATCATAAGGCATTGTGGGTACACTGCTCAAGTAAAAGTTGTTGGTAATGTCAAGACGAAAAAGGTGGAGGCTTGTGAACTTGAAATCGATGATCAGCCAAATGGAGGAGCTAATGCTCTTAATCTCAACAGGTATAAGATATGTTCTTACTGTCTAAATATTCAGCTGATGTAAAATACAAAGTAGGTAGTAATGTCAATTGATTAATTTAAGACAACACCACAATTAACTAATTTAAGCTTTCAATGGATTGAAAATTTGCCACAGGACTAGAGCAGGAGTCCCTATTTCACTGATAACTTGATGTGCTTCAATTTAATGAGCCGAAACTTTGAGATTAGCTGGTTATGGATCTAAAATTTTGCAGCTAATAGTTGTTGATACAGATCTTAGTTCACAAAGTTGTGTGCAAGTATACATGTTTCAAGAAAATGAACTGTTTGCATGTCTTTTTCTTATCATCATGGACTCATGCTGATGATGGTTTGCTGCAGCTTAAGAGTTCTTCTTCACAAGTCTGGCAATGCTGAAATATCTGCAGCGGGGCACTCGGTAGAGTCAATTTTGGGTGACGAAGAAACTTATAAAGTCCTTGTTAGGAAAATAATTAAACAAAGCTTGACTGATCTAGAAGAGAAGCCACTTCTTTCTGAAAAATCTATTAGATGGGAACTTGGGTCCTGTTGGATTCAGCATTTGCAAAAGAAAGATACTATAGCGGAAAACCTTTCTAAAAGCTCTGAGGAAGGGGGTGAGGCTGAAACAGTAGTGAAAGGTCTTGGAAAGCAATTCAAGCTGTTGAAGAAGAGGGATAAAAAGCACAGCAGTAGTAGTAGCTCATGTGACAACGAAGAAAATGGCTCCAAATCGTCGGGTACAGAAACTAATTTGGTAGAGCAAACTAATAACGAATCCAGGAGTAATGCTGGGTTGTCAAATCTAATTTTGGAAGAAGCATTCAATCGTCTGGTGGATGGGGGGACTGGTCTTCATTCAAAGGTTTTTAAGGGCACATCATTAAAAATTTATCACTAGCAATTTGACAGTGGTGTATATAACCACTTTGCTGTAATATTTTGCTTTCTTAACACTACTTATTATTACTTATTCTATGCAACAGTCAATTGATGAGCTTATCCAGATGGTGCACAAGTATTATGATGAAGTTGCTTTGCCAAAGCTGGTAAATGCTCTTCCACTGACAAGAATATTTTGAAAAATAACAAAGGTTAACTCTTTCTTAAATTATTAGGTCACGGATTTTGGATCTCTTGAACTTTCTCCAGTTGATGGCCATACCCTGACAGACTTCATGCATTTGAGAGGATTACAAATGCGCTCCTTAGGTCGTGTGGTAAGAAAAGTTTCCTCTTGCCCTGAAGCATACCCTTCCATGATACAGGAAATGTTCACTTCTGGATCACAATGCCTAATTGAAGCTTTCACACTTGAATTTAGAATTCGAAGTAAAGATAGTCAAGGGCTTTAGAGCATAATATGGCAAACTAACAGGCTTAATTCATGCTTAATTCAGGTCAAACTTGCAGAGAAACTTCCTCATATTCAATCACTCTGCATTCATGAGATGGTCACCCGAGCATTCAAGCATGCACTTAAAGCTGTTATTTCCTCAGTTCAGAGTTTAACGGACTTACCTGCAGCAATTGCATCATGCTTAAACTTCTTACTGGGAACCGGAGTGGAAGATGGTGATAGAAAGTCAAATCAGGATCAACTTCTGAAATTGCAGTGGCTTCAGAATTTTTTAAGCAAAAGGTTTGGTTGGACATTGAAAGATGAGTTTCAGCACTTGAGAAAGTACTCAATTTTAAGAGGACTTTGCCGTAAGGTATAGAACATACAATCTTAGTATTATCCCTGCAATATCATCTTCCTGTGACTATTATTGTTTTGACTTAGTTAGGATTTATGCTTGTAATTTTGCTTTTTAGATTGGACTTGAATTGGCTCCAAAAGATTATTGTATGGAGTCTCCAAATCCCTTCCAGAAATGTGATATCCTCAGCTTGGTTCCGGTGTGTAAGGTACGCATCTAACTGTTTGTCTGTCTATCGCTCACACTGCCCTTCCACATTCCCCTGTGTGTACTGTCTATTCATTCTGATATGTGAATTCAACCATGACTTGAGCAGTCAGATAGAACCCTTGACTTATTTTGAGGGTGAGTGTGATGATAACTTCATTTGTTGACTTTAAAATGACTCTGATCATCACAATGATTTCACAGCATGTAGTGTGCACATCAGTGGATGGAAGGACCTTGTTGGAGTCTTCTAAAATTGCTCTGGATAAGGGCAAGCTTGAGGATGCTGTTAGCTATGGGACAAAGGTATCTATTGCCATTTTGTTGAAACTTTGGGCATTTTTGGTTCTTTTTTCCCCCTTTTTTTCTACTTTCCACTTTCCATCTTTTCGAGATATTATTTGCAGAAAAATTTTTAGATCATGTATTTGTCGAAACAGGATAACCAAAAAAAATTCTTATACATCCCCTTACAAAATTAAATACCCGATAAATCCCTATAAAAGTAAACTTATTTCTTAATTTTATTTATCTATACAAAGACAAATAAAGCTTTCTTTGTGAGTACACTCCTTTTCCTAGAAATTTTACCTTGAAAAATAACTGAATTTTCATTTCCTACCTCCATTCCTAAATCACCATCTCCTTCTTACTTATATTGAGATTCATAAATAACAATATGTGCAAATAATAGCTTTGAAACCAAAAATGGATCGGATAAAATTTGAATAGTTTTCCAAATGTCAAATCTCATTGAGATAAGAGATTAGATAATATACATATGAGATACATACTCGAGGAAAAAAAAAAAATCAATGCAAAAGGACCATTCATATCTTCTCCTTTAATTTACTCATGTCTTTTTAATAACCTCCTATTCACCTGTTTGATATGTAGGCACTTGCAAAAATGATTGCAGTCTGTGGTCCTTGTCATCGAGCAACAGCGAGTGCTTATAGCCTTTTAGCAGTTGTTCTTTACCACACTGGCGACTTCAATCAGGTACTAAACCCTTCCTGATATTTTTATTTAACTGAGATATAAGCATTGCTCTTGAAACGCCAGAATATGTGCATCCATTTAATGACTGTTTATGCCATCAGAAATATAAGCAGGATGTTCGTTCATATATAGATAAATTTGTGATCCAAATTATCTGATTTAGAAGCTTAAGCCTGCTAGATATGAAATGGTTTTTTATATTTATTGCTTATTGCTTCCTTTTAATTATGGGTTGGGACTTTTGTTGAAGTCCATCAAGTAGACCACTTAATTAAATAGAGTCCTAGTGAGTGTATAGAGTAAGAGCTCAAAGACCTTCTACTTTGATATCATGATAAATTTTAGATTCACAACCTTTTAATTTAAAAGTTTAGGCATATTTGATCTGGTGTAGAGTTAATATTTATTGGCTAACTCCTATGAAGTCTCATAGATTATGGATGTTCCAAGCAAAGGTATCCTCTTCACCTTGAGGGTCTCAGATTTTGTGATTGGATGTCAAATGTTAAGTATTGAAACTATTAGGCTTCTGCAAATAACTTGCCAATAGTTCTTGTTGCTTTGGTGTTAAGCCTGGTTACTTATTCTGAGCAATATAATTCCTCCTTTCCTAGGCAACAATATATCAGCAGAAGGCTATGGATATCAATGAGAGGGAACTTGGACTTGATCATCCCGACACAATGAAAAGCTACGGAGATCTGTCTGTGTTCTATTATCGTCTTCAACACATAGAGTTGGCTTTGAAGTAAGTGTTAATTGTCCATGCACGCTCTGTATCATCTTAACAAGTCTTTGTGAGTTTAAATTCTGTATCAGCTCTATATCCTCTTTGCTATTGCTTGATATCATTGTGTATCTACAGTAGCTCATTGTGCATCTAACATTCGATCTCTTTTTGATCCTGCCACCGTTGCTAGGTACGTAAATCGTGCTTTATTCCTCCTTCACTTTACCTGCGGCCTGTCTCACCCTAACACGGCTGCAACATATATCAATGTGGCAATGATGGAGGAAGGAATGGGCAATGTCCATGTAGCTCTTAGATATCTGCATGAAGCACTAAAATGTAACCAGAGATTATTAGGAGTAGATCACATACAGGTTAACCCTTCCCCACTTAGTGTCTCACCATATGGGTTTTGTCATAAACAATGTCCTGACATGTCCTTTTATTTGACAGACTGCTGCAAGCTATCATGCTATAGCAATAGCCCTTTCGCTGATGGAAGCATACTCATTGAGTGTGCAACATGAACAAACTACACTCAAGATACTTCAAGCCAAGCTTGGGTCTGAGGATCTTCGAACTCAGGTCAGGATGTTACTCTTACACTATACAGCTGATGCCTTCTTTGAAAGCTGTTATGACATTGCTGAATAAATGTAGAGATATATTGAAGTTTAGCCCACTAGCCGATCTAAAAGCTTAAACTTATAGATATGGTGAGGGCTTTTAGATTTATTATATAATAGTCCTCACTTATGGGCTGAGACTCCTTGTTTAGGTGAACAACTTAAATAAGTGGAGGTGAAATGACAAAGTCCCATGTTGAAATGAGTTCCATAACCAACCAATCTAAAATTTTTTGCTTATAGATATTATATGAGCTTTTTATATTTATTACTTAATAAGATAAATATGTTGGCTGATTCTTGTGAACGTGTAAAAAGAACCATGCTGCTCATTGCCTGAGAGAAAAAGAGCAATTGTTTCAGGGTTTCCTTACTTGTATTAATGGTCTTGTAGGATGCTGCTGCCTGGCTTGAATATTTTGAATCAAAAGCTCTGGAGCAGCAAGAAGCTGCTAGAAATGGACTTCCAAAACAAGATGCATCCATTGCAAGCAAAGGCCACCTTAGGTATTGATATGGTATTTCCAAATTACTACTTTTACACCAATAAGTTTGGAGACAAAGTCACCATAACTTTCGACCTTTGTTTTTTGCAGTGTTTCAGATCTATTGGATTATATAAATCCAGATCTAGATTTGAAGAAAAGTGATGCTCAAAGAAAACAACGGCGTGCAAAGGTATATCATTAATTTATTTTGGTTCTTAGTGGCAATGAAATAATAATGTCCAATTTTGAGCTCTCAATGCTGCCATCCAACCTACTAATTTTGAAAGCTTAAACTTATAGAACATTGTAGGCTTTATATCTGTTATTAGCATTCCCCTTACTTGTGACATTAGAATACTGTCAGTTGGAGCCTATAAAGTGAATCGATTAATTGAATAGAGGGTTGAATGATGGTGTGGGATCGAACTTGGGATCCATTGCTCTAATAACATGTTTGATATTACTACACAACCAATTGATATTAAAGTTTAAGCCTGTAGATTGGTATGAGTTTTTGTTTTAAATTATTAACAATTTTTACTTCAATCTAATGGTTAGGTGCTGCAGATTAGCAACAAATCTAGTCAAGAAAATCCTGATCCCATAACTGACATTTCGCATGATGACTTGGAAAGAACAAGAACTGAATCCAAGACCGTTGCTGATGAAGAAGCCAGACAGGGTACAATTGACCTAGACAAGCAAGAGGAAAGTGATGATACAATTACACCTGCAATGGGAGTTATCACTGTTGAAGATACAAGTTCTGATGAAGGATGGCAAGAAGCCAATCCTAAAGGACGATCAGGAAACACCAGTGGTAGGAGGCAACCAACAATTGCAAAGCTAAATATAAGGAGTTCAGAATATTCAAATGCCGGTGCAAATATCTTCAAGAAGGAAATGATCTCATCAGTGAAGAAAGCAGCACACAGGTCACCCTCAATGGAATTATCTCCCGGAAAGCAGTTGAAGGGATTTGCTCCAAATCCTGGAGAAGATTCAGGGAAGATTCAGCCAGACAAAGTGTCTCATTCTAAACTTTCCCCTGTTCCTCCCGCCCATGCTTCTGTGGCTACCAAGTCTTTGTCTTACAAGCAAGTTGCTCTAGCTCCACCAGGTACAGTTCTGAAGCCATTACTGGAGAAACTAGAGGAACATAATGAAGCAAAAGTTGAAACACAGGTATGCAACAATCCGGCTGAGCCATTTGAGAAAGATTGCAAGAACGATTTTGCTGTTGAAGAAACCCATGAAAAGGCTGCTCAATCTGAGGATGCTGCTGTTTGTGAACCAGAGGAGACGACAACCACTTGCAATGTGGAAAAGCCAGCAGAAACCAGTGGGAGTAAACTTTCAGCTGCTGCAGAACCATTCAGTCCTGGAGCATTGCCGATAACACCCCCAGTGAATTCAATTCCAATGTCGAGTTTTTATGATATAAGAGCAAGTCAAGGAATGGTACCAGAGCAAATAGGAGTCCCTCCAACAAACGCTAGAGTTCCTTGTGGGCTGAGACTACCTCTATACTATATATCGAATCATGGTGTCTACACTAAACATAATTTTTGGAAATCTCAAGCTCCCCTTGGAGAAAAGACTGCACTTGTCCCGCCAAAAATCATGAATCCACATGCTCCTGAGTTCATACCAAGGAAAGCTTCTTCTACTGACAAAAGTGATCTACTTCCTGGAGTCTCAACCGAGGTGAATCCCATGAATGGAAGGACAAAGGCGGAACATGAGAAGCCTGAACAAGTTTCTGATTTTGAAAATAAAGACGCTACAGCAAAGCAAAATGGCTCTGAACAAGAGAAGTCTGAGCTTGCAAGGCAGATACTACTTAGCTTCATTGTAAACTCGGTCCAGAATAATATAGATTCCTCTAGTAGACCTGCCGATGAAGTATATAAAGGTGAGTGTGCGGACAATTCTTCAGAGGCAATTGCAAAAGATAGTGCAATAATAAAAATACTACACGGGAATGAAGAGAAGGCGGAACAGGTTTCTGAATCAAGTGATACGGATCAGCCTAATACAGTCAATGTAAATAAGAAAAATGGAGATGGTGAAGGATTTATAGTAGTTACCAAGAGGCGGAGAAATCGACAGCAATTTACAAATGGTGTAAATGAGTTATATAATCAACAGTCCATCATTGCTTCAGTTCGTTAAATAAATGGATAGATGCATCAGAAGGTACCTCAACTTGAATGACATCCCAGAAAGCATGAGGCCTTATTGTGTGTCTTGTTTCTACTAAGAGAGCTTTTTGAATAAAATGGTTCATAGAGGAAAGTTAGAGGGGTATGCTAAGATCATTTCATTAATTTTTGGAGTTGGAACACCCTTGTGGGTTTTTTTTTTTTTATTTATTTTTTATTTTTGGTCATAATTCAAGTGGAAAAACTACCATCTTTTGCTCCTACACAAGTTTTCAGTTGAGCAAAATGATAATGGCTAATTTGATTTTGCTTTGCTCCTATCAAATGCAATGATCTGTGAAAGTTTTGCCTCCCTTTTGAGTTGTTTGATTTTCATATGATCCAATGACTTCTATTCCATTAATTTGTGTATCTCTCATGTGGTGGCAATTTATGCCAGTAGATTGGGTTTCTCTAATTTCACATGGAATTCGTGTTAAAGCCAAAACCATATGGAATTGAATAGAGACGTAAGCTTGGCAATTTATCCCTCGTATCAGTTTTTTGTATTTTGTCTTATAATCATGTTTTGTGCTGTAATGTACATCACCAGCCCTAATTTAAAACAATTTGAAATCAAAACATAAGGAAATGTCAAAGAGAGAGAGAGAGAGAGCATTCAAACAACCAAAGATAAAAAGGAAAAAGATAAACGCAAGATATAACTGGTTTAGTTTGAAAGCAAAGAGGAGTGGTGGGGAGGGAAAAGAGGCTCGTCATAAATAAGGTGGTATTGAAACTATCCAACTTTAATGACGTCTTTTATGAGTTATAACAAATAAAAAGAAAAAAAGGTGTTCCGCACATACTTCCTCTATGTGTTAAGATGCCAATTCAAGCGAAATAATTAGTAAATGTGTTAAAATTGGTCCTCCTGCCATTAAAACATGTATTTACGTGAGAAATAATTCTTCTATTCATCCATACTTCACAGGGATAATTAATAAACATGTGCTCCTATGAAAACAACAGTAACATGGTGCTTGTTGCAACTAAAAAGAGCAAAAAAAGGTTCAATTCAACGAAGATCGATGAAATGGCTAATTGATTGACCAACACATAAGACTGTGGACCATAGTAAGAAATGGTTGTGAATTTTGATAGGCTTTTCTTTTATATATCAAGAGAGATAATTTTTGTTTTATGGACAAATCCTTAGTTCTGAGTTTGGGTTGACTTGTAGAGTTAGTGGTAATCTTATAGACCAACATAATATAGTTTTAGTCTAATCTTTATAAGTGAGATTATCATATATATATATATATATATATAGTGAGTATTGATACACTATTCTTTCATATTTTGATATGATTAGGGTGAGAAAAGGTGGTTGTGACTCCTAATAATTGATACTTGAGTTGGCTTGCTACTAATCTAGTAGCGTACGAGTATGTTGCATGTCTTTGTATATAAATAATTAGTGAGGGTTTGTTCACAAATAAGGGAGTATTATTCTTGCAATAAAGTGCTTGCTGATATGGTAAGCTTAGAATTAAGTAGCAGTAAGAGTGTGGCTGAGGTAGCAAATTAAGTGGGTATGGTTACATATAAATATCAGGAAGACAATTATGAAGAACACCTTAAGAAATTCCACAATAAGTCAAATTAGACTTCTTTTATTTTGAGCTGATAACTTCGATTCTGAGCTTAGAGCTCAGATAAGTCTTGATTTTGATTCCAGCATATTCTTTGTTGAATTTCAGTAGTTTAGTTCTATCATATACTCTTTTTTATTTATGGTTATAGTAGCGCATCACTATTCCTTCATCACTCGACTCTTTTTTCTAATACCATATTAGCGTTCTCAGCATCAAACAACTTTGTTCATCTCTTCTCTTCTATTCATTGTCTTGTCCAATTCCATCTTGGCTATCTTCCGCTAAATATCCTAACAAAGTAAGCATAAAAAATTCTAGTGTAATCACATGTAGATCTAAAGATGCTTATGTACTGTGAGCAATGAAAGGACTAATGTCTATTCAAATAGGAAAAAAAACAGCTAAGAAGATAAATGCATGGCTATTAAGCGAATAGTTATTCAGCTGAAATTGCTCCCATAAAAAAGGAACCAAAAGAAATTGGAATAAAGTGGAGAATATTAGTGGAGAGAAGTCACATCTTTGTGGTTGAGAACCAGCAAAAGGTGGTGGCCTTAAAAGGGAGAAATTAAAGCATTAACTAGCAATCATTATGATTATGATTTATAATAGTTTGGACTTACGTTCTCCCTAAAAAGATTTTTACAAATTCAATGGTCACAAATCGCCCACGATTATTCATGCATGAATAATATAAATGAAAACCTTGACACTCTTATTGAGATATTAAATATAGAGTTGTTTCCTATTTTTTTTTTTTATATATTTGCTTTTTCATAAAACATATAATCGATCTTAAAGAATTTAATTCTTTTGTTTTTAAGACCTTAATAAGGGATCCGATGACATCCCTTAATGGGACCGATATAAGAGGTTGTTTGATATTAATGGTTTCATAAAACTATTCTAAACGCAAATGAAAGCGAAACGAGGAAAAGGGAAAAAGAAAAGCTGTCTAAATTGAGAATTGCATTGGAAGGAAAAATGAAATTCCAACCAAGAGCTTATCATTGTCGTTGCACGACCCATGTAAGAGATTAAGCGGCCAGCATCAATGAATCTCGATGGGGTTGTCCGAGGGAAACAAGGAGAACGACCCTAGAATGACCCTTTCTTTCATTAAAACCAATGTATGTGACATTGTATTTCCACGAGGTTTTAGATTTTGCATATGGGGGGGTGGGGATTCATCGTTATACGTCATACACATGCCATGTGCATCTCGCGTTTTATGTCTAGGGGTGAGCATCACACTTTAAGTAATCTTTTGGCCTATTAATGGAATCCAATCCCATTACAAGAGAAATTCATATGTAGTGTTATTAAACTCGGGTTGACTCTTACGGTTCGATCCAATTCAGCTTGATTCGATTGAAAAACTCATTTGATTCAACCCTAATAATTTAATCTCGATTGCATTGTAGTTGAACTCAATTTCATCTTTTTAACTTTTGATCCTCTTATATATTTGGATAATCTATTCAAATTGGATTTAACAATATTGTTTATATGTATAATACAATAAAATAAATCATGATTCAAACTATTTCAATTGGAACACAGCCATTTTTCTTCAATGAGCAAGTGGACTTAAGTTTTGATTAAATTAAAAATATTATATTTTCATCTTAGAATAAGGTTCTACAATGAAAACTATAGCTATACAGAAACTATTCCATAACATATGGAAGTATGTTCTAAGAAATTAGAGTTATAATTCATTCTATGACCTCCAATTCTCCCTTAAAACCTATCCAAACCATATAGGATAAAACAAATTTTAGGATCCATGGAAGTTACCTGTCACTCTCAAATAATACTCTTAAGTATATCTCTTAATATCATTCATCATTCCAATGGATAATGTAGCACTTAATTGCTTGAGTAGATTGAAAATACACTCCAAGAATTATTAGTCAAGTGCTGATAAATTTGCTCAACCTTCCTTGAAAAGTATGTTCAGCCTTTCATGACCTTTGAAAATATATGCACTTTTCTTTCAAATTATTACTAGAGTTTCAAAATTATCACTAGCTAGACCCATGCTTTTAGAGTTATAGTGACGGTTTGAGAAGTAAATATATGTTTTCAGAGGGATAGGGAGGTGAAGCACATTAAAAAATTGTAAAGACCTATTGACATATAAACAATAGTTTTTGGGATGTTTTTGTAATTAAATGTTTTCTAGATAGCAAGCCTCACAAGAATAAAAAAGGTAAAAAACAATATTGTACTCTTAGATAGAGGAAAATACTTAAGAAATATATAGCTATACCTAAATTATAATCTTTATACTGGATATGAAAAATTAAAATTAAAAAGGGATAAATGTTACATTTGGTATCTAAATTTTACCCTTTTTTACAATTAACTATCTAGAATTTGAAAGTGTCAAGTTGAAATCTAAATCTGGCCTAATTTTGCATCTAATTATCTGAATTTTTCTCATTTTTGCAATTGGTAACCTTAACTTTACCTACTTCTGCAATTAACTACCTAATACAAATATTATCAATAACATTAAAAAGTTTGCAAATAATAAATTGATACTTTTAAACTTCAGGTAATTAATTGCAAACTTGGACAAAGTTCAGATACCAAAATGATATTTGCTCATTAAATAACTACTAACTTTACTTCTTTACTAATCTATATATTACATTTTGATTCCAATGCAAGACAATTTGAAAATGATTAATTCTCTTTATTTACTATTAATACCATTATTACTCACTAACAATATATATATATATATATATATATTAATGGATGTCTCTAAAGTACTTGTCAAAAAATCAAATAAAATAATCTTTTATCCTATCTTATATTTACTTTTTGATAAAGTGTAATTAATATTAAAGAATTTGACTAGTTTTTTTTTTTTAAATCTTTAATAAGTGTCACAGTAGCTCTCATAAAATGGATATATATATATATCAACCAAAGAGAGTTATAACACATTAGCATTCAGCAATTTATATAATTCGTGGAGGAATTTCTCATATACAAGACATAAAAGTTAAAATTGAGGAAGAAAAGATAAAATGAATCGGAATCCAAGCTAGGATAGCAATTTGCTTTTCGTATGTCATTGTTTGACTTTTACTCATACGATTCTTCTTTCTTCTTCCCCTTTTTAACAAGGGAACAAAGCCTTATTTGTTTGCCGTTTGGCAATTATTTACAATTTGAGAGATTCTCTTCCATCGAATTATACTCCAAAAACAAAGATAGCATCATTCCATAACAATAATCGCACAAATTGCAAGTGTATCCCAGAAATTATTCCTCGATATAGATTTTTAAAATTTTTGTTAAGTGTAAGCTTGTATCTTCATAATTTTTGAAAATGTACAGTTTCTAATAGTCGTTACTTATAATCCTTTTAACTTCAGTTATAGATACCGAACAACGGTTTTGAGGTATTTTGCATGTTTTTTAGAAAAAAAAAAAATTAAAGAGATTTAAGTTATAATTTAAAAGTTAAAGACGACCTATCTACACATTTAATCCGTAGTTTAGGGGATGGTATTTACAATTATTAACGGTAATTTTGGTCCATGTGTGCTGATTTGATTCCAATCCTTTCGAGGAAATTTCATAGATTATGAGCCGTATTAATTACCTAAAGTACAAAAGTAGAAATATTATTATGTTTTTTATTAGGAATATCTCCTCATTTGGCAACCCTTTTTCGTGCAACTTCGAAGCCATCTAAAGTTCTGGGGTCTTTTTGCAAAGGTAAACGCGTCTTTTCCTCTCGATCTTTCTAACCAAAGTCAACGACCAAGATTTCTACCTAAAGAATCGAATGGTAGGTCACCTTTATTATTTCTTTTATAAAAATTCCATATACACACTCTAATTTTTTTTTTTTTCTAACTATTAGAATTTGGGAAGAGAGATTTGAATCTTAATTTATCTCAATAAAAAACGAATGAGGATATTATTAGATTACAATAGTTTTAACGTCTATATTATTATTTCAAACTTTTAAAAGCACGATATTATTTTCTATAACTTTTAAAAGTATATTAATATACTCCAAAAAGAATTTGGAATCTCCATATAATTTTAGAAGTTTTTTAAGAGTCATCGGTGTTATACAATATGAAGTGTTGAACAATTTCAGCAAAATAATTTTAATCAGTATTGTCAAATTTGAACTGATTTCTAAGGTTTAACTTGGTTTGACCTAAACTGGCCATCAAGTTGGTTCGATTGAATTTTGGTCTAATCCTAGCTTAACAGCGATTAAAATCGGTTCCATCCCTTTAATATTTAACCATCTTATATATTCAGGTTTGACAACATTGATTTTAATAAAAGATATAAATAAATACCAATTTAAACTATGAACTTAAAAAGGCATTGTTAAGTGTTTACAATCTCAATCCATTATTACTCTCTTTACAAATTTAGAATGTGACTCCGAAGTAATGACGAATAGAGTATAAATGAGTAGATTACTTTGAAATTTCAGGGTTATGAACATGCCTAAGTTCAATTTTTAAAATTTTCTACTTCATACTATATTATCTTGACTCAATTTAAATGGATTCTAGCACTAATATGAGAGTAGTTTAAATTAGGAGTAGTACTGCAATAAAGCAAGTTGCTAACAGGTACTTACCTTACTGAATCGAATAACTTTAATTTAAAGGGTTTAAGGTTAGGTTTTAGGATATAATTCAAAATCTTAAAGAGTTTAGGATTGAATTTCAGGATTATAAAAAATTCAATGAAAAACCTAACTTGATAAAAAATATGTATTAATAAAAATATTTATTATTAACTTACATATTATCTATACTTTACACAAGTTCTATATTGTACAATATATTTAATTTTCAATTTTTATTATTACATAAATTATTAAATATAATTCTAATCTTACTAACTTATTTTCGTTCTATTTTCTCTATGATCTCATATGAACACTAAGAAAAATTCATTTTTATAAAATTATTTGAATCTTATAAAAACCCACTTTTGTTGCTCCTACAAGGACTGGTTTTAGAAATAAGGGATAAAAACACTATAAAACTCTATATGATTTTTATAAAATTCTAAAAAATATTAAATCTTATGGAGGAGGTTTAAATTTCATAAAACTCATTCTGAATTTATTTCTTTTCATTCTTAGTTAGGAATATAACTTTTCAATCGAAAAAAGTCTGAAGATATTTATTTTATTGAATCTTCTTAAAGTAAATACAAATGTGCGAAGAAGAATAATGCAAATTCAAACTGAAAAAAGAAATTCTTAAAAAAAAAAAAGGATATACATGTTTTTCATCCTCTTCATTTCATCGAGTTTCGTTATCTGAAATTCAAAATTTATTTCATCGTGTTAACCATGAACGCAATAAATACCGTACACAATATCTTCTTTCTACATGATGCCATAAGTTTTCTGATAAAATGGCAGCTTTTGATGCTTGGAAACTAGAGACCACATTTCTGGCATACATAACGTAACTGCTGAATTTTCTGGCACAAGGTATTTATGTTTCAGTAATATCGATGTCCTTTGGCCGATAAAAATTTTCAATTGTACAGTCTTGAATGTATGTTCCAAAACTTGTCTCTGATAAATTAGTACTGCTATAGTTGATGACATCAACGGAGTCCTCCATGGTAGATATGGGCATGGGTTTGATCCGACCCAATATCAAACTGCTTTAGAATCAACTCTCTAGAGTGGTGGTTTGTGATTGATAGGATAACCAATTTTCCATCCGCTTTCAAATTTGGTAAGACTAAGTATTAGGATTGGATCGATCAAGAAAAGATTTATTAAACATGATATGTTACGTATCTATCTAACTTTTAATACTATTCTAACAAATAGATGTGTATATATATCAATATCTTGTTGGAAGTTACATATTATATAGACGGATACTTTTATTAGATAAGGATTTATGGACTTGATTGTTCAAGACATGTTTATGCATAATTTTTTTTTTTAAAAAAAAAGTGAAACAAAAAAAAAAATAAAAGTCAAACAATGCATCTAGGACTTGAAATTTACAAACAATAACTTAGGGGGGAAATGCAAATAACATTTATAAGCTTTGACCTAGATTCGTATCTAATCCTAAATTTTTAAATGTTTTAAAATCACTCACTTAAATCGTAATGAATTGGTAAATAACTTTTATAGGTTTTTGATGACTCTCCTAAACTTGATCTTGGTGTGGAAATACTCCTTGAATTTATCAAAATTTACTTTAAGAGTTTTTAAACTTTAATATGACTTTTTTTTTTTAATTTAAAATAGATATGTCATTTATCTAACTAATTTATTAAAGTTTAAAGAGAGTGATTTGCAATATTGAAAGTTCAGGGATAAATTCACAATTTCCCATAATTTAGCAAGTTTTAGCTACTAAAATTATGATAATTTGCAACTGCAAATGCAAATGGGTAAAGTTAAAAAAAAAAATAAAGAAACATATAATTTTAATACTTCTAGTAATGATATGGGTCGAGTTTGAATTAGAGTGCAAATGAATTAAATCTATGCAGGATTTTGCTCCGTATATGTGTAAAGTTAGTTTGACAATAGTCGAGTTGTCGAGTTCGAATTTGGCTTATTTGAGTAATTTATCCAATTGAGTTTGAGCTTCATAATATTTAGTTTATTAGTTCACAAGTCTAATCGATCATTTTCGAATATCAATCCAGAGCTTAAGCCGAGTATGGATATATTTATTATTTTAATTAAAAATAATACCTTTTTGGAGAAATCGAGTTTAAAAAAGCTAAATTAAGTGGACTTCATACTTAAAATTTTGAGCTCGAATTTTAAAATTTTCAGTGGAGATCAAGTTCAATCTCAACATTATATAACCTCGACTCTACTCATATTTAACCCATGTATAAATACTCCATTTATGGTTCTACCGCCAAAAGAGTAGGCATAACATTATAGTACATGACAGCAGCAGCATGTGAATTAATACGAAAGGATGGATCCCTAACCTTTTATTGCCAGACAAAGGCGCCGATTCCTCAGTCTGTATTTTGTATTCGTATAATGTTTTGGGTCATTAAATCCAACGGCTCCCTCAGCTTCAATCTAATTATTAATATACGTGTACAATAAATTCTCTTTGCAAAATCAGACATCAATGCTGTTAGTACTTCGTTTGCTTCAATTTTTTATTTTGAAAAAAAATAAAATAACATTTGATTTCAATATTTTGTATCTAGAATTTGAAAACTTGTTCTAAATTTTATTTCAAGGGGAACATATATATATATAATACAAAAGGAATTACTTATGATCTAATAAGTAATAAAGGAAAGTGATTGATCCATAAACACATGGCATCTCTATATGTTTGGGAAAATGATATGTATTATATCACATGCAATGGTGAAGGAGCCCATAGAGGATTAAGGTGGATAGATATGTTGAATGTTGATAAAGGATTATGAATAATGATGGTTTTTAAACTTTAAAAATGGTTTGAATATGTCTGTAATTTTTTATAAGTTATAAATAGTGACAGTTTTGAAACTTTAGCAATAACTTGAATGTTTATGTATATTTTTATAAGTTACAATGGTGATGTGATGCTTTAGAAGCTCAAAATGTTTGTTTACACGTAACTAATAGTTTAGAGAATCTATTTGCGATTTCTCCTAACAATGATTCCACCCGTTTTGCAATTTCATTTGGAAAATAAGCAATCTTAATATAATGACCTTAGTTATGTAATGGTGGTGAATGAGTAAAGCTCCTTTGTGAGTTACTTAGTCTAATTTGATATTTACTCAAGTTTGACTCACTAAGTAGTTAAGTCGAGCTTGAGTTCAACCTTTGAGCTACTTCACTAGTTTATTTAAATCAACCTCTAATTGGAGTATGAGTTACTTGATTGGTTTATTGAATCGAGTTTAAGTTTTGTAAAATTAGTTCGATTAACTTACAAGCCTAATCAAATTTGAATCGATCGTAAATATTAACTAAGTTGAAGTTGAATTCAAATATTTATAACATTTTACTTAAAAGAAAAATATTATCTTTTATATTGATCGAGTTTAGATAAATTTTAATTGAGTGAAGTTTGTACTTGTTAAGTACTTGGTCACATACACTGCTCTTTTACCCTAACACACTTTGGATACTTCTATGCAACCAAAATGCAAGGTAATGCTCTATTTCAAACCTTAACTCTCTCTCTTTCATGTATATTTAACATAAATTTCTAATGCTAATACTTAGTTTTATGTTTTTCTTATTATGTGATGGTCACTTTGAATGAACAAGGACCCACAGAAATGGTGAAGTTACCAATTAAGAATGCGAATTAGGGATGATGGTGGAGGAAGAACGAGAGATTGATGGTAGATGATAAAGGTTTTGACTTGTTTTGAGATAGTTGGTCTTTAAAGAGAGTAACTTTAAATTTTCAGTTCTAAATTGCCTGCTTCTTTCATTGTTATTAACCTTCTTATAGAGTAAATGTTCTGATTTGTTTAGATCCATTCGTTTGTTGCAATTCAACTAATTTTCTCGCTCATTAAAACTACTTACTTTTACTAATTTATACATGCAATTACTAAATTTTACAATTAGGCCATATTTTGGTTGTAAGGCTATAAAAGAGCTGAGCTCGAACTCAAGATAAAACTTCTTTATCTAATATAGTTGAGTTCGAACTTCAGTTTAAACTATTAAATTATCTCGTTTAGATTTGTGAGTAGATTTATAAACTTTATATATATTACAAATAAACATATAATATGTTATAATATAATATATAATATATAATCTTAATTTATTTATATATTTTTTAATTTTGTATACTTAAACTTATGAATAGGCTTGTGATTAGTTTGCTTTAAATTTAATTTTACTCGAACTCGATTAGCAAATAAATTAAGTTTAAATTTAAAATAAAGTTAATTTATTTAAATGAGATAAACTCAATCCTTAAATTATATGTTCGATAAAAAAAGTTAGCTGAAGTCCCACAACAAAATGAACCGTAATAAAATAAAAACAAAGGATATATGTATATATATATATAATTTATAATGAATTCGGAGAAAATTAGAGAAAAGAATACGGTGCATGCAGTTGCGTCACCCTCCAATGTAGACTGTGCAGAGAGAGGGGCTCAGAGAAAAGTGAGATGTCAGTTCTCACTTTGGACCAAAAAAATAAATAAAAAATAAAAATAATAGTCACCAAATTCAGTTTCCGCAGCTGCAACTGCACTCTTACTCTCTAGTAAATTTCAGAACACATAGAAGGGGAAAAAAAGTACGCTAAAAGGCGAAAACAAAATTATTGACAAAACCAAAGTACACTCTTGTACAAGTTGTGTGTCGTCACTTGATCCAATCTCTACTCAAACTCATGTTAGCACATTGATCATCAACACAAGAAACTATCCCTTCTTCATCGAGTATATATATATATATTTGTTATTACGTTTTGGTTATGTAACTCAAAACAATTTATTATAATTTAAAGCTAACGGTACTACAGGATTTTCCATATAATTCATAAAGGGTAGATATTATATTACAAAATTCTTAGTATTTAGACAAATATTTTTAATTCTACATTTTTCATCCACGATAGTTAAGAAAAAGGAAAGATTGTTCCAGGTAAAAATAGAAAACAAATATAGTGTTTTAACTTGAGATTAGATTTAAACAGCACATCACATTTTAAAAAAAAAAAAAGTTAAAAAAATGGCATAATACAAAAATGAAATCCATATACCATACGAAATTAATATACACTCCAGAAAAATACTTATAGACGAAACCGTAGAGTAACTCGGATTTTCTTTTTTTTTTTTTTGTTTCCCTCTAGTTAGACCTCACTAATAACAATACATATATTATTAATAGCAACAACATCATCATCCTCATGGGATTAAGATTAATAATCATTTATCACGATGATCATTGTCCCTAGGAGAATGAAGAGGAAACAAAGGCAACAGCTCGGGCGGGTCGGCTCCTGGTGGTGTGTTCCTCGGACTCGGATGCAGATAAAACCCTTTCTCAGCAATCGCTCTTTCTTCCTCCTCCTCGCATGACGACGAAGACACCGGCGTCCGTGGGCTCACACGTGCGAACAGGTCCAATGGCGACACCGGCGACACCATCACCATGCCGCTGCTGTTGCTGTACTGTCTTGCGAAATGGCCGGATGGGGATGACAGCGGCTTGAGGTGGCAGGCGTCGGTGAAGGTGTTGCTGAGCTGGATCTCGAGCTTGCGCTGTCTTCGCTCGTGGAGATTGAAAGCGGGTCTTGGGGTTCGGTTTGGGTTTGGTGGGGTTGGGGTGATGGTTTTTGAGGTGAGGGATGAGTGCTGGCCTCTTGAAGGGAGGGTTAGGGGGAGTTTTTGGGTTGATGGGTCTTCGGATGCTCCGGTTAGTTTTTGGACTATGGCACGGAAGTTTGATGGGTCAGCCTGGACAAAGGTGGTGTGTGGGGAAGTCGGGTCGGGTCCATAGTTTGGAGAGTGCATGGTGGGTGGTGAGAATGGGGGTGGAGTTTTTATTTTTTTGGAGGAGGTGAAAAGAGTGGAAAATGGGAAGGGGAAGAAGGAGGAAAAAAGGAAGTGAAGATGGGAAAAGCGGGAATAGAAGGATGAGTTTGTGGGGTTTTTATTCTTGGGGTTAGAGAGAGAAAGATTGAAAGAGAAGCTTGGTTGTGTTTGATTTTCTCATCACACCACTATTGCTTCCTCCCCCTTTTTTTTCTTTTTATCATCGTATGCTTAAAATTCAAGATGCTTACAAAAATTCTAAACTATTTATAAAGACGATGAATATAAACAAGATTAACACAATAAACTGAGTTGGATCAAGGTTGAAGTAAATTGACTTTATGAAAAGGTCAAGTTAAACCAGCTTAAATAATATGGGTTACACGAATTTAACGATGCTAGTATTTATATGGTAATGTAAATTCTTAAATTTTTAAAATGTGACTAATTTCTTTGTAACAAAAAAAAAAAAAAGCTGTAAATAAACCTTAAATCATTTGCAAAACCAAATAAGTCGTTAAGATTTAATAGCTTGAGGCTTATGTGCATTTTTTCAAAAGTTATGAAAAGCTAGAATAGCACTTTAAAAGTTTCAAGTATTTATTTGTAGTTGAAAATTTAGTGAACATTTATTATCATCTACTCCAAAAAAAAAAAAAAAATCTCAAACAAGGTAGGGATTTTTTTATTTACCTAGTCTTTAGCACCATGGTTTCTTGGTATAAAAACTAAATTATATATAATGATTATTAATTAATGAATAATGTGTAAGTGTATAATCAAAATTGGTGAGGTGCATATAGATTCCTAAACTCTTGGAATAGTTCTGGATATTTCCATATCTTTTGAAAAATGCATAGCTTAAGATTTAAAAGTGTCATGACTTGTGATGAATTTGGGGTTTTAGTAACAATTTGAAAAATACATACATATTTTCAAATTGATGAGGTGCATATAGATTCCTAAACTCTTGAAACAGTTCTTGATATTTCTATATCTTTTGAAAAATGCATAGGTTAAGATTCAAAAGTGTCACGACTTATGATAAATTTGGGGTTTTAGTAACAATCTGAAAAATACATAATAAGGTGTAAATGCATAACCAAAATTGGTGAGGTGCATATGGATTCCTAAACTCTTGGAATAGTTCTTGATACTTTTATATCTTTTTAAAAAATGCATAGCTTAAGATCCAAAAGTATCACAACTTATGATCCTTTAATGATGAATTTGGGTTTTAGTAACAATTTGAAAAATACATACATATTTTCAAAAAGTTATAAAGATAAGATATACTTGTATATGTACTTAAAGCAATACTTTTAGGATTGTGTTTGGAATATACATGTGAATAGGAAAAGTTTATCTTGATTATTTCAAGAAACTAATTTCAATTGAATTGATAACAAAGCAAAAGGTCTCGTTAAATAATTATAAATAAATAATCAACTCCACATAGCTATTGTGTATAATTTGTAATGCCCAAAATCTTTTGCAACTTTCATTGTTATTTTAGTCATAATTTTAGTGTGTTAGTGACGTATTAAAGAATATATATATATATATATATATATATAATTTTTAAAATAATAAACAATTGAAGATACACTTTAAGAGTTTATAGACATCTGTCTATACTTAAGTAATAATTCTGGGACCATATTTGCAATATGCATGAGAATAGGAAGAGTTTATCCCGAATATTTTAAAAAACTAAATTTGGTCGGATACACTTACAAAAAAAGATTCACTAGTTATACTTAAAATTTTCTTTCATAGTTATACTTTAATATTCCATAGCATGTAATTGGAACTTTGAAATCCAGCATGTGAAACAAATAGGTCAGAATCGTGGTGCAAAAATTCAAATTCATGACCTTTGTAAATCTATTTCAAAATCTATTATAGGATCTACTCTCATGAAAGTCGAAATTACATGTATATGTGACTAGTTATGTTCACAATGTTTTTATCAAGTGATTTATATACATTTGTGAAGAAAACTATGTAAAATAATGTGCTCACGTCTTTCATCCAATGTGTAATTAACTCTTTATTTACCCCCCCTTTTTTTTTAATTAATGGAGTTTAATATTGATGTTTGTTGACAAAATCTTTATATAATTAAGAATAATAAGAAAACTAGCTATATACTAGTTGAAGCATTTCAATTGAATTTCTGTATCAAAATACTTAGTTTAATATCCTAACAATTGATATATAGAAAATTACAAATATACTTCCTAAATTATTGGCTAAATATAGATAAACTGTCTAAACTTTAAAAATATGATTTTACGTTCTCATAACTTCAAAAAATATACAAACAACTCTAAAATTGTTGTTGTAACCTTAAAAGTTATGGAGATTTAGTAGCACTTTAGGACCTATTAAAATGTTACGGAACTTTAAAATTATCGTTTTAAAATTTAAGAGTCCCTTTATACCGATTTGGACCAATAGTTTAAAGGGTATATTTCCAATTTCGTCTCGGAGCAAAAGAATTTCCGGATTAATTAATATAAAAAAAGTGCAAATGGAAAATACTTTTCAAGGATAAAGTTAAATATCCCATCGAACAAGCCTACCACAATTAGCTAAACTGTCATTTAATGATTAAAACTTCTGTTTCACAACTTGCATAAAATGCCTTATCCCTTCCTGTTCCATTGATTGACTTCTTGCCAATCTCCCACATATGACCCTCTTTAATTCATAATTAATTACTACTTGGAGTTTAAGATAATTGGATATAGATTCTCTTTTTTAGATCCATGAGATGACTCATTAAAGTTTCCACAAATTGAACAATGGACGTGAATTATTGTATCATGAATCGATCTTCATGTCGCTATCAGTATTAAAATAAAACTTAAAAAAAAAAGAAAAAGAAAGCCTCTTTTGGACTATAAAAGAATAGATAAACCTTAAAAAAACTATTAGTTATGCACAATAGGTCTCCTAAACTTAAAGAAACATTTTTTCCCCTCCTTAAAGTTATTGAAAATATGCATATATTCCCTAAATCATCATTTAAGTTTCTAATACTGACATTGTATATAGTCTTTTTTTAGATAACGTATGATTGCATAACTTTTATAGTACGGGATTGAATAAAAAATTTATTCTTATGTTTAGTTTGCAAAATTTATTTGATAACTAGGTAAAAATTGAGCTGATGAACTAAACAAAAGATCCAAATTTTATCTTACCTACACTAAATATAAAAATAAAGTTTATTGGATAAAAATAAAAAACATTTTACATTATTAAAAATACGTCTTCATACTATAATATTGACTTAATTAATATTATTTTTATAAAATATTAAAAAAATTATTTATTTTATAATATAAATAACAAAATTTTTAATATAAATTTTGTTTTTAGTATTATACAAATCAATTCATAATTAAAGTACAGTTTTTATAACCAAACGTTACCTTAATTACATTCTTAACAATGTTGTTAAATTCAAATTGATCTATATAGTTCAACCCAATTCGATTTGAGATAGCTATAAAATAAGTCCAGTCTAACTTTAATCGAATTTCTCTTAAACCGTGGTTGAGCTCGGTTTTTCTCTTTTAACTTTTAACCCTTTTATATATCTAGGTCAATCATTTAAATCGAGTCTGACAACATAACAACATAATTGCAAGTATGCTATAAATAAATGGAAATTTAGTTAAGAAGGCAAATATACTTATCTTCCTATTCCTGCCATATGTATATACATATCTTGTTCTAGGGCTTATGTAGGATTTTTGTTCAATGTTCAACCTAACGTTAAGATATTAAGAGAGGCAGTTTCGTGAATATTGCCCATTTTAGAAAACGTTGAAAAAGCGTCAAAAAGAGATTGGACAATTGAGTATGGAAGTGGCAATAATGTTGAATCCGTTTGAATTTGAAAAATAATAATTAATAACTTGAGGAGCAGAGAGAGAGAGAGAGAGACTCTGGCTGGTCTCTGCCATTGAAGGATGAGTCCTGCGGGGTCAGCGGGAGCATTAAAATTACGTTTCCAGTGACGCGGCAATCTTAGAATCAGTTGAGAAAAATACGTTGATTTTTATCTTTTCCAATTTTATGGTAATGTTTTTTTTTTTTTTTTATGGCAATTGTATTTTTTTTTTATAATAACTTTAATAAAAAGTTGGTGCCTTTTAAATTTTTTATAACAGCATATCTTTCCTTTCTTTTTATTTTTTTTAACTATAATAAAAAATTGATACGTATCGACTTTTTTATAACTTTTTAGTAACACGTTTTTTACGGAGGAGCAGCTGAAAAATCAGTTACATATCTCCAACTGGCTATAGGTATCGATGATGAGTATCCAAAACATTTGTTAAAAAAAATTTAAAAGAAATTTTACAATTTCTAATATTGATCGGATACTTATAACATATAAAAATATTTTTATTTGACATCTTAATAAAGTTTTTTTGAAATGCATATTAATAGATTTCTTTGAAGTGACAAGAAAAGAAGCTATGGGGAAAAAGAGAGAGAGAGAGAGTTGTGGAAGGATGCAAACGCAAAGTCTTCTGGAGGGTCAGAGGCTCACGAGTCACACAAACCGTTTGTTGTCCCTTGTGAGATGTGATTCCGTGTCTTGCGTCCATCTTTTGCTTGTTGTCTTGGGGTGCTATGTTTGTCATTGCTGTGAATTTGTGTTTGCTTTAAGGCACCTTTTTTTTCCCTTTTCAATGGGATTATTACAGATGGATCCCATTTAAGTCTTACCTTATTTCTACTTGGGTGGAATCGGTTATGTGGATCCTATTTTTGGTTATTATTGTACTCTATTATGGTACATATTTCCATGGAAAAATATTTAATCTTTTGAATTCCCCTAAATTACGTCTATAATTATACTCAAAACTATCTTAACCATACTTTGCTCTTATTCTCATCCGTGGTATACTCCATTTTTCTCTGTATTGACTCATTTCTCATTTTATCCATTCTCATCTAACTACATAATCATCCTAGTTCACTATACCCAACATTTATAATCACAAAGCATTGGTAGATATTGCCTTTTAAGTTTTAACAGGAACCTCACCGTCAGATGGAATTCTCGATACACTATTCGATTTCACCCATCTTGCCCGAATTCTATAAATAGCATCCTTATTTATGCCTTTGTCCTTTTATATATATATATATATATATATATATATATATATATATATATCGATTCTAAATATTTGAAACTTTTACTCAAAGGTATTTCCTATTTCTCTACTTTCATGGAAGATTTCCTTGTTCTTTTCTTATCACAAATTAAAACTTGAACTAAAAAGGCAAAAGGTGGAAATAAATATTATTACTTTTTTTGCCAGCTAATATACATAATACAACAGTTGGAAGATAGAAAAATAAATATTATTCTTTTTCCATCCGATGAAATCGCAGGTATTAACAGTTTCTAACCTCAATGAAATATTTAATTATCTTTTAATTTCCAAGGGGACCACTATTTTTTGATCTGCTTGCGTGAAGGTTTGCACTTTGACATTAGTAAAAGCATAAATCAGAGTCTTTTTTTGGCAGTGTTCCTTGAAGTTCCTTTCGTTTACTCTTCCTTTCTCTTGTAAATGAATATAAATATACATTGCTTTTGCTTAAGACATGTGGCTTAACATGTGTAATATAATCTCTTTGTTATTTCCTAACATCTTACATGAAAGCGAGATCTCTTTTTGTCCCCTTTTGGATAAATGGAATTTTTAGGCCTTGCATTTATGGTTTCATGGACCATGCTTGACGCTATCCAATCATATAGATGCATAAAATGCCAATATTTTGAGTAAACAATTCCCTTGGCTTGACTCCCAATTAAAAAAAAGAAAAAGAAAAATAAACCCTAACCCAATAGGGTTTGAGTCAGTATAGGGGTATATCATAGATATCTCCATCATTGAATTAGATAACAGAACAAGACATTATTAATATACCTTTTTTTTTTAATTTTATTCAGTAAAGTCGATGTTGTCATCATGTTCTTCAAATTCCATTATTGTTGCATGATATTCATGATCTAGTCTTTGAGTCAAGTTTTTATACCAATTTGTTGCTTGAGAAAATTTCAGACGGCAAGTTGTCGGAACTACTTTTTTCTCGAATACTCATTGAGGATTGTTTTTTCTTTTTTCTTTTTTGAAAAAAAAAAAAGTTATCTAAATTATGATTATATTAAAACTCCAACCAATTATACTTAAACATGACCTGAGTTCAATTATACTCGCAGATTTATTTAGGCACATAATTTGAATACTTGCAACTTGAACTCAAAACTCTCAATTTATGCAAGCTAAATATCTAAATATATATTGAGAAAATATACCTAAGGTTTTGATAGTTTTGTCTCATCAAAAGTAGTTCAAAATGCTCATAAACTATTTATTAACCTCTTACTTAAAATCATATTCACCATTTATATTTTCACTCCTTATTTCCTATAACACTCAAAATATTAGTACCAATATATCCTATATCCAACCCATTCTACTATTTTGTCCTTCAAAGAACCATCCATAACAATACCCAAAATATTCTTTATTTTATTATTATTATTATTATTTTTTCTTATGTATAATAGTTTAAAACTTAAAGTTTTCTCCAACAGCTTGACCTTCTCAACATGTCTCTTGCAAGCATATGATTTTACCCTAGTCACTTAGTATGTGACAACTCTTGTCTGTTAAGCACAATGGAACTCTAATGAGATGTTATGGTCCTTGCCTGACTGGGGACACAGTTGGTTAAAACAAGACTTGATTAGGTTGTGAGAATCTATTAATTAACATTATTGCATCCAACAGCAAATGAATTAGTACCTTAATCTTGAACAAACTATGATGTTTAATTCCCTTGTCTTTGATAAGATCAATTTTCAATTGTGATGTGCTCGTAACTTTTTCATGTGTATATCATAAAAACACCTCTTTGTATTTGTTTAATGTTTATTTAGTTCCGACATTTTTTAATTTGAGTCCTTTAAACTCATGATTCTTGAAAATGTTTCTTTAGTAGAATCCAATATAACCGTTTGGCCTTTGGAAATAAAAATAAAAGTCTAAGGAAAAACAAAAAGAAAAAAGTAAGTGTAACCAAATATTCAAATACTAAAAGAAAAGGAGCGCTCTCCCCCCCCTCTTTTTTTTCCAATTTATGTAATTTTTAAACTTTGATATTTTAAAGTTATTTTATCTAATGTTAAAATAGTAAAATAGAATATGAAAGCACATATTGTAAATATTTAGAAGTCTTAGGATAAGAGAATTAAGTACAAGTAGAATGAACTCAAGAGGGCGTATATATAATTTAGGATAAATTATAAATACCCTTCATTATATTTGCCTCACATGCATATAACTCTCTTATCTTTTAAATTGTGTACTTAAACCCTCAAATTTTTCAAAAAGAAATGCACGTAAAATTTTGAATGACCATTTTGCCCTTGATTTATGTATTTTTACTTTCATTTTAGTATCTTTTTACTAATTTATCAAGGATAGCATAGTAAAATAGAGTCTCATGTGCTTTTTCTTATAAGGCTTGGAGGGCAAAGTGTACAATTTCAAAGATAAAGAGAGTTGTGGGTACATGGAACAAATATAAAGAGATGAATGTTGGAATTAACCCATAATTTATACCCTTTTAAAGCTGCACTTTCACAGGTGGAACTTTGTGGTTGAAACAATAGTATATAAGCTTCACTTGCTTTAAAACATGTCCTACTTAAAAAGGATGAAGTCTTCAACTTATTTTACATGAATATAAATCCCATTGTCCATTATTGTATGAGTGTTTGATAATTGGATAGGCTCAAACCAAGCTAGCTAATCTAAGAAGACAAGGATGAAATAAGTGGGATGTGAAAAATATTGGTCCCTCATTTTCTGCCTCCAATCATGGCAATGGAAAAACGACAACTATGATAAGTAGTGTTGACAAATGAAACTACTTTACGAGATTCTCAATCTACGACAATTGATTATTAAATATGCCTAGGTCCTGTGAAACTTGTACTCCAAAAATCGACATGCACTAGGAAAAGAAATTGGATACTGAATGTATTCCTTCGCTTAAATAAATGACATCATCTTGTCGATATGGAAAACAACAATAAGAATATAACACCAATAACTTAGCTTCTCAAAACTCACTCAATAAATAGATATGTAAGCCGGGGAGGTGGGTGGAAATTGCAGGCATATGTAAAAATTCACTTGTTAAACAATTAACCGGCTCAAATTTGTTGGTTATTTGTTGCCTCCCAAAATGGGACACCCTACAAATTATTTGTTAGTTATTAAGAAGCAAGTGCTTAATGCTTACTGCTTACCGGGTGTGTAATCCATATGGCAAGCGATGACCATAAATACATACACACATATATATATATAGTAAAACTTCTATAAACTAATAACATTGGGATCATGGAATTTTATTAATTTAGAAAGGTATTAATTAATAGATAAATTAATAATTTATCAATTTAAAGAGTGTTTTTTTTTTATTTAATGAATATAAATCTAATTACATAAAAAAATGATTGTATGTCACTAATATAAGTATCATATTTTGTAAATTAATTTTAAAAAATAATTCATTATACATATATATATCAATATCTATAAAATTCATTATTTTTAGTACTTAAACAATATTCACTGCATTGACTAATTAAATAAAGTTTAATACAAGTCACTTGCATTCGTGGGCTCATTGTACTAAAACAAATACATTCAACATATAATGATGAAAGGAACTACTATATAAACACAAAAAAAGTTATTAAAATCATACTCAACAATAACTTCCTTTTAGCATTGATTTATTTAGGGATTCAATATGATTGTTAAACTATTATCAAGCTCACAAAGAAGTATATTGAGTTTAAATGGGAAGAAAACGAAGAAAAAAATTTCACTAAGGTGAAGGAGAAGTTAACCTCTATCCTATTTTTGGCCCTACTAAACTTTGAGAAGATCTTTCAACTACAATGTCATGCATTGGGTATAAGCATTAGCGTAGTGTTTATGTAGAAGGACCAACCTATTGCATACTATAGCAAGAAACATAGAGGAGCTATGCTAAACCGTTTCGTGTATGACAAAGAATTCTATGCTCTCATTTGAGCTTTGATAGTTTGGCAGCATCATTTGTTACTTAGAGAGTTTATCATATACAATGATCATGAATCACTGTAGTACTTGAGAAGCTAGCATAAACTATCAAAGCAATAGGCAAAGTGGGTTGAGTTCTTAAAAGGTTTTTCTTTTGTCATCAAATATAAGTGCTACAAGGTGAATGTGGTCACCTACGCTCTATTAAGGAGGCATACCCTCCTCATTGTCCTTTAAAGCTGATTGCTAAGTTTTGCAAGCATAAAGGAGCAATACCATTAAGACCTTCATTTTGGTCCTATTAATGCCTGATGTTTGGATGGACAAATGGCGGATGAGTACTTTATGGAGGATAGAAACCTATTATGAGGTGGCAAGCTTCGTATACCAACCTATTTAATCAGGGAACTCTTGGTAAAACAAGCCTACTATAGGGGGCTCTCAGGATACCTTGGAGAGAAGAGGACCTTTGAAATATTAAATACTTGGTTCTTCTAATAAAAGAGGTAAAGGGATATCTACAAGATTGTAGAGAGATGTGCCACCTATATAAGAGCTAAGAGCTGACTCGAACAAAGAAGAGCTATGCCTCTCCTGCTAAGCATAGAATTTGTTCTCGACTTACCTAGGATAGCTTAAGACAAAGATTTTATCATGATTGTCATGGATAGATTCAGCAAAACAGCACACTTCGTACCCTAAAGTATAACCAAGATGCTTCAATTATTTCTCTTCTCTTTTCGTAAGAAATTATCAGGTTGCACAATGTGCTGAGGAGTATAATCTCTAATAGAGACCTAAGGTTCTTAAGCTATTTTTAGAAGACCCTCTAGTGTCGGTTGAGAACTAAGCTACTCTTCAATACTTCTGATCACTTACAGATCAATAGCCTGACTAAGGGTGTCAATCGTACTTTAAGTTTACTACTTCGAGCTACCATAGGAAAGAACCTAACTTATTGGGGTATCTTTTTACCCATGATTGAGTTTGCATACAACCGATTGGTCCATAACACTACAGGTCAAGCTTCATTTGAGGTTGTCTATAGTTGTAGCCTTGAGTTACCCCTTAACCATGTGTCAATGCCTACACTCGACCTAATAGAAGGTAGTTTTAGCCCCTAACTTAGTTTGGTTATGCTTGATTTGATAAAGATTCTCGAATAAGAGGAGGAACAAACTTTCCGCCCGAGTTGAAGGATTGTTCAAAATACACTAAAAGATCAACAACAATGTATACTAGTTAGAACTGTAAGATGGATTTAAGGTTTTCAATGTGTTCAACTTTGTCTACATGAGTCCTTATCAACCAGAGGAAGATGTTCAACAAAAGGACCATCTAGATTTGATCCTGAATCCAAATCAACCCGGAGCGGATGACAAGAATCGACCAATTGGACCCATTAGCCAAGCTTGAGCCTAAGGTTTAGAAAACATGGTTCTACGAATTCTTACTTCCTGTCCTAATACCAATGAGTTCGAATTGTAGTTTGGACTTGACCTTCCCCACCTTTCCACTTATTTTTTACCATGCACCCTTCCTACTTGAAGGTTAGCTAGGTGACCCTTGTAATAGCTCATTGAGCTTGTCTAATACTCTGGTTACCCTCATCCTAAGCTATATCAAACAAGGTACGAGTTGTTTGTTTGCAGACTGAAATCTTTTTGACTATCGCCCAAGAGGTGGCTATTTGCAAGAGTTGAGAATCGAACTCCTAATTCTAAGCTATTTAGAAGTTGCTAACCTGTCTAACTCCATCTTATGTTCTTCCTAATGGATTTTCGACCACTTAAGTTGAAATAGAAGTTTTCTAACATCTATATTAATATGAATATGGATTGGATATTCTCTTTTTATATATTACAAAATTTTTCTTTTATGCATATTCCTTTAAATATTTTTTCCACTTTGGGTGCTCATTCTAGTAACTTCTCCAACTGTAATAGTTGTCCTTGAATCTTAGGTATAAATAGTTACTTGAAATGCAGCCGCATAAGTTATTAGTAATATAGAATTCCTCTTTTTCTCTTATAATTTCTTCTTATTTATTGTAAGATTATCTTACTCCCAGCTTTTATCAATCCCTTTAGTGAGGACTGTGGCAAGCAACCTTAGTTATTACTTCATGCATCATATCAAAGTGGTAGTTAAGTCGTATAGGATCTAGCCGATATATCATATCTAGTTAAGTAGCTCACAGATTTGCTCAAAACCTTTGTAAAATCCCATTTTATTTTCTGTTCTTTTGATAGCTTCAAACTCACCCTAATATCGCCCCTTTGTTGGTTCTTGGTGCGCTATATCACTTATAAACATAAGAGAATATATGAAGCAAGAAAGATATAACATTTTTAGAATGAGGGATAACGAGATTGTATTTTTTTTTAGAGTAAACCTAAGAATTTTACGAACCTTAGCTGTAAGAAAGACAAAAAGACAAAGGAAGAGAATACTAACTTTTATATTGTAGGGTTATTTGAGAAAAGGATTAACACTTGGGCTTCTTTTTTCAACGAGTTAAGTAGCATTTAGATTTTTCATCTTCTCCCATGGCACTTAAGACTAAATCTAACAAACTTCAAATATAGAGTTAGTCAAAGGTTCATTAAGTATAATTCAAGAAACATTAGCACATTTGAATGCTAGATTAAAAAAGTTAAAGATGTATCGAAATCATTTTGACAATCATAATCAGAAATCTATAGGCAAAATTCATCATTTTCAATATTTTTTGCTTCACATTTATAATCAGAATCTTTACTAAAGAGAGTCGAACTTAGGAAGTTTCATGTACATGGTATTTTGTTGTAAATATTTAAGGTGGAAGAATCGTTCATACTTTACTAAACAATGAAGAACAAAGTATTACCATAGCTTCTTTTGTTATGGAAGAAAAGGCACTCTAATGGTATCAATAGCTGTATGGGAATCAACAATTGAGTTCTTAGAGAAATTTTATGTAAACTTTAGATATTTGATTTGGCCTATTAACCTATGAGATGTATGAGGTACTCTCTCTAAATCGACTCAAATCAACATTGTTATTATGTATCAATCTCAATTTAAATTATTATCTAATAGGATGGTATGGTTACCTAAGTCTTTTCTTTTAAGTTGCTTTATGTCTAGATTGAAACTTGTCATTAGAAGGGAAGTATAGATATCTAAACCATAATCAAAATGGATGCATGATTAACTAAGATGCATGGGCCTAAACTTATAGACCCAAACTTATAGATCAACCAATTTCCTACCAAATTATATTTTTCTATTTCCAATCTTTATTCATAAGATGAACCACCATCACTTCAATTTGCCAAACTTATTCTTTTTGTTTTTGCATTATATTTCTAAACTAAAAAACAAGTACACAAACACTTATTCTACAACCATGACCACTCATGACCACTTTCTTTCAACCACTAATCTTCTATTACCTATTCAAAAACTTTCACTTGCTAAAATGTATGCTAGATGAGAGAAATGGTTTTGCTTTAGTTATGAAGAAAAGTTTAGCAAAAATCATAAGTATAAAGCCAAGTTTGTGGTAGTGCTATCTAATTAAGATGATGATATGAATGATATACAACATGAGCACATGGAATACATACTAAAGGATAGTGCATATGATGCATCTTACACTAATGGCTATCATGCTTTTCATGAAAGTTAATGCCTCATATATTAAGAGTTAAAGGAACAATATACAATAATAGGATTACGTGCTTATAAATTTTACTAACACTCATAATTTAGGGAAAATGCAAATAAACCCCTAAACTTTGACCTATGTCTGAATTTATCTCCTAAGCTTTCAAACGTTGCGAATCACCTCGCTAAACTTTCATAAATTATCAAATAACCCCTATAGGTTGCAAATGACCCTCCCAAAATTTAACCTTGGGTGCGAAGACACCACATGAATTTATCAAAGTATACATCAAGACGCCTTAAACTTTGACTTAGTGTGACTTTTTTTTTTTTTTTATAAAAATTAAAATGTTGATTATGTTGTCAACTTATCAAAGTTAAAGAGGTTAATTTGTGATATTTGAAAATTTAGGAGCTAAATCAAAGCTTATGAGGATTATTTGCAATTTCCCCCCTCATAATTTTGTGAGAAATCGCGTTGTTGAAAAATTTTTCCTGTGAGTTTGTCCATCTCCGAAATTCCATGTTATGATTGGGAATGCTTAATATATAAAAGGCAAAGGCCAATGTTTTAATTCACCAATACTAATCCAAGGATTAGTTTTTAGAAACTTTCTATATATTCCCCATTCAAGGAGCTGAATTAATATTTAGTATTGAAAGAGTTTAAGGTTTATCACCATTGATTATAGTTATCTAACTATGCATTTTATGAATTAGGGACATCATGCTACGTTAGTGAGCGATCGACAATAAAATGTGGGATATACTATACATTATCAATTTAGTTATTTCCTAAAACAACATGTTGTAACTTCATGTCTATTACTTCTCGCGAAGAGAGCTAATTTGTAATTATCAAAGCATATTACTAGCATATCCAAAGATAGGGGCAAATGGCACTTTCTGAAGGCCTCTTAACCATCTTTGCCACATCATGAATATTTTCTAAAACATGACTAACTATCTTTCAATTTTCTACAATTCCTATTTTTTTCTAGGACTTAGACTCATAACCATCACCAATTTTACAAGTAAGTCAATAGATATTTCTAATGAGGCCAAGTTTGCTTTAAAGGAGTGGAAGAAAATGGCATAAATAGATTCATATGAGAGAAAGAAGCTAACATGGCATGACAACTTTCGATGAAAGTAATAGTTTAACACTTTACACGAGTCCTTAGTCATTTTCAATTATAAATCTACTCATAGCAACTATTTTAGAAGAGAAATTGCATTGAAACAATAGATTGTAAGAAGCTCTAGTATAATAGGAAAATAACAAGATTAGAAAAGGGTCATGACTTTACAGCTCGAAATCTACCGATGCCTCATATCTTCTTTAGGTTTTAGGAGAGTTGCTCTCTCAAAGCAACCAAAACCCTCTTTCATCATTGTCATCCTTGTATCATTCAACCATTAACAACCATTTTTCATCCTGTAAATTACACAAGGACATTAAAAATTGTGTAACTTTTACAGATTTGTGAATACCATAAACAATACACGCACATAAGAAATCTTTGTAAATTTATAATGATTAAACATAGAAGAATATATGAGAGATATCATAAGGGTGAGACAAATATAACACTACTAGAGTAAGGGATAACAAGATTTGTGCTTATCTAGAGCAAATTTAAGAATTTTACAAACCCTAGTTATAAGAAAAGGAAAAGAGAGAAGAGATCTAACAATTTTACAAATCCGTGTCTCAAACTCGTGAAACCATCATAGACAAAATTTTTCTTTTTTCAAGTCCACTTAAGTTAAAAAAAAAAAAGGACTTAAAGTTTAATCTTAAGGGAAAAAAAAAACTATTAGTCTAAAAATCATATAGTTTTTAACTCATTTTCTAAATAAATTTAAGATGATTCGTATTTATTTATATATAACCACATCCAAATAGAGTTGTAATATGAACAATGCTAGATAAAAATATAGAATAGAAGATCTCAAGATAATAGTTACTATTAATCCTATATTGCTAAGGAATAACTTCCTTTAGTAAAAATTTATAAAGATCTAACCACCCATGCTCTTAAAGTGTATTTAATTCTTCTGTTATTAATAGCAACACATTAAGTACTACAAATGAGAAATAAATTTTGATATTTCACATAGGAATAATTTAAACTTTCAATAATTTTAAGTAAATGTGTTTTTTTTTTTCCTTAATGTTGGGGCCAATACACTTAAGTGGTCTTTGCCCTGGTTTGAAACCGACTTTACGAGATAGGGGGTCCAATTCTAGCCCTACATAGAATGGTGAGGGTACAAGTCTAAGTCTAAACTCACACCGTGCTCTCGAGTATTCCAAACCCTATTAAAGTAGGTTTCATAAACTTAGCCAAGACCATTGTAGTCAAGTAAAGATAGATTGGGATTTGAATCTCCATTCTCCTATAAGCTTTAAAGCTAAGCTAAATGACCGTATGATTGAATTTAGTATATAAAGTATAGGATGATCGGTTAAAGGATCTGATTAAACCTAAATTATAAACTATAGATAAAAATATTAGTAAAAATAACCCCGTAAACTTAAATTTAAGAAAATAAGTAATAAAATAAGAGACTATAAAATTTTTAAATTTTAAATATAATAATTTTTAATTATCAAAAAGGTGAAAAGTGTAATCTAATAACTAATAAATTACTAGAAATAGATTATATGTATACTAAAAATCATAGAATGACCTAAATAATAATTAAGAATGTTCACATGTACCCCACATATATTTATGTGTAGATAAAAATACGCGAAATTACTTAAATTGGCTAAAAACTTATTAAATAATTAAAGAAAATTATTAATTAATTAAGAAAAAATCAGAGGAATAGGGAATGAAGTGGATTTGGTCGTGGCAAGTCAGGAATTGAAGAAGAAAAATTAACCAATTAAAATCAAGCAACACAAAAGCCAAAAATTAAGGGATTTGGGCAATGTCTTGTCCAATTTAATGCATAATAATTACTACAAAGCTCTATAAATAGGAAAAAAAATTACAAAGCTCATTTGGATAGTTAGAAGTCAGAAAAAATTGAGAGCATTGAAGCTGGAAGAGAAAAATTCGGGTTAGGAAAAAAAATAAGAAAACTGTGCAGTAAGGGCTAGTAAACTAAACCAATACACCACCACCACCCCACTCCAGACCCATCGTCTAGACCGGCCAACATACCTGGACGGGTGTTGAAAGCCTAAAAGTCATTGAACTGGGTAAGTCTCTTATTTGCTCCAATTTTGTATAATTTCTTAAAATTATTTATTTTACTTAGAAAATTATAAAATTTATTATTCTGAGGTTTTATTGTATGTAGATTTAGGAAAAAATAGTAATTAAGTTTAATTATGTTTGAAAATATAGAGTTCTTAACAAATTAAACAAAACTAAGCATGATTAGAACTATAAATAAATAGGTTTAGGAGTGTAGTTTGGAGCTCAAATTTTTTTTTGTAGAATGCTTAAGTGATATAGAATAGTACTATGAAGTCATTTTTTTAAATTTAATTTTCAAAATTTTTAAGTAAATTTGTAGTCCTAAAATGATGGAAAAATTGGGTAATTTTGGATTAATTAGATAATTAAGTGATTAATTACTGATTTAGATAGTAATTAGATGTTTAGGGATGTTAATCTCTGATGTAGAATCCTAATCCTAGCCTTTGGAGTATTAAGTGTAATTAATATAAGAATTAGGTAGTAATTATAGGAAATTAGGAATATGTGGAATTGGAAATTTAATAAATATAAAAAATTATTGTTATTTAGATAATATAATAATAAAAATCAGAATATAATAAATTTGAAATAAAATTTAATTTTAGGTAATTGTATAAAAAAATGTAAGATTTTCTCACATCGGAAATAAATTCGGTACCCCAATTAGAATTAGCGTGTACCGAACATTTTAGAACACTAAATTAAGACCCAATATGATATTAGAATACTCGAGCTTAATGTGATTAATTTCATATTAGAATTCGAGCATATTTAAAATTCCAGAATGAAACTAGAATCTAATTTAGAAACCGAACCTCGAAATAAGGTAGAATGAATCATTAATAAATAATAGGTATACAAGAGAAAAGAGTTAAATTATAACTTAGAATATGAATCATTAAAGTATAAGTACTAAAAAGACCTATTTATATTATAGGACACCCAGAGACGAATCGACTTGTAATTAAGTGATCAAGCGACTAAGAATTTCCAAGTAAGTTGGGTTATTACTTATTGTATTAGAGTACTATTTTATGGTATTCGGAGACTTAAGATTGTATATGGTTGTGATTATAAGTAGTTTACGCATGTGTTTGATGTATCTGAATTCGTGCTGAAATTTGTAATGTGATTGATTTTGCATTATGATTGAATTAGTGTGAAATTGTTTAAACACTCTAAATGAAATTTAATCTTATTTGACTCTAATGACCTAAAATGTCATGTATTGCAACCTATTAGGGGATCATTAGGATTCTCCAACCAAATACCGACCTCTTCGAAAAAGATGGCGCAGGATTACATAATGGTCCCTTCTTCATCCTTAGTCGAACTAAGTGACAGGAGAAGAGGTCGTAGTGAGGGTGAAGTCAATGGTTTGAAGGCAATCGCGGGAGGAGTGGTGTCTCCATTGCACAAGCCTGAGTTTGGTTGTGAGCTGTTGCATAACACGAAAACTCCTTAACCCGGATTAGAGTAGGTAAAATTTCTTTGATTTCACAACGGATTAAACTATGTTGTATGATGACACTTGCTTGTTACATTGCATGAAAATAATTGCTTGATAATCTTATTTGTGTTTGTATACATTCATGAGTCTCTAATTCAACTTACTGAGTTGTAGTTGCTCATACTTTTATAGATCCTTTTCTAGGTCTTAATTTCTGAATACTTCAAGTATTATGCCGCCTTACAATTATCCAGAGGTTAGTTCTTTTGAAGCCAGGAGTGTAAGGATCAATTTGCCTTGCAGTGGATGTGTAACTAGAGTGTCATTTATAGTTTAAGAATGAAATATTGATAGTTGTTATATAAATTAGTAAACCGTTATGTTTATATAGAGTTTTCTAGGAAGTTTTATGGACTTTACATATAATTAAGTATGTTTATTAAAAATTTGTGATAATTACTATAATTATAGTTAAACACTTAATTGAACTGTTTATTTCAAAACGAGAAGTCGTCAACGCCTTGTGTATATCATGTTTATAGTAGGTATTGTGAAATCAGTTATTATTATAGAATGATTTATACGGCGGGACTATTACAACTCTGTGACTTCGAAGCGTAACATTTTATAGCCGGACAAAAGGAAAAAAAGACTTGGAATTGAAAAACACATTAAAAAAAAGAAGAAGCACCATTTATTAAGGTTGACAAGTTTGGATAAACATACTCAATTTCTTTTTTTCTATGTTGCTTCCGTTTTTCCTTTGTTAAGCGGCAGGTTGGCTCCTTTCGATATCATGGCATGAATTCATGCACGAGAAAACCTTGTTACCTATTACTATACACAAATGCTCTGGTGAAATTATCTAAGCAACGAGAAGTAACTTCATATCTAAGTTTATCTTATCTTAACCATTTAAAAGTTTTCTGTTTTGTTTTCTCGTAAAATTTTTGACGGCAAGTCTTTCGTTTTTTTGCAAGACTATATTATTGGTCATTGAGGAAGCCTTTTGTTACTCTTCATTTATTGAAACATCTTTTTAATTATCTTATTCATCATATAAATTTTTCACCATAATCGAACTTGATCTATAAGTTAAAATATTCAGTGTTTACATTTTATTGAATGTTTTGTGAGAAAATTTTTCAAGGGGAAAAAGAAAATCAATTTTAGGTTTTCAAACTCAATTTGTCAATGTTGACACAACTTTTTTCTAGAATCCCATCATCCTACTAATGGTATATATATTAATATATTCCATTCAGAAACCAATCTTTCACTTTCACAAGTACAATTTCCAGGAAGAAATAATGATACCACTAATCTTCAATTTTCTCCTCTTACCGTTAATTAAAAAATAATATTTGTCACAATTAATGCAAATTCCCCTTTCTAATGAACAGACAAGTGATTTAAAGGGGAATGCTCTCATCATTTTTTAACTTTTAGTAAAAGGACATCTGTGCCATGAATGAGCACCTTTTTGTTCACTGAAAATGATGTGTACATTAAAAAAAAAGAAATGAGGATAAAAATATTTTTTTGTTGCATTAAAAGTCCTTCAAACACACAAATTATCCGGCTGATAAAGAAGGACTTGTTTGTTTATATCCATCTTATTGGAAAAAGGGAACTAGTCCGTGTCACTCATAATCAAAAGTAGGTTACATTATCCCATGAGTCTTATAATGGAGTAGAAAATAGAAAACCGGATGCACTTTAGTATAGAAAAATAGGAATATAGTTGCTTATATTTACCTATATATTAAATTGTGGGTGAAAGATGCATCTAAATCTATATATAATCCACCATATCATTTTCTAAGTAAAATGCACTAATACACCTTGGAACTATCAAAACTACCTAAAGAGATCTCTAATTTTTAAAACACCTCTCTTAAATCCCGTTCAAAATATCAATATTAGAATTTTTTTTTTCTTCTTTAGTAAAGTACTAACTCAATCTTTTACGTTGATATACAATCATTATAATTTTATGAAAATTGATATATTATACGGATATAGTAACTATATCAAGAAAATCCTTAAATTGGGCTACGAATCAATCTAATAAAATAGTTTATCAATATCATGAAAAAGACTAATTTAGTATTACACTAGAGGAAAAAATTTTTGGTAGCATCTTTTTAAGTGGTATAAGTGTAAGTGTACATTTTTAGAAATTCAAATGTGTTTTATAATTTTGATTATTTTTAGCATGTGTCACCATAATTTACCCTTTCTTTTTATATGGATATTTGAATTTCAATTTAAAAGATAAATTTCATTTTTTAGATGTGTTTTGTGTTGAATATTTAATCTCAACAAACATACCGTCTAACGTAAATCGAATTTCGCTTGGACATCTAGTCCCATCTTTCTAGATAATACGTATCCAAGGTCCTTGATGGACTTTCTCAGTTTTCTATGCAAGAATTGTGTGTTGTCCAAGTATACGCTGGCACTTAAAGAGAAAGGAAATACATAAAATATTTTTTACATATAACAACATATAGTTAGACACTCAAGTGATAAAAGATGCCCCGAAAGATTTTTCCAAAATATCAGGATTGAAAGTTAATACTCAAAAGTCTACCATCTTCTTCTCAAAAAATACCTCAAATGAAATAAAGAAAAACAAAACACAAACATATTATAAATACTTGCGGGGAAAAAAAAAAATTGGCAATTATGCAATTGGAGAATCAAGACATCACCTCACGAGTTTAATCGAGTGGCTGATTGGCTTGTTGGATGAGGGATGCTTGGCCCATAGATGACTGAGGCTATGATTGTTGAAGGTTGTTAGAACTACTGTTCTAAATTCCCAATATAAGATATAAAATTCACTAATATTGTGGGATAGGATGGATAATATGTAAGTATAATAATATTTAAATATTTAAAAATAAAAAAAAATATCGATTATATCTTTATGTATCTTTACTTTCATAAAACTTACACATTACTCATCAATTCATATTAATCCTTTTTCTCTATATAATGTGCTTATGTTACATAACCCAGCATCTTAGGGTTGCGTTTATGCTTGATGTCAGTACCTATATTTCAAGTTAATAAATATTCTCTAAGTTAAATAATAATAATAATATTGTAGTTAGATGGAATGTGAATGTAGTGACAAGACGTCAGAAATTTTCTTCACAAGGCCCTGTCCATGAGAGGGACCGACCAAAATGATTTTCCATATAGCTCTGTACGCACCAATTTGGATCCACAAGGCATAAAGTTCATAAGGTCAAGAGCCAATCATAAATCCATCAAGTTGGAGCTCCTGAAATCATGAATGGCGGCAAGATAAACATCACTCGACCCAGCAGTTTGTGGTAGACAAAATCATAACGTCATTGGACTAAAGTTAATTACCAAGAATTGTTGATTAGTAACTAACAACTAAGCCAAATTGTTGCGTTAATCAATTAATAATGGTTAGACCATGGATCTCTAGTCAATTAGAAAATGGATGGAATCCATTCAATTGTTTAGAAAACAAAGGTATATTAAAGGGAAGAAAGTCAAAAAAAAAAAAAAAAAAAAAATCCCATTCGAAGCTACATATTTTGTTCCCTAGATGGAGTGGTATAAATGAAAAGTTATTACGATGTTGAATGTAACTGTACCTAATAAGATTTCTATACCACCCTTTTTCTAACTTTTTATTTTCTTGCTTATTGTTAATGGCAAAAGAGTAGGTAAATTTAATTCCACTAGGGGTATCCGTTGGGAAGATCCTATCTCCCCATATTTGTTTATTTTTGTCGCCGATTCTTTATCATTAATGATTCTTAAGGAATCTGAAAGAGGAAATTTGAGAGGCATCAAAGTGAGGAAGAGAAGTTCTGAAATTATTCCCCTTTTATTCGCAGACAATTACTTTATTCTTCATGCATGCCAACTTAAGGATTATTCTTTGTCTAAGAAGAATCTCGAATGATTACTGTAATGTTTCAGGTCAGCGTATTAATTATGAGAAATTATCTATTCTTTTTAGCAATAATACGAATGAGCGTGTGAGAGTAAATTGTTCTGCCGTTTTGAATATTAATATGGATAGAAAACAAGGGTTCGACCTTGGCATTCCTATCAAATGGGGTAGATCTAAAAGAGGGGCTCTTTCTTTAGTAAAATCTAGAATTGTTTTTAAATTGTAAGGCTAGAAGTGCAAATTACTAACTCAAGATGGTAAAGAGGCGTTGGTAAAATCTATAGCTTATGGTATTCTTTCTTATATAATGAGTGTTTTCCCCTTTACTTTGAATTGGTGTAGGGAAGTCTCTGCTCTTATAGCCAATTTTGGTGGGGAAGGGATATCTCTAGACGAACTATTCATTGGAAGAAATGGCAGGATGTTTCTAAACCAAAATCGGAAGGGGGGTATGGGATTCAGGGATTTGGTGAATTTTAATAAGTCTCTATTGGGAAAACTAGCTTGGAGAATCTTGAGTAGACTCGACGATATTCAGGTTACCTTGTTGAAAAGTACGTATTTACTTTTCGAATGATTTAACTTTTTTAATGCACAGGTTGGAAGAAGGGTATTGTGGTGTTGAAGAAGCATTTTAGTCAGACGGGAAGTAATTGGAAAAAATGTTTTATGGCACGCAGGCAAAGGAGATAAGGTGAGGGTTTTAAATGATTCTTGGTTACCGTCTCTAAATGGATTCAACTTTAATGCTGCAGGGCTAATGTCAATGAGGTTGAGCTGAAGGTAAGTGAGATCAAGGATGCTGCTGCAACTCTTAATATTTCGGTACATAATACCGAAGGAGAATTGTTTGAAAAAATTGGCTTTATGTCTTTTGGCAAATTTTGAAAAGGAAGAAATGCAGCTTGTTTCAACCGAGTCCAACCTGATGTGTTCACTGGATAGAGCACAAACAATTATAGGGAATTATTGTAATGCAGCAAGCGGTGCGTCATTTTGAAGGAGAATCTGAACAAGCTGATATATCAGATGACATCCTTTTGAAGTTGGATTTTTTAATCTCTCTTGTGATGAGGCCTTTTGTTAGCCGAGACAAGAAAAGCAGGATTGGGTTTTTGTCACCAGGAAAAGTGACGGAGAATTATTATTAGCCAGCAGCAATGCCATGCCCAACATCAGAAGCTTTGGCTATTCTTGAAGCTTTAAAGACAGCAGCTGAGGATCAGACTCGCGATTGTTATTAGAGAATTCAGCATATCATTCTTAAGATTCAAGATCTCTTTTCTTTATTTTCCATTATCAAAGTTTGTTTAATTAGTAGAAAAGCAAATACATGCGCGGATCGAGTTTTATCTCAAAGTTTGAAAAGTAGTCGTTTGTTTTTTTAGTAGTCTTTTCTTTCCGTTACAACTTAAAGAACTTAGCGTTGTATGATGCCCGGCTTCATCCATAGAACTGATGTTTTCTTCCTTTTAATAAATTGCTGTTTCGGTTAAAAAATAAAAATAAAAAAAAAACTAGTATTTGACTAAACATGTTTTTTTTTTTTTTTAAGGAAAAAAAAAAAGGAAAAATATTATATTTTCCCCTTACTTTTTTTTTTCGCTCTAAATTTATTGCTTCTTCCATTAAACTAGTGTAAGTGAATATTAAACATAATGATTAACTTAATGCTTCCATTATTCTCGACTGGATGGATGATTCGGATGCGATTTTGTTAAATCCATTATGTATATCCATTCATATGCCCATCGGACACATATCTCCTTGATTTTCACAATTTTTTACTTTGTATATATACTTGTATTTTGGGCTTTCATTCTTTGCATTACTATATTTAGTTAGACTCAAAAATAAACACTGAAAAAAGGAGCATGTGAGATAAAACCATAAGAAGAAAATCAAAAGACGTCACAGTTTGGAAAAAGAGTTAACATTGTAAGTGATACTCAAATTTTATAACAATATATAATTTATTATCTATACTTTGAAAAAATTAATATACTATCTAATCAAAATTTTTATGTTTATTTTTTCTATTAAAACTAACTTTTTTAAATTTGTTAGTAGACATGGATTATGATAGGAAGTTATATAACTCTCCACTAAGTGGCCATTGGTCACTCTCTATTCTAAAGTGGTCAAAACAGACACTTAGAACGAAGTGGTGGCAATTCATTTTAAAATGTGGTTTGTTTGATTCACTAGTGATCATGGATCAATTCATAGTTCGTTATTATATTCATGTAAGTAAAATAATTCAATAAAGTTAGTTCAAGTAGTAAAAATGATAAAAAAAAATTAATTGGTAGCAAATTGACTTTTGGAAGTATAGGTAATAAATTACACATTTTAATAAAATTTAAATACAGTTTGTAACATCAACCCATAAAAAAAAAAAAAAGAGAGAAAAAGCCTTTAAGTCTTTCTTTCTTTTGGTCCCATATTTATTCCTAAGTCTAGTTTAATGTCTAGTTAAATATTTTAGATGAAGGAAAATACAAACATACAAAATGTAAAGAGCTAAGATAGGTGTGCAAAAATTGAAAAAAAAAAAAGAGAAAGTGTAGATAAGGATAAGTGATTACAGGATAAATAAAGTATTGGATTCTATTCATACGCTTTCCTATAAGGTATAAGTTTCTAGGTATTGGAACTAAAACCTAATCTATGGCACCATAGAATCTATATTGTATAGAACTTATGACTTTTTCTATATTTCCATATATCTTAAGTTTACGTGTTACTAAAAAAAATATACTTCTATAATATTACAAGTTATTCTATATGAAAAAACTTGTGAAAAATGTAGCAAAATCAATATATGTTATAAAATATGTGATGTCAAAGAAGTAATATTTTTTTTATCTTTATTATTTCATTATGTGATGTTAAATAAACTTATGAAACTTACAACAAATTGGAATGGAAATTATCATATATAGAAGTTAAAGTATTAAACAATAGAGCTTTAGGTTTATGTCTGTATTGGTTTTGGATTATTTCTTTTTAACGTAAATATAATATATTGTTTAATCCTTTACTTGGTCAAAAAAAGTACAATGCTATTTTTTCATTTATTAAAATATACTTATATTAATACATATTATATTGTTTAATAAATTTTATAGGATGAGTATTGAATATTATAGAACTTAGACATCATATCAATACTCTACTTTGTAAGAGTAGGTTTTAGAAACTTGTTATGAACTTATCATATGACGTTTAGTTTTAAGAACTAAATTAAATAAAGAATATTGGATAGGACAAAACAAGTACATAAAGACTGGATAGGACAAATTTATTATATCATGTTTGATATTTATAGTACTAAACACAAAATTTCTATTAAAATATTAATTATTTATATTATAAAATAAATAATTTTTTGTAATATTTAATAAAAATAATATTAATAAACTCAATAATATAGCATGAAGGGATATTTTTTGAGAATGCAAAATATTTTTATTTTTATTTAATAAATTTCATTTTTATATTATGGTGTAAATATGATAAAATTTATATATTTTGTCTAGTCTATCATTTCAATTTTTTTGTTTAGTTATTAAGTAAATTTACAAATCAAATGTGGATTAAAATTTTTTGTTTAGTTTGATATTATAAAAATTGCATAACCAAACGCTATCTTAATTTTTATCTAGAACCTATTCAATCAGTATGATACGAATGGTTACCTTATAAGATAATGTTACCTGTATCCCTCATGATTTCTTGTTCTGTAGCTATTGTAATGCTGTTGACGAAAGTGGTCCATTGAAATTGCATGTAGAAAAGGCTGTTTGATTCTTAAGTAGACTGGTGGAGAAAGTAAAGATTTCCCTTCAAGATAGGGCAAAAGAAAACGACATTGTCATGTCCTTATGCTTCAATTTTTTAAGAGGAATCAGAAATTTTTTTTTCCATAATAAACAATTTTTAAGAGCAATAGATAAGGGAATTAGTTGAGATAATTAATTAAAGTGCGTGTCAGAAGAAAATGAAAAAGTATATTAAAAGGTTTTATACACCAATGTGGTCAAACCTTAATCAAATTAGAAACGAACCAAGATAAATAAAAATATTAAAATATAATTGATATTTATTTATAAAATAATAAAATTATCTTTTCTTTTTATTTTTTAGATTTGAGAGTTGACACTTTTTTATAGTTTACTTTTTATTTTTCTTAAATCTAGATTTGTTTTTTTTACTCAATTAGTCCATGCTTAGGCAAAAAAGAAAAGAAAATGATATGCCCTTACTTAGAAAACCTGGTTAGATCCTAAAAAAAAAAACGAGTTAGACCAACGAGGGTTAACCAAGTCATTTCATATCATTATCTAAAGAGTCAAAGGGATGTGTTGAATTGGTTTCTAGTAAAGTCAAATCAAACCAGATTAAATTGATTGGATTAGTTTATGTATAGACAACATCGATATGCACATATATGAGAAAGGAATTACAAATCTATATGTCTCTTCTTATTTGATCCTCTATCCTACCCTTTATATTAAATCTTATCTAGTGTCTGATGAACCATGTTGAGTGAGTCCTTAGTCGTAACCTTATCGTATGGATCTCATAATAATATTGTCAAGATTTTGAACAATTGTTATAATCCTCAAGCATAGTGATCTAAAGTATGATTTTGAACAATTTTCTAGAGTATAAGTAATGATATTTATAATTGGAGAACTAAGTATGATGAGTGAAAAAAGTTTCTACCATTGAATCTTGGCTAGGAGATATATATATATGTGTGTGTGTGTGTAAATAATAGAGGAGAATTAATGCATTTGAAACATCATGGGTATAAGATGGAGCTTTTTTTTCTACCGATTACCCTGTAGTACAACTCAGTGGGGGAAAAGGGAAAACGAATCTCGTCAATTCTATTAGAAAACCAATATTTGTACTATTAAGCCATAAGGATCTTTAGCACAAGATGGATTAATGTGAGAGTATAATATTACATTATTGGGAGATATTAGATGTAACTTTGTTGTGTTTGGAAAACAATCTCAACTTAACTTAAGTTGCAAGTTAATCTAACTAAGGAATGAAAGGAGTACAATGCTTATGATGGAGGATGCAAAAACCTTGGATCACTAAAATTGGTTGAGACAAACCTTGACCCATTAACCAAACAAATTCAAGAGCAAGAGTATATATTGAATGTAACTAGTTAAATTATGTTAATCAAGAATTTGGCATAATTAAATAGGGTTATTATTGTATTTGCTACCTAAACTTTATCAAATTATTTAATTTACTATCTCAACTTTTAAATGTTCAATGTACTACTTAATTATACTTTTCATGATCATTTATACTACTCAATATAACTCCATGAGTTTCCGTTGGCACCACTAGAAATTGACATGTAGCATTTGTTGACATAGCATGAAATGCTATGTGGTGCCACTACGAATTAACACGTGTCTTTATATATGACACTTGTTGATGTAGTGAGAGTGGACACGTGACAGCAACTCCAATTGCCATGTGGACTAACGCCACATGGTACGGCTTTTTTTTTTTAAAGTGAAAAAATATTTTTTATTCGAATCAAGGAAAGAGTCAGTCAAAATACATACCATGCACATGAGTACAATTCTTCAAATACCACTTAAGATAACCTATATATATATATAAGACCCTTTCCATGTAAATATTCTACGTGGAACTTATGAAAGAGGGATGAGGGTTTTAGAGTGTAACTTGCAATTTTTAACAAAAGAAAGTGTCGACTTTGACTCAATTTTTTTCACATAATTTGACTTTTAATTTTAAAAAAAATTACTCAATCTTACTCTACTCCATGATTTCCTTTAAATGATACAAAAATTTTCGCAAAAAACCTTTTAAAACATGATTTAAATTGACTTTGAGATTGATCGATTTAAATCATGTTTTGGAAGGTTTTTTACAGAAATTTTTGTATCATTTAAAAGAAATCATGGAGTAGATTAAGATTGAGTAATTTTTTTTTAAATTGAAAGTCGAATCATGTGAGAAAAATAGAGTCAAAGTCGACACTTTCTCTTACAAAAAATTGCAAGTTACACTTCAAGACCCCTATCCCTCTTTCATAAGTCCCACATAGAATATTTGTATGGAAAGGGTCTTGTATATATATAGGTTATCTTAAGTTGTGTTTAAGGAATTATGCTTATGTGCATGGTATGCACTTTGTTTGATTCTTTCCTTAATTCGAATAAAAAAAATATTTTTTCACTTAAAAAAAAAAAGTCATACCTACCTAGCGTTAGTTGATATTTGGCACCATATGGTAATTAAAGTTGCTACCACGTGTCCACTCTTGCCATGTCAACAAATGTCGTATCAATTCATAGTGGTGCCACATGACATACATCGGCAGATGCCACATGTCAATTCCTAGTGGTGCCATGTGTCTATTACATTCCTGTCAGCAAATGGAAACTTACAGAGTTATGTTAGGTAATATAAATAATCACGAAAAGTGCAATTAGGTAGTAGATTTAATATTTTAAAGTTAAAGTAGTAAATTGAATAATTTAATAAAGTTTAGGTATCAAATACGAAATTAACCCTAATTAAATAGGGTAATGCATAAATGTTACAAGAACTTTTAATTCTGAATAGGTTTGGAGAGAACAAGAGAAATACTCAACTCTCAATAGATTAAATAATTAAATCACTCTGATAACTCAATAGCTCCCCCAGTTTATTGAAACCATTACGCATTTATAGGCATAAGAAAACTTTAGTAAAGTAAAAAACGAAATTGCATATTTTAAGTAATATCCTAACAAATTGGGATATACATAATTATAGAAGCTATAAAAGAGGAAATGGATATCTCATTTCCAATAAAATTAACTAATTTGATTCTAATGGTTGAAGTATGAATCGGTAGATAATGTTGAATCTAAGCATGGCATTTTAGTTTAACAAACATTAGGTCATTGCTTTAGATTGGATACAAGCGGATAAGCAATTAGCTAAGGAGTTTTATACGAATATAAGGTTTTTTTCAAAAAATATTACAAAAAGTGTTTCCTAATGAAAAATATCCTACATATAGTATAGTGAAGGAGTATGAGTATAAAAAATTCTAAGAGTTATGAAATTAGGGAGGCACATACGGTGCATACACCTTCCACGACCAGAATATAAATATACAAATTCACAAATAGAACGCCATTTCACTCATTTCATCGAAACAAACACTCTAAAAATGCATTCTTCTCCTATAGCATCTTCGATTTTCATACTCTTTTCAACTTTTTTGCTCATCAATCATCCGAAGCAAGTACTATTCTCACTATTACATCTACATTTTGTTTTTTTTTTTTTCAAAAAAAATCACTTATTCCTTCTCCACATTATGCCAACATGTATAAATACTAACTTGTGCAAATTGTTCATATTTTTTGCTTGTTTGTTAGAGTAATGTTAGATTAGTTGATCCGCTATTTAGGTAGTTAAATTGTGTCAATTTTGTTATGAAAACATAAGTGTAACACTTGAAATTGCAATTAAAATTGCATGCACACAACGTATTTAATAAAATTTCTCATAAAGCATATTGTCCAACACATAGTGAATTTAAGGAGATGATCCAATGCAAATTATTACATTAACATTTGATGTTTGGGGAATGGATGTTTTATGAACTAGCTTATTGGTTGCTCATGATGTTATTAAGGTGAAAATAGCAAGATATGTGAAGGTCATTGTGCATGCCTATGGAAACATCATCAGTGGAAATTTAGGGTCAGAATACAATAAGGAAACTGTTAAGAAGTTGAAGATAAGAAATGATGCAAATTTCTCTTACTTCTTTTAAAGGATTTGTAGAGATGCTGGAATTGACCTAAATGAAGTTAAAATTATGCATAGGAATCCTTTCTTTTATGATGGGGGAGTTGCATATAGGTTGATTGTCATTAGATACAATGAAGATATTGAAAATTTCATTGAAATGATTAAATCTTTTGGGAAACGAAGCATTGAGGAGGTATACATTAGACATTATAGGCAATTAAGTGCTCAGGCCGAGCAAAACATATTTTAAGCAAATAATCAAACATTTCCAACACCCCAATTATAGCTAGGGCTTTACATGTGTGGCGTAGTTATACAGATAGTTGTGCTCGACCACTTAATCTAACGTGCACAAGATTAGAAGGGCTACCATCCTTTTATAGGCTTGGGTATGGGATAGATTTTCCCACATCACCCTACTAAGTTGTTATGGCTTTATGATTATTGAGGGAAAGCTATTGGTAGCCTGATAGAGGGTGGAGCGAGACATTACTCAGCATGCTAACCATGCTATAGATGCCTACCATACTACATTCAACTTACAAATGGTGCACTAAGTACGATATACTAATTCTTCTTATATGTACTTGTTTTATTATATCTCACACCCATTTCACATCTACATTATTATTGTTAGGTGGTCTAGGAGCCCTATTTCAAGGAGTTATTGTAGCCGCTACCCTACTTCTGCAGTGATGGGTGGCATATATGGACGGCTCGGGTCCCACTCGTTTGCTTCCCCATAGTAGAGTGATGTTTCCTCAACCGTATGGTTCGTTAAGACCAATGTGGACCTTAACAATCACCTCCACCAAATTGACTTGCAGGATAGAACCAATGTAAATTGGATCCATGTCCATAACTACTACATTCGGCCATAGGCGAACAATTACCTCTACGTATTCTAAGTCCAGGGTCCAATTAGAGTTGATCTTAGCTATTACCCTGGTATAGGCAATTCATACATAGTTATATCATATATCAGGGAGTTGTCATAAGATAACTGGTAAGTGCCTACCTCCTCATGATTTACATTCTATGTGTGTGCATATCATATGTTATATTAGTTGATAACACCATATCTATTCATTTTAGATTGCTTTGTGATATGTGGTTAGCAGATGACTATCCATCCATACTCACCATTGCAAATGAAGTGCTATAGCTTGTAAAGGAGCACAATAGGCTTATAAACTATCCACAACATGAGGATGACCAGCAGCATGAATGGGGGGTACTTTATGAGGATCAAAGAGCATTTACACCCAATGTTATTCCACCTCCTTACCCTCGATCCAAAGGTAAAGTAAGATTTCGGAGAGAAGTCGCTCGACCGAGGCCTAATCTATGGACTTAGGAGATATTGATTTCAAGTACAATACTAGTCTTAGTTCAAGAATTGGTTTAAGCTCTTGGTTCGATTCTAACTCTTACATAACTCCAGAGTTTCATCATTAGATGGAACTCATCATTCCTTCAGCTCCTCAAAAGCAACGTTCGGGCTACTTGTAGTCGTTTATGGGAGAAGGCGTGACTCATCTAGAGCCCGCTCCTCATATTAGTCTAATGCCTCCCATGGTCTAGACAATATATCGGTAAAGCCTTCAGAATCTCTAGTGCACCAAAGGCGTTTTATGTTGTCACAAGCCATCAAAGCCTTTCAGCACCATAGGAGAAATTAGATTGAGATGCCATTTCTTATAATTGTTTGTACAAACTAAAATAAAGAAATGTCGTATACACATACATTTGAAAGAACCTATGTTAAGCTTTTATCGAAGTCAATACGTATTGCAAGCTTTCTATCTTATAATATATTGCAAAATTCCTAACTTCTACATAAATTCTTAATCTCTTTTGTGAAGTGGAGTATTATCATATGTGATGAATCTTATTCTTATGCCTTTTGGCAAGTGAAGTTCATTTATTAGAATGGGAAGTTTGATTATGTATAGGTTGTGTCAATAGTTTGCAGGAAATAATGTATTTCATGTTTAACTTGGTTATGTGTTGTATTTTGCAGGTGGCCAAAAAAGAAGGTGCATACCTCACATACGCTTTCGCTATACTATAGGTGGAACATTTTTTACCAAAGACTTTTTTTTCGTAACATTTTTCAAAAAAGGCCTTATATTCATATAAAACCCCAATAGATTGATGAAATAATGTCTAACTTAGCTAACATTTGATGATGTCAACAGACTAGTGAGCAATTATGGTTGATTAGTCTACAGTAGTGATTAGACAAATATTTGTCGACGCCAATTTCTTATCTTCAATGTGTTTCTATCAATCATATGTATAGACTTAATTTGGTAAACATATTTTTATAATTGTTTATCAATTCTTTATCTAAGTATATACTTGTGATTGGTAGGGACACTCAAGAGAAGAAATTAGCACAGCAAATATTTATTCACTATGATTGACAATGGTGAAGGTTCGGTTGAAAATTGTGCAGCATTGTTTTTTTTTTTTTTTTTTCAAAAATTATGAATAATTTCAATTCTTGGAGATAGGACAATTTGAACCACTCTCTTCTAACAAAACGTGAACCATCCTCCCTTACTTAGCTAAGTTGTGTTCCCAAGACCAACTTGTATTGGCGTTATGCACTTAGTTGACCAAATAAAGATTGATAACATAAACAGCAAACTAAACAATGAAGATGATGGGTTGCTAAACTGCTAAACATACCGGTTGACCAATTGATAATTAGCCACGGTAGGAGCTTGTGAACTAAACAAATTTCTGGATGAATTAACATGCCGTTGATACTTTATAAATAACCCTCGGTCGCACAAATTAATTGAATGGTTGATTGCAATATGGAAGCCAATAATCGAAAGTGCAAATCAGCCATGGCGGGTTCATTTATGCGCCGCGATTGACCATGTGTCGAGTATTATTTGCTCCATTTGAACCAAAAATGAATTATTTAAACTCTAAAATTGACTAAATAGATATAATCTAAAATTAATTTGGATCTGTAATCGTAACTCTTTGAACTCAATTCCGTGTATCAATATCACCTTTAACAAGAAAGTTTAGACATCAAAACGTGAAAAATAAAGAACCAATGTTTAGGCAATTTTTCTATTATTATGGCATAAGATTAGGAGTGTGAATTGTAATAATAGGAGTATTATTTTGTGTTATATAATTTTGATGCATCGATTAGTACATTGTAATGTATCCCCCTATCTCAATTGTGTAACATATACTTGGTTAAAAAAAAATAAAATAAATTGAGAGAGAGGAACAGGTAGAGCAATTCATTTACGTTGCTACGTGACTATTAATCTAAGAAAAGTGATAACTTCTTTCTCTATCACATAATCTCCTTTAATAGCAAGAAACAAGCGTGTAAAGGTACCGGGACTTTAAAAGAAAAAGAATGGTTTAGGTGTGAGTCATTAGAGCCAAGGACAAGAGAGATTTAAAGAATAATAATGTTGTTACCTCTGGTCATACATTCACTTTCTTCTAATAAGTGCATAATAGTTAGTATTGGATCCAAAGAAATTGTTTTTGCACTACAAGAAATGGAAGAAGCACTGGTTTTTGGTTCGACTTAGGGGGAGAGGAGGTGTGGTTAGGTAACTCATTCAAGGACCTATTCATATAAGTGCTTTAATCTAATTGTAAGAGACTGTTAATTAGTTAGTTGAAGGAAAATGGAATGAATAGAAGTTAAGAGTTTTCCAATATCATCCCTCTTAATTAAGTATATAGGACCTATAGTCCTAAATTGTGCTGCCTTTGATCAAAAGGTGGATCATTCAAATAAAGAGAGATGTTGATCCAAAGAATCATTTAAGAATGCTATTGCACTACTATTTTGCTAAATATAATCTTATTATAACCTGTTTCACCATGAAAGCAAAAAAACAAAAAAAGGAAAAAACACATAATCTCGTTTTACTTGATTGTTGTAATATTGTATTGAATCTTTCCACTAAAAAAATAAATAATATCCTACTCGATATTGGTCCATGGCTTACCATGTAGAGTCAACCCAATTTTGAATCTATTGAGAAAAAAAAATGGGCGGCAATTGAATTTTTTATGTTAGAGGCAACTTGTCTTAATTAATTTTTAATATTTTTTTGAAAATTGAGATTTGTACATTCAAATGTATGAAAGCCTGGAATCTGTTTCCCTATATATCAAGAAGATGTATTTAGTTTTACAAACTTTTGAATCATTTTTATGATCATAGACAATGCTGTACTTCTGGGGTAATATTTTGCTATATGGGCCTCTTATTCTGGTCCGTATGTATTCTAGACTTTCCTCATTTTCCTCTTTAAATGCACTAGAAGAGAAGGGCACCGAAAAAGAATTTTCTCCATATATGCCTTTGTTTCATAATATTTTCAATATTTCTTTTGATTTAAATTCTATAAATGAAAAATATTATTATAAAATGCCTCTTTGTATAGATGACGTTAGAAGTGGAAGATAGTAACCCGATAGCTAGTATTGATGGTTAACCGTTGCATAAAATATCAATAGCAATTGAAGAAATTGATTGTGTTTTTAAAAATAAATAAATAAATAATTTTTCCATTAACATCGTCCTCTAACAGACTGAAACCATTTAACCATTAAGACATTATGATAACATTATAGTTGTAAAGACATATTTCCCGAAATCAAATACACTAGTTAAAAAAAGAATAATATTAAGAACCAAAATGTACTTGAATCATACAACCAAAATTGCTTAGTGATCATATTTCCTTAAAATTAATTTTTTTTTTTTTTTTTTTTTTTGTGTCTAGATTGGGATTTGAAATGCAAGATGAAGTAGATTGTAAATAATGGATCGATCGGTCCCGTCAATATTTCCTTAAAATGGGGGGATTAAATCATGCTTGTACACATCGTATTAAGTTAATTTAAGCATGATCATAGGATACATATCTGCATTACATATGCAACTTAATTGAAATTCCGCCTTAATCATTCACCAAATCAAGCCCCTATAACGTACAAACTTCAAATTGTCTAAATTAAAGACAAAACAGACCACAAACAAGTTAAATTGTGTAGGGGTCAGGATAAGAGTTTAAGCGTGAGAGTCATATGTATATTGTGTGATAGATTGTGTTATACATGATTAAGAAAATAATTTACTTATACATCTAAAATAATGGAGAAGAGGAGTAAGTAATCTTAGTAAAACTTTAATACATAAAATAACAGATAGAGAAGTACAATAGCATCAAACTCTACAATCGATAAAAAATCGGATAGTATTCTTAAGATGTTTAAGTGTTTAATTTTTAAGATAAGGTTCCAACAAAATAACGATATTCATAAGGGTTTTTCCTTTGTCCATATAAAAAGTGAAGAAGGTATTTATAGGAAATGGTAATTAATCCTATTCATTGGATCATAATGATAATTAATGGCTAATATTGAATTCTTCTACTAATAGACTTGAAATGAATCCTTTTTATGAGCTTAGATCTAATTGGTCTTATTTTATTAGTATAAACCAAACCAAGAAAGGTTAGATTGAGAGAGTCAATCCAACGGACCTTATTTCAAATCTACTATACCAACATTCTCTTGATTATCTCAAATTCTTGTGAACTCGACTTTCTAGACCCCATCACCGTAACCCAAATAGTCAATATCCATTTCAATTAAGATTTAGCGCTCTACAAATTGTACCAAAAACAGCAAAAATCCAATAAATGTACAACTTAAGCCTGAATGATCAGCAATAGTTTTGCTGCACTTCCAAGTACAATTCAAGTGAAATTTGAACCCTTTCCCGTGTGAATAATCGAAGAAATTGAGCTATATCAAGTTGTATCAACTAATAATGATCGAGTTCGTGATGACATGCACCAACTCGAATGAGCAAATTGATTGTTGATATTATTATTTCTATAAGCTATCTATGCAGGCTGAGAAAAATTCTTTTCACAGAGAGAGATCGGCGAGGTCGAGGGATCTCGAAACAGCTTTGCACCAAGAATCCACCTTCTTCTTCCTCAGTTCCTCATCCAATGTCGGCCGGAAAGTTGTGTCACTCTTGGCCTTTTCTCCAGAAGAGAAGATCTCTTGCTCTGTCCATACTCCAACAGCAAGCCCAGCAGCATAGGCTGCTCCAAGTGCTGTTGTTTCTATGTCTGCTGGTCTCACCACCGGGCTACCCAACAGGTCCGCCTACCAAACAAGGTTGGAGAAAAATAAGAAATTATGTTCCTCTATTATGGTTTATTTAACCACTATAATGTATAAGTAAGACAAAACTATCAAAACATCGAATTTCACTAAGTAAAATACAGATAAAATACACAAATAAAAAACAAAATGAATAAATAAATCCAAGTGAGCTTAAGATTAACGACATGACAGTTCACATAACAACGACGTGTGAATGTAAACGTATTGTGATGAGTTTAGCATCACAACTCCCTAATTTAAAAGCTTAAACTTGCATATTTGTCGTGAGTTATTTAAAATTATAAATCAACACTTCCCTTGCTTCTATGCGAGGTTTTTACTAAAGCACATTGGGTGGATACCTCAATTAAATGAGGTAAAAGAACTGCTCCAAGTACGTGTAGATTTTGTGTGTCCTTATATTTTTTACTTAACAGGAAGGAAAAGGACACCATACTGAAGGTATTCTGCAATATCTTTCATGTTGATCTCATGTTTTGCATTGACAACTTTCGTGTTACCACCCTTCTACACTGCACATGGCATTCGTCAGCATAATATTTATTGATTTCTCACTTATCTAGTTCCTGCCGACGAGAAAAGCATTCCACTGCGGTGAAGTCCCTTGCCATCGTTATTTACTTATATTGATGAACTCTTTTTATATTTACTTAGGAGAAGCAACGGAAAGATCAATGAAAAGAAAGCTATTGTAAATTTTTTGATGACAAATACATCAACCAAGCACCATTTTGGTTTTTTGGTAGCCCAGTTAGGGATAAAGATGATAGATTAACTCCACAACCTACTAATGTAAATAAAAGTTCATTTGATTTGGTGTGGCTTTATATCTATTTCACTTGTGAAGTGAGACTTTAATTGAAAGCCTATCAAATGTACCACTAAATTAAATCACAGTAAGATGAGTCATACTCTGATTCCATAAGCCTAATCTATTAGATCAAGTGATTTTGGAGAAGTGGTTGTTGAGTTAAATTTCAACAAGAGTAGTCATAAGAGAAGGGGCTCACAAAACAAGCAAAATGGAGAAATATAATCATTTCATGACTAAAGTACATCCTAAAGATGATAAATAGTAACAGATGGTTGAATAATGCTTATTACCTGCAGCTGCATTAAGAGGTTGTTTACGGTTGCACCACCATCCACTCTAAGCAAAAATTCACCTTTCTCACTCTTAACTTCACCCTTCTCCCCTGCATCTTTGTGCATTGAATCCAGTACATCTTTCACCTGGAAACACATGCTCTCCAATACAGCTCTGGCAATATGACACCTGTTTGTGTACCGTGTGATCCCGATACAGACCCCACGAGCATCATCTCTCCACCATGGAGCAAACAGTCCATTAAAAGCAGGCACAAAATAAACACCACCTGTGGAATTAACCTTAAGTGCAAGTTCCTCGATCTCTTTCGCAGAAGAAATAATCCCTAGACTGTCTCTAAGCCACTGAACAGCGGCTCCAGCAATAGCAATCGAGCCTTCCAAAGCATAGTTTGTTGGAGCATTCTTGCCAAGCTTAAATGCCACAGTGCTTAAAAGACCATGTTTCGAGTGAGCCACCTCTTCACCAGTGTTTAGGAGAATGAAAGCCCCAGTACCATATGTACTCTTGGCTTCCCCTTTCCTGCAGGCCTGTCCAAGCATAGCTGCGTGCTGATCACCAAGACATCCTGAGATTGGAACTCCAGCGAGTGGCCACCCTTTGGCCACATTTCCAATTATTTCAGAATTGCTAATGATTTCCGGAAGTATTCCTGCAGGAATTCCGAGTGTATCAAGTGTTGGTTGATCCCACTTGAGGGTTTTCAAATTCATGAGCATTGTTCTTGCTGCATTGGAAACATCAGTGACATGAAGTCCTCCTTCTAGTCCTCCAGTAAGATTCCAGAGTAACCAAGTGTCTACAGTTCCAAACAGCGCATCACCACTCTCTATGGCTTTTTTCACATCATCAACATTTTCCATCAACCAGAGCAGCTTAATTGCACTGAAATAAGTGCTGATGGGCAACCCACAAGTCTCTAAGAAATGCGTTCTTCCCCCTGGTAACTCTTTCTCCAATTTTCTGTAACAGCATTTCACAACTTATCTTAACTAAGATGTTTGTAGCAAAACTACTATAACACATGCTGTAATTCTACTTCAAATAAGAAGTGTTTGAACAAAATACAAGTTGTCCTTCTCAAGATAGGAGGCAGATTGTAAAAAATTACATTTTAGGTACACAATACTGGTGAATAGTAAAGTAACAGAAAAGAAAAGTCCTTTATTTTGGAAATAAAAGAAAATGTTTAGAAAAAAAAAAAAGATGCTGACAAGCATGACAGAGACACTTTCAACTAATAAAATTTGCCAGACAAATTCAGAATATGGCAGATCAACCATCACCAAAACTGCCATGACTAAGCATTTTTCTTGTATAAAAGGCTTAGTGCGCAGTCATCAATGGCTAACATCTCCTTGTTCATTGTTGTTGTCATTTAAAGCATGACATAGGTCAATGAAATCTTAAATGACATCATCAGAACAAGATTTATCTATCATCCCTATGAAATTTACAAGACTCATGGACTTCTTCACATGCTTTCTGTGCGTCTAATTCAATTGTGCACAATCATGATATGAATTCAATAGCAATCAAGACAAGCAAACACAAAGTATGAATATTGGACTCGATTTACCTGCAGACACCACTAGTGCGAGCATCCATCCAAACAATGGCATTGTAAAGAGGAAGGCCAGTTGATTTGCTCCAAATGAGAGTGGTCTCTCTTTGATTCGTCAGACCAATTGCTTTCAATCCAGCTTCCACATTGTGCCCATCTACAGTTGCCTTATCAACAGCTTTGGCAATACAGACTTTCACACTCTCTAGGATCTCCACTGGATCATGCTCCACCCACCTAACAAAAATATCAAAACAAACCTGTCAAACATTCCATGATGGGGCTGATAATTCAAGATATGACACGATGACATGACTTGATGCTAGCAAAAAGAGTGCACAAGATAGACATGACATAGCCCATTCAATCCTCATAACAATTCAATTTGATGTGATCGCTGGGGGAAAAAATTTGTTATTTATGACATCAATTCAAGAAAATTTCCAGCTTCTTTTTAAAAAGAAAACCTCCGAAACACATTAACTTAAAGAACAAAATTACAAACTATTGACTCAATAATGAGAATTCGATTTCACAAAAATTCTAAAGGAATAATGATAAAAACACATGAAACTTATCAGAAATTTAACTCGAATATATCACAATGATTAGTATCCTATTATGTATCATTGCTAATTGAAAAATAAATTCCCTTTCTGTATTCACACAAGGTCTCAAACCTTAAACAACAAAAACACAATTTGCCATGAATTCGCCAACAAAAACTAACTTTTACAAGAACTGTAGAACCCCATTTTTCCACAAACAATAAAGTTCCAAACTTTAAAGAAACAAAGCTTCAATGCTAAATTCTAGAAACAACCCCATTTCTCTATAGACGTAAAGTTCCAAACTCTAAACGACAAATACACATTTTGACATGAATTCACCGATAAAAACTAAATCTGAAAGAAAGTTGGAAAACACCCCATTCTTCTATACACATGAAACTTTCAAACTCTGCAAATCCTTAACCTTAAAAGTAGACACAAAGCAAACCTATTCATTCATTGGATAAAGTTTCATATTTAAAAAAACAAAAACACAATTTGACATGAACTGACCAGTAAAATAAAACTTAGGAGAAATTTAAAACAACCGCATTTTTTTACACACACAAAAAAAAAAAAATCTAAAACTTTGAAATCAAAAGAGCCAATTTGCAATTTACACAAAAATCAATCCAAAAAGGTATCAAACTCTAAAGAAGATATATATTTGAGAGAGAGAGAATCGTAATACCCTGCTTGTGGGCAGAACTGAGTGAACTCGACCTGGTGAGACCCGATTGGACGTGCTTTGCGATCATAAAGAATGAATCTGGTACTGGTGGTTCCTTGATCAATCGAACCAACATATACTCCTTCACCAGCCATTGTTGTGTTATGTCAAAACAGAACAGCCAAAAATGAAAGAAAACAGAGTGAGTGGTGAATGAAAGAGAGAGAAAGATGAGAGGGAGAATTTATAGAATTGAGGAATCGATGACAGTGCAAAACAAATTCGGAAGATAGCGTTTAGGAAGTTGGAAATTCCACTTTCCTCGGGAATGGCGACGTTGTTGACAAAATGATGATTTGTTCTTTTCTTTTCTTTTTTCTTTTTTCCCCCATCGGACAGAGATGATTATCTGGAACCAAGTTTTTGGCCAATTTTTTTTTTTTTTTTTGGTAATTATAATGATTATCCCAACCTTGATTGATCTAATGATAGTCTTAGAATTATTTACAGTCTTTTTTTTTTTTTTATACAGTATCAGTTGAACGCTCCATCTTATTATTAATAAATATTTTTTCTAATATTGAATTTCACGATTTAAATAATATAAATCATTTTTTAATAGTGAATTTCACAATTCAAATAATGTAGATCAATAGTAGAATGCAAAGTTGAATTGATTATGTTTTGATTTATCAGTTTCACTTTTTAACTATTTTATTTTATTTTTTTTTCTAGAAACAAAGGGAAAAAAAGGTATTATGGATAAATAGCATGAGTCTCTAAAATTAGGAAAGATTGCAAATTAATCATTGTTGTTTTCTAAACAAGTGTTTTGAATAAGAGCTAAGTCGTTAATAAGCATTTTAGAGCATTTATGAATTTTTTTGAAGCTTGAATTTTTTTCTTAATTAAATAATAATACTTGAATATTATGGTCAATATTGTTTGAAATAATATTATTTATTAAAATATAAGTCCGTCTTAAAAGATAAAGCAACCAATTCAAACGGGATAAATTTTAAAAAATTATGAAATGAAATAACAAATTTATACTGTAATATTTGAAATTCAAAGGACAAGCTCACAATCTATATCTATAGTTCTACTTTTATGGGATTAGGTTGCAGGGATCACATTACATCTCATACTCATTTTATTTTGGATAATACATAAAGATTATATTCACTATTTTTTTTTACTATTTTTCTATTTAAATCTAAAACCTTTAGTTTCTTTCGATTCTAATAACTAATAATCCATCTTTTGCTATTCTTTTTATTTGATTATTTTACCTTTTAAATATTTGATTCAAATCCTCTACATTTTTAGAATGTTTGTGAGAGTGTGATAGAACCTTAATACCACTAAAATGTCATAACAAATACTTCCTTTATATTCATTGGTGATTCCATTTTAAGTTTACTGTACAAAAGTTTTTTCTTATTGAAAAGGGAATTACTTTTTTTAACAAAAAAAGATTCATTAGATGTTATACGTATATTATAGAGATATGAATAATTTCTAAAACAATTATCATATATATTATATGTGTTATATATATCAAAATTTCATTAATATTTATATATTATATGTATAATATGTATCCTGTATTGTAAAATAAAAAAATAAAAAGTAAAAATTTCTATGAAAAAAATGAACGTAACACGAGCAGGGAGTCGGGTCTAACAAGTCATAATTGAATTAACTTTAGCTTGGTTCCATCGAAATCTTAATTAATTAAAAAAATGACCAACTAAATTATCTTATCTTTTGCTTTTTCTCCTTTTTGTTTTTTCCCCCTTTTCCCATTGTCCCCTTTTTTGTACTTTTCAGATTGTCCACACTCTCATTGGCGTCGACTCCACGAAGCTTGGGAGAGTCAATTTACATTTGCATTCCCAAAAAAATTCCGTAAATTACTTAAAATACATAATTGCCTTTGCATTAAAAAAAAAAATGTTTCCTGAATTTTTCAATATATAATATAAAAAAAAACCTTAAAATTATCTAATGTTGTTTTAATAATTTTAAAATGCTACAGCCATTTAGTAGCTTTTAACATGAGCTACTTGTGAGGAAGGTGTAAAGGTCTAATTTTATATTAACCTAAACTCATGATTAATATATTATTTATTTAAACATAATTTTTATGTTAAGTGAAGAGGTCCAAGAAGTTCGGTTTATATTTGAAATGATTTTAGAAAATTTGATTTGGTGGGTTCAAAATAGTAATCCTTAAATTGGTCCATCTACCCACGACCTTTCTTAGGTAGACTTATACACTCAAAAGTCAAGTTATTAGCTTTAAAGACCCTAGTAAGCTCATTAGGATAACCTTAAATGAGTAAGCTTAATATGGACTGTCAATTGTTACCATACTATTAAACTCAAGAGTCTAATAAACGCCTAATCACACCTCTTCAATAGACATCTTTCCAAAAACTCTAAAGATCATAAAAACAGTAATAAGTTATGAATTCTCTACTCTCACGGATCAAAACGATACTTAAATTGACAACGATTCGACACTCAATCAATTTTAATGAGGTTGATACTCAAAACTCTCTCACATGCCATAAAGCATACTTAAGTTATTCAGACTACTTGTTTTTCTTTTCTATCTTTTTTTCTTTTAGTCTTCTCAATACGTGCCATTTACATATTGCTCCTTTAAGATTAATTACAGCGCGATATTTATGTGGCTTTCACACCGTAATGTTATCTATAACCCTACTTTTATAGAAAATAATCTTTATTTTTAAAAAGGAAAATTATTTTCCTTATTTTGTTTAACATTTTTTTATTATTACTAAATCCACAGCTAACCTTCAATCATTACCCCCATCATTCATCTTGACTTACTAGTACACGCTATTAGAAAGCTGATAATTTGCAGTGGCAGGATTTTCATTTCATCTCAAATTCATGCCACTGCCAAAGTTAGTAATATTGAAATAGAAATCACAAATAATTAATTTACATTATAATTGTATTTAATTCCTACCATAATCTATTCTTTTTCATCCTATAACATGTTAGTTTCATGCTTTATCTATATATATAATTATGTTCTATAATATATCAAGTTCCTATCCGTATTACCATGTCATGTAATACGTCCTACTAATGTTACATCATCTTGGTACCACTTGGACAATATCTAATAATCACAAAGTTGTGATTGGAATAAATTTCGAAAAGGAATTATAGAAAGCATTTTCCATGAAACGGGTGCACTATAAATTTTAAAATATGTATCAGATATTTTAGAGACAGATAAATGTATAAAAAGAATAAAAACATTTTTATCTTGAATTTTTAACAAGTGCCCGGAAATTTTTCACTCTATTCTAACCTATCAGAATCAATACAGCCAAATTTAAAAAACCACTGCATAACTAATATAGATTAGGTATGATTGAGATGAAAAACTGAAGATTCAACAGCTTGAGAAGGAGTCAGTTAAGACTTGTTGCGTATTCTTACAACTCAATTTTAGCTCCAATTTTTTTTTCTTTTTTAACTAGTTTATATAAACTCCACACCTATATATCCCAAAGTAAATACATGAGGGCAAAAAATAATATATTACCTTTAGGATTGATTCACATGACATGAAAATTTCACACATCAATATATACAACAACAGGCAAAGTAATCATCAACAGAGTCGTTAAAGATAATTAACATAAATGGATCATAGACTTATGAAAAAATTGGGTAAAACCAATATATTAATACTGGAATAGAGACGCCTATATTGAGGTGTTCATTTAAGCTAGTGATATCAACCTGGACTTTCTATTCTAATTAAATAGATCAAATTTGAATCCTTCATCCCAAGTTATAACAATAATTTTCTGAAAAATAGAAATAGAAATTCAATTAGATTAAACTATTGCTATTAAGATGGTTTAATCTAACCTGTTTTATCAAAACAAATATCCAAATATTATCATAACCTTAAATTAAAAAATGAAAAAAAAAAAAAAAAACCCTTAGTATGACTGATGCAGGATTGTTCTCTCTGGCAAGTGATGCAACTTAAGGCACCACAGTTTTCATTTTTCTTTTACTTCCTATTTCTTAAATTTCAATAAATTACTTTATTATAATAACTATCAGATAAAAAATTACTAGTAAATACAACTACTTTGATTGTAATAAAACTACATTCTTTTTTTCTTTCCAGTCATGAGATTCAGTAAAATAATTCTCCCTTTTTTGTTAAAACTATTGTATTTTAGTGGTGTAAACATTGATTTCTAACAAGATAAATTAGATTTGAATTACTCCGCTCTTAAGTTGTATTATTGTATGAAAAAAAAAAAAGATATATAATTTATTGAAATATGACTTGAATGTGGTGGTTTTTATTTTAAATAGCAAAGTTGGATTTATGTGTTGTTGTCTAAAAGGCTTTTAACCATACATATGTCTGTCTAAAGGGGGAATTCAGCTTAATTTTAGAGGAATTACTATTTTTAGAAAGCAAAAAAAAAAAAGGAATTTATCTTCCCAAACTATTATCACTAAAAACTCCACGAAGAGTTTGGAGCTTTTTAATGACAGCATAAGCAGTTAATATATGCAAATTTTTTTTTTTTTGGGATTTAGAATGTCAAACCATGGTTTAGAAGCTTTTAGTTTAGTATTATCCAAAAATAGATTAGCTGTGAATGAAACCAACCCAAGATTGATGATGTGTGTATATCCGAAATGGTAGGCAGACGCAAGAAGAACGGCATTGACGGTGACTAATTGCGTCATGAAAGCTTCTTTTCGACAATGACTTTGAAAAGTGCTCCCTCCCTCGTGATTCCATCACCGAACCAACAACCACCTCGGCCGGCCAGCTTGGCCAATTTATACACCTATATTAACGGATTATTTATGAGCAAATAATATTATCACCCTATCGACGTCCCAAAGATTCACATTTTCAATGGAATTTTGTTTGGATATGAGAAAAGTTTTAATGGTACTAAATATGTTATATATTTTGATTAACGGTTAATGAGTTAATAAAATTTTAACATATAAAAATTATGACATTTATCCATTATTAATCAAAATACATACGGCATATAAATATTAATAAATCTTTTCTCGCTTGAAACACTTCTTAAACAATGGAATGAAAAATCTTTTTATCTTTTTGTTCATGTACCGTAGTTTAACGTATAATTGATATTAAAGTTACCAAAGATTCTTTTAAATCGATTGTGCAATTTAATTTTTGGATACATTTATTTTTTATACACAACATTTCACGTATTGAGAGTTTCTACGGTTCTGTTCGTATTTTTTAAGATACTAGTCTAACTCTCCATCTTATTTTTAATATTGTATTAATTAGATCTAAACTATTAAAAATGTAATTACTTCATTGGTTGAGATATAATAAATATAAAATAATATGTGAGATGGAAGGTTGGATTGATTCCTTCAAAATACAATAAGTGACACCCATCTGACCATTTGTATAAAATGCTTTGGATCATAAAGGTTTCAAGAAAATTTGAAACTAACTTCTACATTTAAAAATTATAGCAAATTGAATATTAGACAAAAATTTAGTGGTTAAAAAGTTCTATCTAAAAAAAATCACTGATTGTGCTTATTAGTAGAAAATTTTTGCAGTTTTAATATCTTATTGTGGCTTTTAATTTGGTGTGCTCACAACTTAAATGACATAAATGCTAAAGTTTTTTTTTTTTTTTGGGTGCTGTAGGCTTTAATTATGATTCACAGGTAACACATGAGAGTAATATTCGGCAACCAGGGAAATGATAAGGATAAATCCAAAGTTTATTGTTTAACGTAAGTGGGCTAACAAACCTTACCAACATTAACTAAGAGTAGCAGCAACTACCTTAACTAATGATGCTTTGCTAAATAGCTTACTAAACCATGTGGTTGTTTTTATTTTAGATATGAATATGTTAGAAGTCTTTGTACTTAGCATTTATACTTGTAAGGGGTCAAAAATTTATTATACTATTATGGGGCTAAATCCATTATTTGTCCAATTTCACTATTTGAGCAAGGTGATAGGGATAGGAGAGTTCGATCTATAATTAGGATAATTTAGGGAGAATTGATTTAGTAAACTTAGAATAGGGATTGTTAGATCGATTCTCTGCATCCAACCTTTCTTAGACAGGCCCATTGACCTATAAGAAAGGCTACTAGACTTGGCCTTAGACCCATTAGCTAACTCGTTTTGAATAGCTATAAATTGAGTAAGCTCCAATTCATCCGTTAATCATCGAGATGATCTTACGGATTCTATTTTGCCCAAAACCCTATAATTACCCAATCTTTTCTCTTCAATTGGAACACTTAGAGAGAATAAATAAACAAACAAGTGATTCAGGTAAAGAACTGATCTCGTTCACTCAAGCTACAAGGTGAACATTTGAGGTCTTCTAAGACTGTCTTATTTGTCACTTCTACATTTAAGATACCGAGATTGTTTGTTCCTCTTGCTTGCCTTAATCTCACCTAATAATCCCTTTAAGTGACAGTTTTACTTCACTTCTTTCAAGCTACGTATAACGCACTACTTACGTAGTACATACGTGATTACCCCAATCAAGCCCCTGCGTTTACATTTTGGCGACTCTATTAGGAAAAAGTGATTAAAAAGACATGGTACCTCCCAAGAAGAAAACAACCAACACGTTTAATACCATATCCCAAGAACTTAACACTAATGTTGAGCTTACTAAGCAAAATTCGCTCTTACCAACTGAGAACACTAACTAGAACCATTCAGCGCCTAAGGCTCCTATAGATCCCATATAGTTAATGTGGGTAATATAGGAAGCCACGAGGGCTTTAAACTAATTCATAACTATGTTCTAACCCATTTTTACTAAGATGGTTGCTATTATTGCTGCGCAACAGGGTGTGGCTTGGTCAAATCCTATAGTTGTTGCGTAACTAAATGTTACTACCTTAGCTCGATTAGCTAACCTACTTACTATTGAGAAAGATTCCCATTAAGGAGGGGGCAACCAAATGCCCCGGCCAGAACCAACACAACAACCAACCTCTGCAACAAGGAATGAAAGAGTTTAGTTAAGCGAATCTTTATCCTCACGCATACTTGCTCTTACGGCCAATCTTACCATCCCAACCTTGAGTGGATCTATTTCCCATCCTAATGTTGCTACTGTTCTGCTACTTGCATCTATAGCTTCTACTTCAAGGATATAACAAGGAAAGACTTGGATGTTTGTATGAAGGAAATGTAAGCTAAGCCATTTATGGGGGTACTAAAGTTCAAACTTCCATATCATCAATACATTGCAACGAAGTTATACCTAAGGGACTATGTAAGTTTTAAATTTATGCTGTTCAATGACAAGAAGTGCTAAGGAACACCTGTTAAAATTTATTGAAACTTTGAAGCCTTATGAGCCCGATGATGATTTGAAGCTTAGAGAGTTCTCCAAGGCATTAACAGCAAAAGCATATACCTAGTATGTTAACATCCCTTCAAGGTTAGTTGATTCATGGGAGACTATACGCAAGCTCTTTTTGGAGAAATTTTTTCTCTACTCAGGAACGGTTAACAATTACAAACATGGGAAAAACATGACGAAACCTAAAAGAGGATTTGATGGATTATATAGAGTGCTTTAAAGAATACGCCATACACATTCAAGATAACTATGATGAAAGAGAGCTGGTAAAGATTTGCATCCAAGGGATGCTCTCTAAGTATGCTATACACTTAAAGAACCACTCCTTATGTTCTTTCTTTGCACCCATTGAGAATGCAAGAAGGACAAACAACTTTGTTACAAGACAACAAGAGGAAAGTATCAAGCTTAAAAAACGAGCAGCATTCATGTCCTTGATTGAGAGTGAAGACTTTAATACCAACAAGAGACCTAAGAAAGATGTAGAAGCTTTTTCATTCCCATGCCTAACAAGCAAGTTACATGCTATCTTCGAACGTTAACTATAAGGTGAAGCTATCAAGCTGCCAAGAGTTGAGAGCTAACCTAAAGAGTAATTACAAATGGTTGAGTTTAATAATAAAAATATATGCAACACTTTATCTGTGAAATATCAAGTATGCATTGGAGACAAAGGTATTATCATTCCAATCTAAGTCGAAAACTATGGAAAAGGTTTTTGCATTTTTTTTTTTTTTTGTGTCTTTTTTGTTAAAGTTGTTGGCTAGAGAAAGATTTCCTCATTTATGATTGGTTTAAAGCTCATTAAGAAGGTTTAGAATAGAAACAATTTGTTACAAAGAGCTAACCATGTCCAAATTTGCTATGAAGCCAACATCTAATATATACATATGGGTTTTATAAAGGATACAATTGGTCAAATTCAATATATTATAATATGGAGACAGAACGGTTTGCTATGAAGCCAACATCTAAGTTTGGCAAGAAGTAATGAAGACCATGAGCCGATTATTAAAACAAAAAATAGAAAAGAAAAAAAAAAGAAAAAGAAAGTTAAAATATAACAAAGTGAAGAAAATCAAATTTCCATGATGGAAGAGATTCAATATGTTCACCACAATCAAAGCTTCTAAGTCAAAGTTCATCATCGTCGCTATCAAAATAAAGGGAATTGAAGTAGATAGAGTCCAATTCATATTACCTTGGTCAACATACTATAATTAAAAGGGACCGTCACTCTACACATGCAGAGAAGGGTGTAGAGTCAACCAAAGGTTGCTATCTAAGTTATATTTATGGTAAGAATTATCAAGAAGCTACAAGTTAAATATTGGAATAAAAAAAAAAAGAGAGAAACGATTAAAAGAAAAGAAAAAAGGAAGACTTACTGTTGAAATTTATTGTTACGAGCAATGGAAGGAATCGACCACATGTACATATATTTATAGTTAATGTGAAGAGATTAAATGATGAAGATTACAGATTTTAGTTCAAAAGATTTGATGAATTTAGGTTGATTTAAATGATATTTGTTGAAATAAATCTATGATTAAGATGTAAGACAAGAATAATATAAGCTATCAAAAGTTGGTTTATTGAAGATAAAGAAAAAAAAAAAAGATATGAAGATGTATGAAAATATATTTTGGCTCGATGGGTTAAGCAAAGGGAAGCTAGTTTTTGTTAAAAGAAAAAAGAAAGAGAAGGATTGTGGGCTTATCTTTAATTGTTTACTTGGGGAAGGTATGGAACCATGGTTAAGATATTTTCTGATGGAGAAAAGATTTGGAGAGGAGAAGGAAGATGTGTACACTTTAGCAAGATTTGCTACTTGAAGACCTATTTTCTTTTGAAGATCTATAGTAAATAATGTGGTCAGTCACATTTTTCCTAGCCACTGAGATACATTTTCACTTATATAATTTTGTCCATAACTTATTACATGAGGTATGGTCCTTTGATTTTAATGGACATGAAGGTAAAATAAAACCAAATGAAAAGACGTTGATGCTTAAGAGAAGTTTTGGACTAAGGACCCTTAATCCCCATAGACATATCTTTGATCTGCTATGCTTTGTGGTTATTATGTCATGAGAAAAAATAATAATAATATATGAAGTGAATGCTTTGGAATATTTTCTAAGAGACGAATGAAGATCTTCTAATTGTAACTTCTTTCTACAATAAAATACCTCTGATGTCGTTATTTGAGATATCTTACTTGAATGGATTTATACATGATGAAGTAATTTTATGTTGGGGAAACTCTATGTGATGGTTATTTCGATGGGAGTGGGAATTCCATCATGAATATATGCATGGCTTATGAATTTATGAGCTTATTTTTAGGGATCAAAATCGAGATGATGGTTCAAGTCACTAAGGCAAAGCTAGCAAATGAACAGCAAGTTGATGAGATGAATAATTCACATGGGGAGGAGGAATGATCTTACATAAAGAAAACTTTTATAGTATTGAAGACTTTTTAATATATTGCCTTGAGGGCAATGTCATTCTAGCATACATAAAGTGACCCATGCAATTGAACAACACCACAAGCTTGCGCAATGGAATATGCAACAAATAAATTTAAGCGCTAGCGCTAGACTCGTATGCTTTAATCTATTAACTAAATGAAGTCTTCAATTGTATAAATGTACTTAGCAACAATGCAACTCTTTATGATGCATGTGCATCGAATAGCAACCTAGCTATTCGAAAGTAGTAATTGATACCCAAAATACTTATATTCTATGTAAGAGTTTTGGTTAGGGGGGAAAATGTAAAGGGCTAAAAATTTATTATATTATTATGGGGGCCAAAACCACTATTTATTTAGCTTAACTCTTTGGGTTAGGTAATGGGGCCTAGAGAATTCAGTCTATAATTGGAATGATTCAAAGAGAATTAGCTTGGTAGGCTCGGAGTAGGAATCATTGAACTGATCCTTTACATCCAACCTTTCTTAAGCAAGCTCATGCACTTATGGCTACTAGCCTTGAGCCCATTAGTTAGCTCATTCTGGATAATCATGAATTGAGCAAGCTCCATCTCATCCGTTGATTATCAAGATGATTTGATAGATATTATCTTGCCCAAGAGCCTATAAATATCCAGTCTTTTCTCTTCAATTGGAACACTTAAAGAGAATAGATAAATAATATTGCTCTGTAAAACTTTTACTCTTTAAGATCAAACAAGCAATTCAAGTAATAACTAATCTCATTTGCTCAAGCTATAAGGTGAATGCCTAAGGTCTCTCAAGGTTGCCTTGTTTGTTATTCATGTATTTAAGACATCGAGATTACTTATTCCTTCTCCCTACCTTGTTCTCACCTAATCATACTTTCAGGTGACAGTCTCACTTTACTTCTTTAAAGCTACGTGGAGCATGTCACTCATGCAACACATCACTCACGCAGTACACATGTGATTACCCCAATCAAACCCCTGCATTTACAATATCTAAATACAATCCAAGTGTTTCTTTTTTTTTTTTTTTTGAAATGAGTCGTTTAAGCACTACATATTGATATCATCACATATGATAAGCCATCTATATTATAGTCATTAATAATAACAACGATACTAATGAAAAGAGTTAGCTTCTACAAAAACATAAGTGTAAAGCACATAGATAACTCATTTAAGGCGTAGAATTTAATGGGAAAATGTCATAGTTTGTACCTCAACTTTACAACTTTTTGCAATTATATACTTAAAGCTTCAACTTATTTAATTATATACTCAATTGAAAAATTAATTATTGCCATTTACATTTCAGTTAATTTAAATTCATATTGTTAACACAGTCGAAACAATTAGCCAACAAGATGGCCACCCATAACCCCTTAATGTTGTTACTTAACCCCTTTAGGGACGTAAGCAACCACACATGGTTGCCAATAGGTCTCATAACCTATATTTTTTAAGTGGGTCAAGACTGTAGAGGATGGCTAGTAACCACATGCGCGGGGTTTCTTTATCCTCTAAGATCGTGGATGGCTACCTCATTAACCGATCATGCTGACTAAATTAACGGTGTAAAGTTGAGTTAAATGAGATATAGACAATGATAACTAAATCTTCAATTAAGTATATAATTAAATAAGTTGAAACTTTAAGTGTATAATTATAAGAATGGGTAAAGTTGGAGTGTAAATCATGACATTGACTCGAATTTAATTGATTTCAACATAAATGTAATAAGATTTAAATGACTTAACATATATTGAACTTTATCAAAAAATCGAAAGACTTCTAATATACTTTTCCTATTATATTGGTCAAAGTCACTATATAATGGATTTTATGAGTACGAGAAGGGACTCAAAGGCGGAACTGCCATGCAACTTGGTGTATCCGTCTATCAATCAATCAAGACTAGTGGAGCAAATGGAGCCAAAGAATGTAGCTAAGTTAGAATATTTATGGATTTTATGGAAATTTTTCTCTAAAAAAAATTGAAATGAAGTTATAGAATGCAGTTAAGTTATGACAAATGAGGAGAGTTGGATTTATTTAAAATTAATATATTTCCTAAAGGTAAATATTACAGAAATTCATATGTTTAAGAAATCAAAGAAATATTATGTAAGTTTTTTTTATTATAGTTATTTAAATTTCCATATATGAGACAATTTAAAATTGTGGACTAATTAAAGAAATTGTAAATTCATAGAGGAAGTCTACAAATTTTAAGACAAATTCTTAAAGGGAAAATTACAACAAAAGGAATCAATGTTTGGAGGTAAGTTCAAATATGATATTAATGTTTCAAAAAGTTTAAATAGGGGATCAACGTTTCACAAAATGGTTTAAATAAGGGATTCATAATAACTATTTTATAAAATTATTTGAACCATTTTATAAAATATTGATCACTTCTTTGAACTTTTTGAAATATTAATTACTTATTTGAACTATTTTGTGAAACACTGATCCCTATTTGAACTTTTGAAATGTTGATTCCCTATTTGAACTTACTCTCAAACGTTAATCCTCTTTGTTATAGTTCTCCCAATTCTTAAATATTAAGACAAATCCACAAATTCTAATTAATTTCTAAGCAGAATTATCAACAAAAAGGTAGAGTTACAAAATCTAATGGGGGATTACGAAGTATGGAGCAAAGCTACAATTTACTTTTATAAAAAGACATTTTATGGAAAATAAAGAGAAATACAAATAAGGAGTGGAGTTACAATAAATGTAAGGAGATTTACGAATTTTCAGTTTCCTAAAATGGGACTTACAAATATTAAAGAGAACTATGGAATATGAAAGAGCATTTTTTTTCCCCAAAAGCATAATTATGTTCCGTTTTTATTCTTTTATCAACTATGTTACAACTTAATAAGGAGTGATTCAAATCTGTCCATCATGTTGGAAGATTAGTGTTGATGCCAGTAGATTATAGCAACCTTAGCCAAAAGTATGTATTTTGCTAAAAAGTTAAAATTTAGAAAAATTGAAAATTACATTTTCAAAAACAAAGTTGTGAAAATGTAAAATACTATGAAATCTCAGGCTCATTGTTGGATCTTAAACTAAATAAAGTTGAATTGCAATTATTTTAACCAATATCATAAATTTTGAAGTGAAAATATGAAGTAAGCCATTCAAAATGAAATAATAAACATTAAATTAGTTACATGATAAAAAAATAAAAAAATAAAAAAATATATTACGTTACGGAAAGAAAAAAAAAAGAAGGGTAGCACTTGTTGGCATTAAGGACCACCTAATATGAGTAACTAATGAATGAATCTAGGTTAATAGGTCATATTGTCTTTTTTTTTTTTTTTTATAGGACATAAACTAAAACTAACAGTTCAAATAAAAACATCTTGAACATAATAATGCCCTATCTTATCTTTTATAACAATAGCTAAGAGCGAATGAGTATAGGATAGATAAGGTATGAAGCTTTACTCGTATCTTACCTTGTAAGTACAGGTTCCAAATTTTTGTATCCGGAAACTACCATGTGGCACATTGGGATTACCCTATGTTACGCCCCGAAGCGGCAGAGTCGTAATAGCCCCCGCTGTGTAAACCATCCTAAGATAGAAGTTGGCCTTACAACCGCTATCTTAGACCTGATCTACACAAGGCGTCCGAGACTAACCTACTTTGAAGAAAACAGTTTGTAATTTAAGTAAATCATTTATCTAAGAAAATGAGGAAATATATACATATATATTATAATACAGTTATTGCAATTAAGGTTTATAATATTTCTACGTAATATATTTCCTAGTTGTTACATTATTCAAAATAAAAAGTAATTCTAAAATAAAAACTTAAACCTTAAAATATGTGTTTATTCTTCAATGTTTTTCCTCACTCCCCAGGATTCAGCAGTTGCTAGCTTCAGAGTATTTGTTTGCTGCTTCTTAATCAGCACCTGCACGATGTCTATAGGGATGTGAACAACCACAGCTCAGTAAGTTAGGACGGAGGACTTAAAACTATACCATATACATAACAAGGTTTTCAATCACTTATTAGGTGCAATGCATGTGCAAGGAAATGCCATCGCACGACGTTATCCGGCCCGTCGTGAGATTAGAGAAATTGCGCCCGCTCTAATTCGGGTTGAGGAGTTGCCGTTAATGCAACAGCTCACGACCAAACCCAGGCTTATGCAATGGAGACCTTGCTCCTCCCGCGACTACCTTCGAACCACTGCCTTCACCCTCGCTGCGACCTCCTCTCCTGTCACTTAGTTCGATTGAGGATGAAGAAGGGACCATTTTGCAATCCTGCGCTATCCCTTCCGAAGGGGTCGATATTTGGCCGAAGAGTCCTAAGTTCCCCTAACGGGTTGCATGCATGTCCGATTATGATTACTGGTCGTATATTTGATTAAGTCCAGTTTAGGGTGATCAATCATTACATACAATTCATACAATATGTGCTAAAGCAATAAACAGAATCATAACATCACCCATAATCAAGCACATGCACACATTCAACTATCTAACAAGCACAACCATGCATAATCTTAAGCCTCCAAAATACAGCATCGTATTAATCCCAACTTACCTCGACTCCTCGCTTACTCACTCGAGGTCCGATTTGCTCAAGCCATCGCCGATCATTCCTATAACACAAACGTGGTTTCAGCTTTTCATATAAATATTATAAGTTTGTTTTATCCTATATTGCTTATTGTTAGGTTTAATTTAAGGTTTAATATGTCTAATTATCTAGGTATCAAGTCTTTTACAATTATTCTAGGTTTGGGGTTGGGTTTAGGTTCGATTTTCCACATCGATTTCTAAATTAGATTTTAGTTCGATTTTCTAAGTAACGTTTTATATTCCAACCCTAGAAATTCGTTTCAACCCATAATGTGAAATTAATCACATTATTTCCCGATACCCTAAATACGATCACTACCCTTAGTCAGCATTTTATTCCATCCGGTACACTTAAATCCCTATTTGTGTACCGAATTTACTCCTAATATGAGAAATTTTTACATTTTTCATATAATTACATAAATTCAAGTTCCTTATCAGATTTATTATATATCCCTATTATTTATATAATATCAATTTTTATCCTAATATTTTCTATTTATTATATTTTCAAAATTTACACATTATGCATTATTGCATATTATGCACATAATGCATTTCTAATATTTCTATTACCCTAATTACCATCTCTAAACAGCAATTATTATTTCAAAATGTATAAATTCATCCTAAATCAGATTTTACTCCAATTTACCCTAATTTACAAAATTATCTTAAAATGTACTATTTTTCCATATTACCTATTTACTACATAATTAACCTAATAATTACATCTAACACTCTAATTGCTACAAGTATCATACTCCATCAGATTTTAACATCCTAAAACATCTACTTATTCACTAAGTCTATAATTAATCTCCTAATCACCTAATTAACTCCAAATTACCCATTTTATACCTCATTTTAGGGCCTAAAAATTATCTAAAAATTTTGAAAATTAATTTTTGAAAACGGCCTTCATAGCACTGTTCTATATCATCTAAGTAATCTACAAAAAAATTTTGGGCTTGAAACTACACTCCTAAGATCATTTATTTCTAAACCGAAACATGCTCGGTTTTGCACGATTTCTTAGGGACCATATATTACCGAACATAATTTCATCAAAATAATATTTTTCCTACAAACTACATACAAAAATATCCTAGAATAACAAAATTCATAATTTTCTAATTATATTTACTATTTTTACAAAATTTCACAAGAATTGGGCTGGAAATTGGACTCACCGGTATGGGTGGCTCCGGCCACCGCGGGCCGCCGTTGCCTTGTCGGCCGGCCTGGGCGTTGCCACCACCGTATGGTGGTGGTGGCCGTCCACTTCCAGCTGCTCGTCTGGTAAGGGTTCCTTTTAAATGTCCTCACTGCACAGTTTTTCTTATTTTTTTATTTTCTGGATTTTCTCTCGAATTTTCGACTCTCCCTAATTTTCGCACTTTCCAAACTGTCCAAATGAGCTCTGTAAATTTTTTTCCTATTTATAGACATTTTCTGTAATTAATATGCATTAATTTGACAAGACTTTGTCCAAATTCCTTAATTTTTGGCTTTTAAGTTGTTCAATTTTTATTAGCTAATTTTTCTTTTTCTTATCCTGATATGCCACGACCTGATATTAATGCATCTTATCCTCTTCTGATTTTTTCTGATTTTTTCATAATTATTTTATAATTTTCTTTAATTATTTGCTAAGTTTTTAGCCAAATTAAGTAATTACGCGTATTTTTATCTACACGTAAATACATGTGAGGTACACGTGAACATTCCTAAATATTATTTTGGTCATTCTAAAATTTTTAGTATACATATAATCCATCTCTAATAATTTATTAGTTATTAAATTACACTTTTTGCCTTTTCAGTAATTAACAATTATTATGCTTAAAATTTGAAAATTTTATAGTCTCCTATTTTATTTCTTATTTTCTTAAATTTAAGTTTACGGGGTCATTTTTACTAATATTCTTCTCAATAGTTTATAATTTGGGTTTGATCGGATCTTTTAACCGATCGCCCTAAACCTTGGGTTCTAAATTCAATCCTACGGTTACTTAGCTGAACTTTGGGGCTTACACCCTATACCTCGTACCCTACAGATTCTATAAGGTACATGATACCCTGTAAAACCCATATATATTTTTTTATTTTGTTTTAAAATCTTTTATTAGATGCATAATCAATATCGAATAATAACTATACAATCGCTAGACCACCGATAATATCTCGTATAAGTTACAACGTATTTTAAATTGAGACAATATAAAATTTTGATAGGCAAAATAGAAAATATTTTTGCAACTGGAAATATTCAAACCTGTGGTTAGGTTATACTGAAATTTCTTTTACTTTTTTATTTTCAAATCACAAAATAAAAATTTTATCAAATCATAAGATAATTTTATGTAGAATATAAAAACCATGAGTAAGTAATTTAAATATGATAAGTTGGATAATAACTTAAGAACTGAAATATTTTTAAAACTTTACTAAATTAGAGTTAGTAAAAGAGGAATAATGGGAGAAAGAAAAAGAAAAAAAAAAGATAGTGAAAAAAGGAGAGGTTTTTACAAGAGAAGAAGAAGAGGAGGAAGAAGAGGAGAGGGGGACTAAATAATATATACAAGCACTGCACAGTAGCTTATTGTGAGCTGGGTTTTGTTGTTAATTTAATTATTAGTGGAAAGTGAGTAAAAGTATCATAAAGCGTATACCATATATACTTTAGAGAACAAGTTTCAATGTAAGATAGGGTACCTTGTATTTATACTAGTATCCTACCTTATAGGAGTAGATTTTGAAAAATTACTATTCGGAACCTATCTTATGACTTTCATTACTCACCTAAAACCTACTTGATGAAGAAGAGTCCGGATGGATGCCCTGTACAATAAAGTTACTCGCTCACCCCTAATAATAGCTTCAAGATCTAAAGGAAGTTTGTCAATAAAAATCACCTTAACATCCTACATGTTGTATCCAAGGACAAGTCTAAGGAGGGTTAATAAGGCCCCTAGCCCCGCATGATTAGGAAAAATTACTTCTTAAAATTTTTAGAAATGGAAAAAATACATTTACTAAATACATATTTTAAAAAGTAAAATATGATATAAAATAAAGTATAGCTTAGTGGTTAAGTTTTTGTTTTACAAACATGAGGTCTTAGTTCAAATCCTATGTTTGTCATTTGCTCTTTTTAAGATGTATTTATTACTTGAATGAAATTTATCTTTTTGCATATATTATACTTTGTATTTGGATCCATTCTATTTACCCTTCCCTCAATTTACAAATTAATTATTAAGATTATTTAGATTTTTTAAATATCATTATATTTTTTATAATCTCAGCCGTTGATTACACGTGACAACATCTTAATGAGATAAATTAAGGGAAATTGAGAAAAGTAAATGGAGAGGCTCTATTTCCTTAAACTTTTTTTTTTTCTTTCACTACAACCATTAACATTTAATTCATTAATTACAAATCATATCTAACTAAACAAATTCTTTAGATTGCTATTTTAAAAAAAAAAATAATACCATAAAAATAATTTCATCATCTAAATTACAAGTATTCCAATCTTATCACATAAAATATTAATAAACAATTCCAATTATATGACTTGATTTAGTAAATTTTTTTTACAATTAATGTTACAAAAATGATTGCAAATTATTGAATAATTTATTGCCTAATAATTTATATTCAAAATGATAATTTTTTAAAAATTTTGCTAATGTAACAATCATGCAAAGTTATCGTGAAGAGAAATAGTACAACACTTACATTTATGTCAAGTTGCCCTTTTTGCTTAACTTGTAATTTTTTATTCGATTATTTTTTTCAAAAGCTATTTTTGCTAGAAACAAAACTTACACAAGTTGTATATAATAATATAATTTTTTCTAAATTAATAATTAATTTTCGTTTAATATATATGCATAGTAAAAGTGTAAAAATTAAGTTATTTTAACTTCTTATAAAATATATCGATTACTCATAATCATTTTCTAAATGAATTTTTCCACCCTATTAAGCTTTAAGAATTATTGCAGGTTAATTATTAACAAGATATTTTTACATATATAAGATGGAATATAATTATCATAATAAGTAAATATTTTCCTACAAATAATTTTAACATTGACTTAATTAATGTAAGTTGGGCTTTCCTAGTTATATGATCCTGAATCCTTGATTGTATTCCAATTTTGCTAGATGATTAGTACACTAATTAGCTTCTCTAAAGATATGATGAACTTTATACTCTCAAAAGCATAAAGGATCTGACAATATATAGATAAATGTTAATAATGGTAGAAGAAGAATGTATTCCCATGCCACTCTATAGCATCAAACTTCCAAGATAGTTTTTGTATTTCATAATATTTTGCTTGCTTAATATCATATTGTACATAAGGGAGCCAAAAGAACATATTGGCAAGGCTTCGTAACACATAATTATTCTTTTTATGCAAAGTACAGCTATGTTGCAACCTCTCTCTTAATGTATAAAGACTTCAATATAATCTATACATTGACATTCCCCCATTATTCCTTGTTACAATATTTACTTGTCTTTTAGTCTTTTGGAATGTCATTCCCTGGAATGGCTATTACTTGACATCATGTAATAGCAATTACTTAGCTCCTACCTATGAATGGCGATCCTTGCTGTAATCAATTTTTTTTTCCCCAAATGACCTTATGAAAAAAAATAAAAAGAGAGAGAGAGAGAGAGAGAATCAACCAATCACTGTTCACCACCCACCATTATCGCTGTCACCGTCACCAACACCATCCCTCATTGTTACTAGACTACCCATTGCTACAGTATACTACCACTACACATGACACCACCGTTCTCTTCTTCAACAAACATAACCACCTAAAAAAACCCTCATCACCAACCACCAAACCCTCATTTTAACTTTGTCTAACTCTTTTCCAGCTTTCTTCTTCAACGCTAGCGCCTCCAAGCTCCTCGAAATGGTGTCTTCATCATCACCACATGATTTGTGCGGCCATGATCCCTTGTGACAAGATAGCTAAGTTAGGTCTAGAGTTGTACCACCTAAGCAACCGCATGTCATGACAGTGACACTTACCGGAGATATGTTGACTATGGTTTCAAAGGTTTAGAAAGAACCTTGTTTGCAGCATGTGCAATTGGTGTAGACGTAGATGTCTATTGTTTTGAAGAAAGAGGCGCATGTTGGTGAAGCGAATTCTTTAAAGAAAAAGATAAGGGAGAAAGAGAGTTAGAGAGAGAAATGGCTCTATTTTGTATCTACCTAATTTAAGCGAGCTGGAACTAAGTTAACACTGCAAAGTGATAGTGAATTTGATTGATGGAGTTGAAGAGAGTGTAACGAGTGTCTTCTTCGTGGTCCTAGGTGTTTAAAAAATTATGTCACAAATTTGACTAAAAGACTAAATTGACTCAGTCTTGTTTAGTAGTATGGGGAGCACAGTACTAACTATTGGCTAAAGATGAGGGCAAAATTGGAATTTAAATTGTATTACATATTTATTTCTTGTATGCATTTTTTCCCATGTAAACAATGTGATAGCTATTAAGATTTAATTCAAATCCCTAGGAATAAGGATTGCATTACGTATTTATTACATTTGGTGAAGTGAACAAACCATGTATGTTTTTATAAGGGTAAATGGGTACCAATAAAATATCTAACCTGTGAAAAATATAAATATATTATCATTAGTATGTATTTAAATATTATTAATACTTACCCATCACTCATTAAAGCATAGCGCATTAATATCAATGAATTTTTTGTTTCCTTTTAATGATAGAGAAAAGGATGCATAAGTATTGTCTTTACCTCTTATTTACGAAAAAGGCTTCAATGTATTAATACGTCATATGATCAATGAGTGACGTGCAATTACCAATAAAATGTTGACATTTAAAACATAATTGGTGTGTTTTCGAAAAGTATATTCTTTCATTATTACATATAAAAAATTTTTTAATATTTATACGCTATTCGTCAATCCACGTAACTTATCTACATCTCTTATAATATCCACATTTAAAATTTTCTAATTTAAATTTCTAGCAAAAGGTGAGTAACATTGTTACCTTTCGAGATTATGATATAATACATCATGTTGATTATGACTCTCTTTGGTTTATCTGTTTTTCGTCTTATTGGCGTTTTATTAGCATTTTATTCTTATATATTTGAATCTTTATATTTGGTAAAAATAAGACATTAAATATTTTTTCAAAAATACCAATTAAAATAATTGTTTTTAATGCATAAAATATATTCTTTCAAAACTTTTTCTTGAAAGTACACAAATTTTCTTTTCTTAATTCTGACACTCCAATCACCATCTGTATCATAATTATGAAACAAAAATAGAGAAGATAATTTTTCAAACACTATATTTCAAATAGATACAAATCAAATACAAACAAATAAAAAAAAAATCCAAACAGACCTTATTTCTATTTTTTTTCTTTTTTGATTCTCCAACCATAGAGCTAGTCATAGTCAATCAAAGCCCACCTATCTCACGTTGCTTATGACCAAATCGAAGGTGGTAGATTACAACTTAGAGAGCTTGCTACCTTTCCATCGTTTTTCATTTTTCCTTTTTTTTCTTTTTTACTTAGCCATCTGTTTTTCAAACTTTGAACTATTTTAAAATTTTTGCTATTTTACAATCTTATTTCCAATAAGGTGCAATAGTCTTTGACTTTATTCACATTTTGACACAACATATGGTCGTGACAAGGAGTAAAAGGTGGGTAAGTCCTTAGGGCACTTATTTTTAGCAACATCTCTATTAAAAGTATAACATATAAGAAATTAGACTTACATATAAGACTAAATGGGGAATAATAAGTCGAATTGAATCGAATTGAGTCGAGTCGAGTCGAGTCGAATCGAGTTAAGCTTTTAAAAGCTCATACTCAGCTATTTTAAAAATTTATCTAGCTCAAGCCGCGTGCTGAACTTAAGCTAAGCCTAAAATTTTCAGCTCGAACTCAGGTTCGTTAAGTAATTTGAAGCTCTAAGCTTGTTTAGATAAATGAGTCTGAACGAGCTCAAATTCGAACTTGAGATTAAATTAAAGCTTAGAATTAATTCAAAAATTTCAAAATATATCTTTTTATAATTTTTAATTATATTACTCTTTTTCTTACATTCTTATATTATATTTTCATGTAATATGTTTTTTTTATTAATATAATGTATCGCCTCATGACTTGTTAACAATATAAACGAGTTAACTCACAAGTTAGCTTGCGAATTGAAATATGAGTTTGAGCTCAATTCATTTACATAAACAAACTTTATTTTGAACTCAAGCTTGACTAGTTTATGAGCTTAAAGCAAGCTGATTTTAAGCAACTCATGAAAAGCTCAACTCATTTATAACTGTAAAGGATGCCGCACATCTTCTTGTAGTCACAATATCAATTAAGAGTATTATTAAATCTAAGATCAACTATTTATTTTTCCTTAAGAAAGAGGCCAAAGATGATAAGCAACAAATCCCATTTGTGAATTCCCACTTAAAAATTTTAGAAGAATAAACCTATTGTCTAATGTTTGCTTTTTCTATATTATTTACCTTGCAATTCGCCTCACTTATTGAAATTCTAGGTATGGGAATGACTACCAAGAAACAATAACAGTCCATTGATTATCCACGAGTAATCTTCGTCGTTTTGATGGCAACAATAAGTCTAAAATAGGACGAAAAACAGTAAGTAAATCTTAATAACACTCTTTATCAAGAATGTGATAAATCAAAGCAGTAAAACTTTATGTGTTAGTTTTCTGAATTTTTATAATGCATGAGCAACCAAGATGGACGGACCATGTCTTGTTGAATTTAATTTCACAACAGCTTATATAAAGGTTTTAGATATGATGTTGGCTTTACATTGTTTTTTAATAACTCTCATTTGTAGAGTTTCTTATTTACTAGAAAATGTACGTGTAGGATTGAGGGAGTGTAATATATATCTACTGATTTTAGGAAAAAACTTACATAATTATAAGTTATATAAAAAGATTACCAAAATACCGTTGTTATGTTGCATTAAATGCAATATTAATATTTGTATATCATGACTGATGTGATAAAAATATAAATATATTAATATTGTATTTTAATATAAATAGTTATATTCCATATTCAAGATGCAATATAATATTAGTATTTTTATAATATTTTTTATCTAATTTGTATTTATATAATATTTATTAATTTTAATAATAAACATGTAAATTTCTCATAATTGAGTAACACCTTCATCTTTACTATTTTATGATCGGGTAGTAAAACATTGTTTGAGGCAATCCACGTGAAATGCTTTGTCCGATGAAGGCATTGGTTGATTGTAGGTTACTCCATGCTATCTCTTTTATGCTCTTCATACAGACACTCAAACCGTTTCACTTGAGCGACTTAGAAAAAATAAATATGAGAAATTATAAATAATCTTTTAAGTTTTGATATCGATATAATAGAAAGTTTTCCTTTTAAATATTACAAATAGCCCTTTAAATTTAAAAAGAAATAACAACACAAAATAATGTTTGCCTTTTCAGTTAAAATAACTCATTAGGATCAAAGTTTAAGAAATGCTAAAAAACACTTTAATAAGTTAGAGGATTATTTATCAATTTATCTAAGTTTAAATGGATTATTGAATGTTTAAGAGTATATTCATATCGAGATTAAAGTTTAAAAGATTATTTGTAGTTTCCGTAATAATAATATAACTAGATATTCATGATTGCTTCCATCCAAAAATCTTCCTAGATTATTCTTAAATTGTTGAGTTTTCTCATATTCCTCCGAGGATTTTTTTTTTTTTCCTTTTGTCCAATGTTGCTCCAATTTTGAAAATCAAACATAGCAATAGATTGTTGGCTAAAAACTTAGCAATATATTTTATTTTTATAATAAAAATAAGATTTAGAAGTTTAAATTGGGAGAAAAATTATTTGTATGAAAGAAGTTTTGGGTAACCAATATTAAACGGATTTTAATACCCATGTCGACATGGAGCCTTAAGACAAATCGATTAAAATGCAGTTAATTATATCTCCCTTTTCCAACATAATTGCAAATTAAAGCATCCATACCATCACTAAAAAAAAAAAAAAAGAACATTATCAAGCATAAATACGCATGATTTTCTTTTCATTTTTAACCAACTCCATTCACACTGTAATTTTGCATGAATTTATTTCTCTATCTTTACTACTTCATTCACTCGGGGAATTGGAATACTATTCCCACATTATTCCCTATTATGGTATTCACTTTATTTTTTTGTTTTCAAATCTTAATTCTGTAAAAATATTTATTACTTAATTTCAAATAAAAGGGATTTCTTAGTTCAACTAAAAAATTTACAATTCCTTACAAAATTTTGTATTTTTTCCAAAAATGACTTCATTCGAATTTAACGACTATTACTATCATTACTGCCACCATCGATCATCACTGCTGCCACCACTACTACTGCCACCGCTACTACCATTGCCATTGTTATTGCTATTGCTGCCGCTGCCACCGCCAGCAACAACTACTACCACCACCAACAACCACTACTACTGCTGCCGCCATCATCACTACCACCACCGCTATCGTCGCCACCATCATCACTATTGCCGCTGCCATCAACCATACTACCACTTATTACTTTGGAGTTGGTTGACAAAAAAAAAAAAAAAATGAACCAAAGGTAATTTAATTATTAAAATTCTATTTCATGATTATTATCGAGTTACTCATAGATACAACTAAATAAAATAATAAGTATTATACCCTTATTACATTCCTTAGAAATTCTAATTTCATTCCCCTCTCATTACATTTAGTAAAGTAAACAAGGCATGCATGTTTCTTCGAGAGACTTCGTACAAGAAAACAAATATAGAAAATTTAGTTAATTTTTATATATTATAAAAATTTAAACAATCCACTTTTGAATAAAAAGTTTCATGATAATAGTGGACAAAAAAATTATTTACTAACAGATATGCCTAGATTTTGTCATCTCTTCACTTCTTTATCTATGTATTCCCCCCCCCCCCCCCCCCCCCCCCTTCCAATTACATAATTTGAGTTTTCACATCTTTTCATTTTACTAATTCATGTTGATTTCTATGTTGCATAATTTCTCTTTTTGTGTTTTTTCACTTTGCTAATTTGCACTATTATTTTTTCAATCACACTAAACTAATTAAATAAAAACCTTTAGTATGAAACCTCGTGTTAAGTGAAGTCCTATGCGAATTGTAGGAGATATGAGTGAGTGGATATAAGGTAAGTAGGGTATAAGGTCCTATCGTACCCTTCCTTATAGATATAGATTTCCAAACTTTTATATTCGAAACCTACCTTATGGTATCTTATACCCATCATGTACCTTGTACATTGTGGATTCCATAAGTTACAGGTACACTATGGAACTCGTATTTTTTTTTTTTAATATATCTTCATTCTAAACTTTGTGTTGAATATACAGCTGGCACATACAATCAGATAGTTAGTTTAGTTAGTAGTTCATCGGTTAGTTAGGATAAATTATTACACGTACCACTTCATCTCTATATAAATACTACCTATTAAAATAGATTAAGGGTGAAAAGTCGATGCGTCTCCAAGGTTGAATATATGGATAGGCACCACAACGAACCAAAACAAGAAAATGAAATGGGGGGTTTTAACAAATCCATGAGTTATCTAGCTTGATATGACATACTAACAAAATCTAATACAGCCTAAGAATTGCTGGATGTGACGCATCGGTCCGAGTGATAAGGTCGCTCGCCACGATCCTTACTAAAAGGATTGATAAGAGCGGGTAGAGGAGTATTTTTCAAGAGAAAAGTCTCAAGTGTTTTTCATTAAATGTCAAGTCTAGCTAAAATCCTATACATACACTCTATTTATACATAGTAGCAAACTTGTAAATAAAATGGCTAAAATGATGCCTTAGTAGCATTCTTGTAAATACAAAATAAACATGAGGGTAATTTAGGAAAAATGCAATAAAAAAGAATTCTAAATAATATAAGTAAAAATAAATGATAAAATGAGATATATAGGTGAGGAGTGAACAAGCTGGGCTTTGACATTTGGTAGGGTCGATATCCTAAATCCTATAATCATCCCCCTCTTGAAAAAAAAAGTTTTGACCTAAAACTTAATAAGTGACTGCTTTAACTTTCACCTGGATTAAAGACAAACCGTCAAAAGCAAAACAGAAATAAACTATAGCAACTCAGCTCAATGATCAAGGCAAATATAATTCGACACTCTTTCCACTCATCATGTATCTTGTCAATTACCCTTAAGTAGATCCAACAACTATTAATCATGGGGAATAACACAACTTTAGGCTCAAACAGGACATGAGCTCAGGGAGTCTGAATATGTAAGAGCTCAAACTACTCTACTTCCTCAACTATTCTTAGAGCTTCATACTCTTCCAATGTTAGCTCCTCAACTTCATTTTTAGTAGTTATCACCTCATTCACTTCCTCATAACTCTATTCTTCTCTCCTCCATCTATATACTTTGAATTCTTCCAATGTAAGGGAACTAAGGATAAGAGCAACACAACCCAAATAAGAGTATCCACCGCCATGACCTCAAAAAGCACCAATAAATAGCCTATAAAAGCTTATAGGCACAACACTAACAACCCTATCAGTAGATCAAAATAAAAGAATCTGACATATGGATGGCTAATATATTAGTACCCGTGATCATCAATAGTACCAAGTGTCAATAGGAATGGGATCATGTCGGGAACATGGGTGCTAAGTTGCAACTCTTCTTGTCCTTCCTTATCAACCTCTTTCTCATTGTCAACTCTTACTTCCTTTCTCCTAGATTTCTTCTCTTCAATATTCTCCGGTTAAGAGTTCTTTTGGTGTCTCAGTTCATCCTTAATCCTTTTAAGCCCAATAAGTGGAATCTATAATTGTTCTAACACATAAGGGGAAGTAGGATTTGTGACTTGGTAAGAACATTTCGTCCTCAAGCTTTATACATTATGATGCCTATGTTGAGTTCTAGATGCCATGTCAAATAAATTCGAGTTCAACAATATTGAAATAAAATTAAGAATTTTGGATAAGCTCACTCCTGTACATCGTAAGCACAAGTAACTTGGATTACTTCCATAACTCAACTCGACAATTTGAAAATTTAGCCTAAGATCAGTTCGATAATTATGTAGCAACACAGTTCAGTCCCCTTAGCATACAACAGTCCACTGTTTAGCACTTAGAAGTAGTTCGAACAGCAAAACTGCTCAGATAAATAATAGCAGTTCGGATGTGAACTCATGAGAATTCAGCTCGGGTAACTATCAAGAAAGCACAGATTCTTGCTAGCTACATAAAGTTACAGCATGTACACAACACAACTGGAGTTCACGGTCACCCTTGATAGTATACTTAATCACTACGCCGATAAACTTAGGTCTACAATTAATTACTCAGTCCAATACAACACGTGAGTCCCTTCTTCTACTCAATTCATTATTGATCTAATAGGTTAACACAACTCTATTTTAGTAGCTCGGTACATGTAGAAGTAGCTCGAAGTTTCAACTCTGCTATACCACTTTGAAAATAACTCGACACAATTAATCACTGAAATCTACAATACTCAACTACTGTTTAACGTATATAGCATGGCAACTTGAAACATAATAGTATGGGTTAGTAGCTCTAAACTACTGTAATTCAACTCGGCAACTTGGAATGAAACAACGCGGACCTTCGCTTAGCTTGGAAGCTTCTCCATCACACACACAACAATTCGACTCTACACTTAATTTAACTCGGCAAGGCAAGGAAAATAGCTACTCGTTCTCTTTGTATGGATCAATGAGATAGTTCGATAACTTCGAGTGGCACAATTCCTTCAGAACAGCATGGTAACCAACGATTCGAGGCATACGTGGCCTCTGCACTTCAGTAGCCAAACTCACAAGACGCTCATTCACTTATGCTCAAACAATGATCATGACCTCAGTGTAAACTCTTAAAATTGTGTTTAAGACAATCAAACCTAAATTTAGGACTTTTGGAGAAAAGTTATCCGATTAAGTCTAAATTTTACCACTAAGGTAGAAAAGTTATTCGAAGTAACTCAATGAAGTTATATTTTGAAAACGGTGATCCAAAATACAAAATTTGCCCCTAGAAATATGATTATTAATATGCTTGGAACCTTTAAAATCAAGCTTGAATTATGACGAAAACTTATAAATAAGTAAATTAAGCTATAAAATAAGATAATAAAGTATAATTTATTATATAAATATACATATATTTTTATGAGTATACCTGATATAAATAATAATTATATCGATAAATTAACCATAAATTACCTAATTATATATATTATGTGTTGAATTTGTGAAAATAATTACAAAATGTATCTTAAAAATAAAAGATTTGTTAGAATCATAATTATATGAGTATAGTTATGTACTATACGTGATATATACATAAGATATATATACTCGTATATTACTAAATAACTAAATACTAATAAAATATACTTAAAATACTTAAATAATTGCAAATCTCCTCCAAAAAATTCAATTACGGCTTAGAATTGTTGGAAATCTTCCGTAGCATGTTGGAGAAATTGGAGTGTACTGATTCAAAAGACAATTTATAGGAAATAGCCACCTCTTGCAATTAATGAGAAAAAGCAAGGGAAAAAAATTTAAAAAAAAAAAAAGAAAGAGGAAAGCAACCAACCCAAATAGCTATATAAAGGACTTAGAGCATCAATTTACATCTTTAGAAACCAGATACACTCAAAGGGAAAATTAGAAAAAAATTGTGGAAAATTAGAAAAAATATAGGAAAAACAGAGCAATTACCATGTTGGAGCAATTCTTAGGACATCCTTTGATTTGCTGTTGAGTCACTTCACCACCATAAAGGATCCCTAGCACTTTGACCTTCCAACAACCACCCACTACCCTACAGCCACCGGAGTACCCAAGAACATAAAGGTTAAAATTTTACCATGTTTTTCAATAATTTTTTAAAATAGTAAATTTGCCTAGAAAAATTTGAAAAAAATTATATTTAGATTATCTCATACATACTTTTATGTGATATTTTTATTTTTGAAAAATTTGTAATTTTAATATACTTGTTTAAGAAAGTCACTATTCATCCGAATTTTAACTTTCAAAATAAATATATCAATTGATGTTATTTTCAACTCAAAATTTTTATGTAGGATATACATGGCATATAGATAATTGCTATGTAGCCCAATTTTTTATTTGATTACTTTTAATATTTATTACATTTTTTGACCTAAAAATAGTTAGAAATTAAGTTGAAAATATGAAATAAATAGGATTTATGAAATTAAATAGTGAATTTGACCTATACTAATTTCTAATGATGTTATGATAGGTTAAAATTAATTTTGTGTAAAAAAAAAGAATCATCTTCATATAATTAAGTGTAATCTAAGGGTAAAATCGTAATTTTGAGTATATATGCGATGAATCGATAATACAAAACTAAGTAATGACTAAATTTCCTATATTTTTTAGAGTCGATAGAAATTTTGAGGAAATTGTTTGATAATCCAAGCTATTTATTACAAATTTACGTGGTAAAATAACTTAAATAACAAACTAATACCCAATTCTAGTAATAATAAGTCAAAATATAATAAATAGTTGAATAAAAACTACTATTTGTGTACTGGTTAGATTAGATAAAGAGTATATTTTTAATATATTTAATAATATTTTAATAACCGGGATATATTATATATATTAGGGTTAAATAATACCTATATTATGGATTATATTAACAAATTAGGTAAAATATAATTTAATAACATAAAATACGTATAGTACGATAATATTTATTTAGATATGTATAACTATGTTAAAAACTCGAATTACTCGATAAAAGTCACTTTTATAAATAGGACTCATAATACGTGTTGTTGAGTTTGTACAAACCTAATGATACTATTTTTGCTAAAATCAAACAATCTTAGGTAATATAACTTATAACTTATAATATTACTAAAATATACGTATTATGATAACCCTACCGAAATTAAAACGTGATTTAACTAATTAAAAGTACGTTTTAATACAATCAAAACGGTATATTATAAGTAATAATATAATTACATATATTATTAATAATTAAGAACTTAACTCGATATATATATATAATATAATAAAACTATATATCATTGTGATGATATACTTTATATATATATATATATATATATATATAACCGTTTTAAATAAAACCATAATGTTTTCGTAACTATTATAAAAACTGAATTTAGGTTTTGTATATATAAGATTCCTCAGTGGTTAGACTATTGATAACTCGAGTCTTCTGTAGTAAGCTTCTAGACAGGTAAGTTGGGATTATAACTTTGTCGCTTATTAGTATATTGTATTAAAGTATTTAGAGACTCGAGAGCACTACTATTTGTGCTTATAATTAATTGTTTATGCGCATGCCATGCGTGCGTTTGATATTTAGTTATGATAAGAGTTAAACTCCTTTGTGTGTTGTTCTACATTATTACATTGTTTCTGCATTTTATGAACTTGTTTGGTTACCCCTAATTACAACTAATAATAATTCAACTACAGCGAAACTGGACATGCATAACACCCGGTAAAGGAAATAATTAAGAATGTTAGGCCAAATACCGATTTCCTTCTATGATGATGGTTGAAATGGTCTTTTCCCCATCCTCAGTTGAACTAAGTGATAAACGAGGAGGCCGCGATAAGGGTGGGGGTCATGGTTCGAAGGCTATCACGAGAGGAGGGTGTTCTCCATTATACAAGCCTGGGTTTGGTCTAGTTTGAGTCGCAATAAAGCTCTTCAATCCGGTTTGAAGCAAATGTAATTTTTCTAACCTTACAATAAACCAGAAAACATTATGCGATGTTTCATATGATTGATTGTATTGCATTTCATTACAATTAATAACCTTACTTGTGATTATTCGATACTCTTCTAACTCTATCTCGCTTACTGAGCTAGTTGTACTCATATCCCCATAGACTCTTTTGTAAGTATGGAGTGAAGACTAGGATGTTCAGATACCATCACCCTCAGGTTAAAGTGTTGTTGACTAGAAAAGTAAGGAATGGAGAATCAATTGAACCCGGGCTTTAAGCTTTTCTTTTGAATTTTAAAGAAACTAATTGAGAATTCCCTAGGACACCTACTAGTTTCCTAACTTATTATAAATAGTTTACAAAACCTGTAGTTTTTGGTAAACTATGATTGTAAATTATAACTCTAGATATGAGACGTTATGTAAGTATTGTTATGTTATGAGACAACAGGTTATATAGAACAGGTATTTTGTGAAGTTATATCACAAGTTTGATTATTCATAGGTATTAGAATGGATGCTTCAAGCTGGTAAAGTCGTATATGCCTTATGTGGATTATATCTATGATAGCAACTGCAAGGTTAACTTCTATCGTAAGTTAGTTTACACGGCGAGACTGTTACAACTCCTCCTGTTCGGGGAGTGACACTCAGCTTGGCACTCATACACTAGCACGGAACTTAGTCAACTTAGTGTTAGATGGAGCTCACAACAGTTTGTAAAATCAATAGTGCGGACTTCTCGCTTGTTCAACTCGGCAAGTGTTGAACAGAACAGCTTGATTCTACAATTGTGCACTATACAAGCTTAGATCGAATTCTACAAGGAAGCTTAGTAACCTTGGGTGTATGACAACTCAGCTCAGTGTTCGTGGCCACTTGTCCGACTGTACTTATACACTAGATGTTGTAGGTGATAACACTATTGACACTTCAACACGGCAGCACAGCATGGCATGAGTCCACCTTAATTCAGCATAGTTCGGCACTTTACTTATAGTTTAGCTTGGAACGTACTGCAATAGCTCGGCCACTTTGACTTCAGCTCAAAATAGTTTACTTCGACTCTAACGTATAACTCAATAGATTTAAGGAAACAGCAATAAGGTAGCTTGGGTTCCTTGCTCAGTACCAACTATACTTTACTTTGGTAAGTTTAGCTCAATATACATAACCAACATGGCTTAGCACTCGTTGTAATAGTTAGCTCAATAATCTAATTAAAACTACACAAATACACTCCGAACACATTGCAAATTCGCAAACACCCACAAAGAGTACACCTTGACATAGGCACAATTTGTCCAACTCAATAGCAGTTTAAACACAAGATCTCAAAACGATACTATTCATGAGCTTAGTCTGCATACGCCACCATCTACTGTAGCTGTAACAACAACTTCCACTACACAGCTCAACTCCAACAGCTACTAGAGCCAAACTCACAGACCCACACAACTTTAACACTCAATTATGGCCACTAGCAACATAACTTGACTACAAGCGTATGGCTATAGTCCCATACTTGTTAATTAACTTTCTTACTGCAGTAATTTCAAAACCATAGAATCACACTCATATACTTGCTGCACAAAATTGCGACACATACTGTCTCACTTATACATCAATAGAGCCACCAACTTAAATTTTGAGAGACCTAGAGCATAAACACAGCACCACTATATGGTATTGCAACCAAACATTACACTCTGATGACCACTATTGACAGACCTAAAGCCTCACATTCGATTCTGTGCACCCATATTTACATACAGTAAAAATCGAATATTTCAAGCCTTAAGTGCTCTATTCTCAAGCCAACAACTTCATAAAAGAAATGTTAAGGTAGATTCTTCAATGAACTCTCATAATAGAATATTGCAAATGAACAATCAAGCAATATAACCTAACATATTAATGTAAAATTTAAAGACTAGTCACTAGAAAACAAAGGAATCAATCCTTGGATAATAACCCAGTAGCTTTACGATGACCCACTAATTTAATAATCACACAAAACTACTAATATGAAAAGCAAAGGCTCAAGTTCACTACTCACAATGGATTAAAATCATGACCCAGTACCTAATGGTAAGAAATACAACCACGCAAATGGGATTATGAAATTTTATGTCCTTACATTGGGATAACACAAAAAACCTTCAAATAATATAGCCAACAAAGCAACTTCAACACTGTAGTAACTACGGAAAAGACATAGTAGCTACTATCAGCAAACATGAATAGAACTCCACAGCAACCTAACATGCTCCCTCGTCGGAATCGCATTTTGATACAAGTAAAGTTGATGCATCTCCGAGGTCAAACATAGAGAGAGGCACCACAACGAACCAAAACAAGAAAATTAAATGGGGGTTTTAGCAAATCCGTGAGCTATCTAGCTGGATATGACACACCAACAAGATCTAACACGGCTTAAGACTCATTGGACGTGACACACCAATCCAAATGATAGGGTTGCTTACCACAATCCTTACTAAAGGAATTAATAAGAGCGGGTAGAGGAGTGTTTTCCAAGAAAAAAGTCTCAAGGGTTTTTCATTAAATGTCAAGTTTAGATAAAACCCTATACATGTGCTCTATTTATACATAGTGATAAACTTGTAAACAAAAGGGCTAAAAGGATACCTTAGTGGCATTCCTGTAAATACAATATAAACATTAGGGTAATTTAGGAAAAATACAATAAAAAAGAAGTCTATATAACATAAGCAAAAATAAATAATCGAATGAGATGTCCAAGTGAGGAGTAGACGACTTGGGCTTAGGCATTTGATATGGTCGGTACCTCGAATCCTATCAGAAACACTTATGGCTTCATACTCGACTTTCTATTTCTCTGCCTTTAAGCATTGTTTCAATTCTTATTCCATCACCTAGTTCATTGGAGCATTACAACCAATTTCTATAAGTCCTTTACATAATTCTTGATTTTTTCATGGTATCAAAGATTCAACCTTCTAATTTCTTGTTAATTGGCTTTGTGTTGAATATCTGATCTGTATGTTTGAGATTTCTAATACTGCATCACGAAATATGAGTAGAGAAAACACTATAGGTGATATATTGTAATTGAATGCATAAGAAAATCTGACAAATCAAATTACAAACATTATATTTGATGGTTCAAACTTCCTTAGTTGGAGCAAATCGCTCAAATTAGCCCTAGGTGCTAAGGAGAAGTTAGCATTCATTGACGGATTTGTTATAAAGCCTGAAAATAATCAAATTGATATTAATTCTTTGATTAAATGTGACTACATGACTTATTGATGGTTGCTTAATTCCATGAGAAAAGATTTATCTAAGGCATTCATGTATGCAAAGTTTTTTAAAGAACTATAGGATGATATTAGTAATGGATTTGGTTTAACAAACGGACCTTTGATCTATTTAATTACAATTTGATGTTGTGAATGCAAAACAAAGCAATGATGCAATTAGTATGTACTTCAATAAGCTTAAGAAGCTGTGGGATGAAAGGAGTAGTTTGTATTCAATGCCTAATTGTTCCTATAATGCGATTAATGCTTGTACTTGTAATTTGAATGGATGAATTATAGACATTGAAAGCATAAATCAACTAATACAATTTCTAATGGGTCTAAATGACTGTTATGAGCATGTTAGGAATTAGATCCTTTCAATGGATCCACTTCCGAACATTAGCAAGGCCTACTACCTAGTATTTCAAATTAAGAAACACAAACAAATGAGTGGATGGATGAATAGTACAGATGATACCATGGCTTGTTTGGTATCTTAACTATAGTAGAAGAGAATGATAAATAAAAAGAAGGAAATAAGGTTTAAGAACAATACTTAACAGTCCCACCTCGAAGTGGTAGAGTCGTAACAATCCCGCCATACAAATTATTCTAAGATAAAAACTAACCATACAATTACTATCTTAGACGTGATTTACATAAGGCATCCATGACTAACCCATTTTGAAGTAAATAATTCAAAAATTAAATAAATTATTTACCTAAGAAATTATGAAAATATGGATATACACTAGAATTTAAATATTACAATTAATGTTTGAAAAGTTTCATCATACTACATTTCTTAAGTGATACATTACTAGAAAATAGATGTCTCTAAAATAAAAGCTAAGACCTTAACAATATGTCTGTTTTTTAGATGTATTTCCTCATTCCCCAAAATCCAGTAGTTACTATCTTTAAGGTAAATGTAGGCCACTTCTTAGCTAGTACCTACAACAATGTCTATAGAGATGTAAGCAACCACAGCTCAGTAAGTTGGGATGGAGTCTTAAAACTATACCTTAAACATAAACAGGGTTGTCAATCAAATCAATTAAATGCAATGCATGTACAAGTAAATGCTATCACATAACGTTGTCCAACTCATAATGAGATTAGAGAAATTACACCCACTCTAATCTAGATTGAGAAGTTTTCATTTAATACAACAGCTCACTACTAAATCTAGGCTTGTACAATGGAGACACCGCTCCTCCCACGACTACCTTTGAATCATTGACTTCACTCTTGCTATGACCTCCTCACTTGTCACTTCATTCGACTAAGGATAAAGAAGGGGCTAATTACATTATCCTGTACTATCCTTTTCAAAGAAGTTAGTATTTAGCTGGAGGACTCTAAGTTTCCCCTAATGGGTTATTATGTAAGTCCAATTTAGAATTTCGAGTCATATATTTAATTAAATCAAGTTTAAGGCGTTTAATCATTTCAAACAAATCACACAAATACCAGCTAAAATAACAACTCAGAATCACAACATCAAGCTTAGAAACAAGCACATACAGGCATGCGCATAGTCAATTATCTAACAATTACATCTCGGTATAATCTCAAACCTTCGAGTACTACAAATTAGTACTTTGATAATCCTTATAATACAAAATGTAACATGCCTGGACTCTTTGCTTGCTCACTTAAAATGCAACTCGCACAAGCCATCGCCGATAATCCCTATAATACAAAGGTTGTTTTAGTTCTCATATAACTACTATCGATAAGTTTTATTCTATAGTATAGATTATGATTATTTTTAGTTGAAGGTCTTACTATATTTAGTGATTTAGGTCTAGGTCTATCGGGATCACTACTTGTTCAGTTAAGTTTCGAATTTACTTCTCATTCTGATTTCGATTCAGTTTCTAAATTAGGTTCTAATTTATCTTTTTATTACCCTTTGTTTATAAGTCTTTTAAATGCCTTGTAATCTTTCCTTACAGTTTATTTGATGAATATAATATAATCTTTGATTTAGGTTTTTGACTTAATATTCAATATACCTATATTAACTTTAATTCTGTTTCTATTTCTAAATTAGTTTCTCAATTCGATTTTGTTTTAGCTACTGATTATTGTTTTTATTTGTGAACCCTAAGAATTCTTTCCAGACTAAAATGTGAAATTCATCTAACTATGCTTAGATATCCCGAATCTATGTTTTAGCTCCTAATTAGTATTTCGATCAGTACGATACACTATATTCCTAATTTAACTACCGAATCAGCTCTTGATATAAGAATAACCTATATTTTCGCATAATTTCTCAAATTTACCTTTCAAACTTGATTTATAATATTCTCCTATTATTATAATATTATCAATTTAACTTAATATTTTTCACTTGTTTAATCTTCTTATTTCACATATTACTTATTACTACTTAATCTATACATAAAGCATACATCTAACCTCTCCGATACCATAATTTACATCTTTCATCATTAACTAACATTCCAAGATATCTAAATTCATCCTAAATTAGAATATAAACCAAATAAATCCTAAATCATAAAATTAACCTAAAATATACCATTTACCTACATATTTAATACATATTATGCATAATATATACAACTAATGCCTCAAACTCTACTAAAGCCATGGAAAATATATTATACTCAGTAAATTATGATTGTTATATTATGATCATGAAAAGTACTAAGATAATTTAATATATGTTATTTTACGATATACTGATTTTAGGTCCGATTTTACTAAAAATTAGCTTAAATTAGGTAAATGACCAAATAAAATTATAAGATTCAAACTGAATATTTTCAAAATCATAACTAAGCTTTAGAAGTCATTACAAATTAGATTCATTTAGGAATTTAATTAAAAACCTATTATTTCTTTCATATGAAAAACATGGCAGATTCAACAAAATAATTTTAATAAATACTAAACGTATAGTTTATCAAATATTATTTTTACATAAATTAAATATATCATATAAGGAATATGTACACCAAATATTAGCTCAAAATAACATTTTTTACTATTTTTGAAAATTCATACAAAATTCGTTGGAATCAGGCATGTTCTTAAGGAACCTATATAAGCACTTTTAATTTTTAAAAAATGGTTTAATATTTTCATTCTACATGAAAAAATACTTTAGGAAACTAAATTTCATAATTTTCCATGCATATTTGATATTTTTATTGAATTAAAAAAATTCTGAACGAAAATCAAAACTCACCAATCAATGAGCTTTTAATCGCCAACGGTGACTCCACCATTGTCTACAGCTCTAGACGTAGGGTCCACTGTCTATTGGTGGTGTTCATTCCTCTCCGGGTGGTCATTAGATGTAAGTTTCCTTTATAAGCCTCAAATGCACATTATTTTATCTAATTTTTCTAAAATTGGTTTTTCCTCTCTTCTCTCCTCTTCCTAATTTTTTTCTGATACCCAACTAATTAAAACGATGTTTGGTTAGATTATGCAGAATTTATAGTATGGTTAGGGTTTTACTTTCAATTTTATGTTGCCAAGTGCCTCTTATCTCTTATCTTTTTTACTTTCTAAATGGCTTAATCCTATTTGTTGAATTTTCATCTTCCATTTCTAACTTGCCATGCCTATGTTCTAAACATTTCCTCATTTTTCCACATTTTTCTTGATTTTTCTTTAGTTATTTATGAATTTTCTTTAGTTATTTAATATTATTTTAGCATATTTTGGGTATTTTAGGTAATTTCGTGTATTTTAACCTACACATAAATACATATATGGTACAAATAAATATCCTTAAATATTATTTATGTTATTTCATGATTTTTTGTGTACATATAATTTATCTCTATTGATTCGTTAGTTATTGAAACTCATTTTACACATTTCTGATAAATAACGAAAAATTTACATATAATTTAATATTATAATAATTAATTATTTTTGTAAATTCAGACTCATAAGATCACTTTTACTAATAATCCTAGCTTTATCATAAAATTTGAGCTAGATCAGACAATTTTACGAACCAAACCCCAAGTATCTAATTGCAAAGCTTACAAGAAATCAAGTCACACGGTAGAGAAGTGTTCTAAGATCATTGGTTTTCCAAATCGATATAGTAATAATATTGTTAGAGAGAGAATGGTAAGGTAATTGCAGCATGTGTAAATAGAGGCAAAGGGATTTCCGACTCTCCATTAGATGAACGAATCAATGTAAGTTCTTCATCTTCTGAATTTGATTTGGTTAACAAAGTTTGTGTTGAAGTTTTGAAGGCTCTTAGAGTTAATAAATCGTAAGGAGAAATCAATAACACAGCTTCTATCGTGAATTGTGTAGAAGTAGTAGGTATTGCTACTTCCTTATCTAGTTCATTTTTAGCTTACAATGATTTGAGTATAGGTGATTGTATTGTCGAAACTAGAGCCTCCAATCACACTATGCCTTATTATCATTTACTGACCAACCTACACATACTTCCATAGCCTATTAAAGTTAGATACCTGATGGATCTTAGAAATTTGTTACAGTAGTAGGAGATACCTATTTTACTGATCAAATGTTGCTTAAAAATGTTCTTCTTGTACCTAACTTCAAGTTTAGCCTTATCTTAGTAAATGAGCTATTAAGTGATTCTAATGTTTTGGTTATATTTTCTACAACTAGTTGCACTTTTCAGGACTAGATTACTAAACAAGATGTTGCAAAAGTTGTTGTTTCTTATGAATTGTATGTCATAGGGCAATCAGCTAATTGTTGTGTGTCTTCTACTGATGTAAACACAAATAAAACCAACTTAATACTTTCGCACAATAGGCTAGGTTATGCTTCTATTGGTAAACTTAAACACATTTCAAACAATAGTGTTGTTGGTTTGTTTGATTCTTCTAATTTTTTTATGTGATACATGTCATCTTACCAAGTTTCATAAATTACCCTTTAATACCAATACTTCATACACTTCTAATCCCTTTGATTTATTGCATATTGACATATGGGGGCTTATAATGTGACATCTCTTAATGATGCAAGATTTTTTCTAACGATTGTTGATGACTTCACCAAAACCACTTGGACTTATCTCATGAAATTCAAAAGTGAAACCATTACCATTCTAACCTACTTCTTCATGATTGTTCACAATCATTTCAACACCACACCAAAGCACATTAGAACGGATAATGGCACTAAATTTCTTTCTAAAACCTTTCAAGACTTATCTCATAAGCATGGCATCATACATCAATGGAGTGTCATTTACACTCCTCAGAAAAATGGTGTTGTTGAAGGGAAACATAGGCATTTGTTAGAGGTTGCAAGGCTAATCAGATTACATGCCAACTTACCAAAGCAATTTTAGGGGGATTGCCTATTAGCTGCCATACACTTGCTTAATAAAATGCCTACCCAAATTCTTTCTTGGAAAACTCTTTATGAACTCTTGTATAGAAAAACATCATCTTACTCTCATTTGTGTATGATAGGTTGTTTGTGTTATACCTATTCAACTCCATATTTACGAGACAACTTTGATGCAAAAGGGAGGAGGTACATATTATTAGGGTACCCATATGGTCAAAAGGCCTATAAATTATATGATCTTGATAACCACGAAATCTTCATCAGTGGAGATGTTATATTCTATAAAACTACTGTCCCTTTCCATGATAATGTCACCTATAAAATCTATAGTCAGCAACCAACTTTTTTTTATTCTTTATTCCATTTATTTCCTTCTCCTGGACCAATTGTTCTTGATCAAGAATAGAGTGTTCCATCCATAGATCACAAAGCTTCCATTTGTCACAACACACATCCTTCTGTTATTTCATCTCCTACTAATAATTCTTCTTTGATTACTCATTCTAACATTTCCCTTAAACATTATACATGCCCTAGAAAAACTCCAGGCTGGTTGAAAGATTTTATGCATGCAATCCACACGAAAATACCTACTACTGCAAATGCTAACTCTGTATTTATACTTGGTAATGACCTAATCAATGCTACATCTTATCCTTTGTTCTCAAATGCTTCCTTCCATTCTCATCCTCTAAATTATGTGGCTTCCATTGCAAATGTTCTTACAATCTAAGAGCCTAGAAATTATTAGGAGGCTAAAAATGATTCTAGATAGTTAGATGCAATGCATAAGGAATTCTTGGCTTTAGATGCAAATCAAACTTGGGTTTTAACATCTTTACCATAAGGCAAACATCCTATGAGATGTAAATGGGTTTATAAGATCAAGTATTAGGCTAATGAAACTATTGAAAGGTTTAAGGCTAGGTTGGTGGCTAAGGATATACTCAAGTTGAAGGAGTTAATTATGTTCATATTTTTTCTCCAATAGCAAAGCTTTCTACTATTAGAATTTTACTTGCTGTTGCTGCTGTTAAAGGGTTCTTTGTTCATCAATTAAATGCAAACAATGCATTCTTGCATGGTTACATAGATGAAGAAATTTATATGACTCCATCAAAAGGTTATTCTCATTCTCAAGGGCAGGTGTGCAAGCTTCTAAAGTCCATTTATGGACTGAAACAAGCCTCATAACAATGGAACAAAGAATTCACTATGTTTATCATCTCATTAGGATTTACATAATCTTGATCAGATTAATCTTTGTTTGTCAAAAATTGTCTTGGTCATTTTATGGCTTTACTTGTTTATGTCGATGATGTTTTAGTGGTAGGAGAATCTCTTAATGATATCTAATAGGTGAAAGTTGCTCTTAATGAGGCCTTTGCTATAGAAAATCTAGGTGAAGTGCGATTTTTCTTAAGCATTGAGGTTTGCAAATTAGCAAATGGGTATGTTTTGAACCAACGTAAATTCCTTCTGGACATATTAACAAATGTAAATTTGATAGGTTGCAAACCTATGCAAACTCCATTTCCATCTCATCTTCGGTTATCTCATTGTGATGCTAAATTGATTCAAGATCCTTCTTTATTTCAAAGGCTGGTTAGCAAGATGCTTTATCTTACTATTACTAAGTCATATATATTCTTTGTTGTACAACAGTTGAGTTAGTTTGTGATAGGGATCGAGGACTAATTACATACTCTCCAGCCTGAGGGCTCTCTCAGGTGGTTCGTTGAGCTGTCCGAGGTGAGTTAAGTGTCGAGAAGTAGTACTTACCCCAGTCTGATCTACTGAGCTACTTTGCTCTCCATGAGGTGTTACTAAGGTGACTAACCGACATATGAAACCGAACCCATTGCTATGCATTAGTCCAAGCGCCAAATCTGAATACAGCAATCTCTACGATGCCAAGGTCGAGTTGACATCTGTCAAGAGCCAATCACCTGAAGCAGACCTAAATGTGAGCCATTCCTAAGCTAACCACAATCTTGCCCTAACAATCAGGGTGCTAAACTTCCAATGCCAAACATACCTGAACAAAGGCCCACCCCTGCTTAGTTCACTATACTGTTAGAATCGCAAAGTAAAACATGCGCGCGTTGTCTTTTCTAACAACCGTGTTGTCCTTTTTGATAGAGGATGTTCGCTGCAAACGATTTTGTATTTTCCTTCTTTTTAGCAAATAGGATCCATTTTTGTAATTTTCTGTAACGTAGAACTTACCCTAACAGGGTCTATAAATAATCACATAATGTAATGGCTGCAACATAATATACGGAAGAATACACTAAACTTTTTACCCTCTCTTAAGCTAAGTGTCATCCTGCTTACTCTTGAGCTACTCTTATTGAGCCCATTCGAGCATGGACTAGCAATGAGTGACCTTTAGCCATACTTGTACATCATATCAAGTGTAACCTCAGCTTGTGTGAGGTGTTAGTGCGTCATATCCATCGTTAGTGCATGGGAACCCCTTGTTCACCCTCGACTATCATTTACTTTTCAAGCCATCTTACAACTTGGACCCATCCTTTTAGTTATGCATGATATTAAGTTCATATGTTCATCCACGAGTTCGTATCATCTTGGTATCAAAGCTTGGCTACGTTTGAAGCTGGATTCTACTACTGTGTTCTTTTAATGGTTTATCACTACTCTTGTGTAACAGAGGTTCTATTATTCACATTGGAGTTTGGTAACTAAGTAATGCTTTGTACTTTGATTTTCCCCAGTTTTTAATACGCAAAACAAAGTGCGGTTGACTGTTCGTTTGATTATCATTGTGAAGTAACCATCAATGTCAAACTCAAATGTTCAAGGAACTTTAAGAAACCAAGAAAGTAGTACTCGACATGGCCATGGGCAAGAAGGGAGCTTCACGCATCAGTCAGTAGATGATCGATTGGATAGGCTTGCTAATTTGGTAGCTAGTTTAGTAATCGTTATATAAGGAGATAAACAACGAGCTAGAAATAGCCTTACTAAAGAACGTGAGCAGCAGCATCAGCGAGGCAATGGTCAGTTTAGCTAAGTTAATGCCCTAACTCGCCCACCCTAAACTGAAGGAATTGGTAGGGATGCTAGATAAAGGCTAGCACTTGAAGAGATCGAGGAGGTAGTAGAAGGAGATGATAAGGTAGAGGAGTACTACAAGCCTAAGGAAAAAAATGCACGAGCCCTTAAATTTGAAAGATTAAGGATGTGTATTTCAAGTTTCTGTAGTAGTGGTAATGCTGAAGACTACCTGGATTGAGTAGATAAGATCGAAAAGCAGTTTGAATGCTATGAAGTGCTCAATAATGCAAAAGTTAGACTTGCTATGTTGGAGTTCGTTGGTTATGCCGTCTTGTAGTAGAAGAACTTGCAAGCCACCAGAAGAAGGGAAGGAGAACAAGAGATTAGGAGTTGGGATGATATGAAGAGAGTTATGTAGAGAAGGTTTGTACTGAGCTATTATCTGTAGGATACCTTCAAGAGGCTGCAAGAACTGAGATAAGGAGGATCAAGTATGGACGCTTACGTTAAAGAATTGTAGATGCTAATGATCCAATGCGAAGTCATAGAGCCTGAAGACCGAACTATGTCTCAATTCATTGGCGAATTAAAGTATGAAATTAGAGATGTCCTGAAAACGCTGGACGTTAAAACACTTGATGATGCAATTTGAATTGCCCAGAGAATAGAAAGGTGCTGAATAGGAAGATTCCGACTACCCGTCAACTGTCCCGACAGTAACCAACCTATTTCGGGCAAACTTGTATGAATGGAACCAAGCAAGGCCAATGAGACTCGACTTGCTCAGACTACTCGAGCTAAGGAGAAGGAACCCCCGAGGAAGTTTGAGAAAGGCCTGAGTTCAAGGAAGAAGATGAATGAGATAAAGTGTTTCAAATGTCAAGGATTTGGACACATGGCCGCTTCATGCCTGAACAGGCGAACAATGGTGATCCAAGGTAAGGCACCAACCATCGACGTCGACAGTACTGATGAAGAAGTAGAGGAGTTGAAAGAAGATGGACAAGCTGAGCTATCCAATGAGGAAGTCATCTATAGTGAGGAAGGGAACTTCATGCCGACCGCTCTAGTGATGAGAGAACAATGAGTGTTAGCTCTGTGCCTAAAGACAAGCAGAGAGAAAATCTCTTCCATATTAAATGCAAGGTAAATGAATCACTATGCGTGCTAATTGTTGACAGTGAGAGCTGCACCAATGCAGCCTCTGTATTTATGGTCCAGCAGCTAAAATTGTCGACCATGCCCCACCCGAAACCTTACAAGCTTCATTGGCTTAATGATAAGGGAGTCTTACAGGTGAATAAATAGGTGTTTGTACCGATTTACATTGGCAAATATCAAGATGAAGTGCTTTATGATGTGCTGCCCATGAGTGCGTCCTACATTCTACTTAAACAACCATGGATATTTAATCAATCAATTATATATGACAGCAGGAGGAACACGTGTTTTGTGGAGCATGAAGGAAGAAGGTTAAAATTAAGTTCCATGACTGCCGAACAGGTGAGAGTCATGCAATCCCAACTTAGCTAGACCCTAAGGAAAGAGACTTTGGTATTGACTCGAGCCAAACTGAAAGGAGAAATGGAGCTGGAGGGATCGACTTATCTGCTTGTCAGGAGGCTTCTAGAGATGAGACTCAGGGAGGAAAAGTTGCTGACCAAAGTAAAAACCTTACTGGAGGAATTTGCCGATCTATTTCCAAAAGAGCTACCAAATGATCTACCCTCAATCCAAGGTGTTAAGCATGCAATTAACCTGCAACTAGGAGCCGTACTGTTAAATAAGCTTGCCTATAGGTTAAACCCCGAATAGGCTGCCGAGCTACAGAGGTAAGTAGACGACCTTATGGAGAACGGGTATGTATGTAAGTCCCTTAGCCCCTATGCTGCTCCGACCTTATTAGTGCCAAAGAATGATGGTTATTGGAGAATGTATGTAGATAGTCGAACAATCAATCGAATCACTATCAAGTACAGGTATACCATACCTAGGCTCAATGACATGCTAGATGAGTTAAGTGGAGCAAGATTATTCTCCAAGATTGACCTGAAATCTGGATACCATCAAATTCGAATGCATGAAGGCGATGAGTGAAAGACCGCATTCAAGATACGACATGATTTATATGAATGGCTTGTCATGCCATTTAAACTGTCCAATGCGTCGAGCATATTCATGTGACTTATGAATCATGTGCTCCGAGAATTACTAGGAAGGTTTGTCATGGTTTATTTTGATGACATTCTGGTGTACAATCCCAACCTGGAGACTTAGCAAGAGCATCTCCAATAAGTGCTCGTAACTCCGATCTAAACAGCTTTACGCCAATATGAGGAAGTGCGACTTTTGCCATCCTAAGGTAATCTTCTTAGGTTTTGTTTTGAGCAAAGGTGGTATCTGAGTTGATGAAGAAAAGATAAAAGTGATCATAAAATGGCCTAAGCCGACTTGTTCTGTCGATGTGAGAAGTTTCTACGGCTTGCCATCGTTTTATCGTGGATTCATTAAGAACTTCAGTACGATTGTGGCCTCACTCACCGAACTCTTAAAGAAGAATGTTGAATTCAGATGGGGTGAGAAAGAGAGGAGGAGTTTTGAGGATGCGAAGGAGAAGCTAACTACAACCTTCATCTTAGCTTTGTCGAGTTTTGACAAGGTATTTAAAGTAAAGTGTAATGTGTCCGGATTAGGCATAAGTGCTATGCTGATGCAAGAAGGCTGACTTATTGCTTATTTCAGCGAGAAACATTGAGGAGCCACACTCAATTATTCCGTCTACAATAAGGAGTTCTACTTCTTAATTCAAGCCTTAATGATATAGCAACACTATCTGCTACCCAAGAAATTTATGATCTACACCGATCATGAATCCTTAAGATATCTAAAGAGCTAATCAAAGTTGTCCTGGAGATAAGCCAAGTGGGTTAAGTTCATAGAGGGTTTTTCTTATGTCATAAAACACAAGAACGGAAAGAATAATGTAGTGGCCGACGTATTGTCGAGATAATATACCCTCCTGATCGAGCTGCAAACGAGGCTACATAAAAAATTTGTACACTGAGGACCCACACTTTAGTCCTATCTACACCCGTTGTGAGGAAGGACGGACATTGGACAACTATCAAAGGGAGGACAAACACTTATTTAGGAAGAGAAGGATATGTATCCCGACCTGTTCTATACGAGAACTGCTAGTGCACGAAGCGCATAGAGAGAGATTGACGGGACACTTTGGCCAGCGTCGAACTTATGAGGTACTATCCTCCAGATTCTTTTGGCCAAGGATAAAGAGAGATATCCAATCCATGCTGGAAAAGTGTGTGACCTGCCAAAAAGTGAAGAGTTGAGTCGAGTTGAGTAAGGACACTACCAACCCTTGCTGATCTAACCAAGGACATCCCGAGGGAAGGACTCCATCATAGTGGTTATGGATCTATTTAGCAAGATGGCACATTTCGTGCCCTGTTGCAAAACTAACGATGCTTCGATTATCTCTTTTCTTTTTTTGCAAGAAGGAATCAAGCTGCACGGAATTCCCAGGACCATTGTTTCATATTGATAACTCTAATTTTAAACATATTTCATATGGTGATTTTATAGCATTTCCCTTACATTTTTGGTTTTCCTTAAAGAAAATGATACTTAATTGAGTAAAATGTTGATTTCGGGGTTTAAACGCGTTCTAGGCTTGAAAACGAAGAAAACGAATCAAGTTTCACTCAATTCCGAGTTTAAACGAAGAAGTTATGAAGTTTTAAAGTTGTGCAGAAATTTTGCCTTAGTGCAGAAAGTTACACGACCTGGGGACACGGCCATGTCCCAGGCCGTGTCTGGTGATGAAAATAAAATCCGTTTAATACACATATATAAGGAGATCTTAGGGTTCAAAAGAGGTAGAGACATTACAGAAACGGAAAGACACAAGAGACGAGAGGAGACTTGAGGAGAACATCAATCAAGAAGCAAGAACGACATCGATTTCAAGATTAGAGAGATTGTTCATCAAATCAAGAGGGGTTTTCATGCTTTATTTCATGTTTTTGATGAATCTCATTTTTAGATTCATTATGATAGCTTAGAATTCAAGTATTTAGGATTATGGAACCTAGGGTTTCATGTAACCCTTGGATTGAATTATAATTTCAAGAAAGTTTCTATTTTTACTTGATTCAATTATGTCGTTAATTATTGATTGATAATTCTAGAGTGTCAATATATGATATTATGCATGTTGATTGAGAAATTGCATGTGTAATTAGATCTTAGCATAATTGAAGAGAACCACATGTATACTTAGAGATAAGATACATGTTTCTTTCGGAAAGTTGATTGTTTGTGTGGGAATTCATTAAACATTAATGCAATTCTAAGTTATATTACTAAGTGAAGAGATTCCGGTAAATAATTTAGAATTAGGGTTAATATGCTTGAGAAAAATATTAGCTTTAATTATGAATCCCTCCGGTCAAGAATCATAGAAACTAAATTAAATACATTTTAAAAAGGTTACATGTTAAACACTAGGGGAAATAATTCCTAAATACATTATTGCATATTTGAAGTCGTTCGTAGTTTATTGCTTTCTAAATTGCTTAGTTAAGTCTCATAATTAGTTTAGTTTATTAATTTCATTATTTTTAATTCATTCAACTCGACATAATTTTCCGGTTAGATAATAAAGCTAAAGTTAATATTAGTACTCAAAATCTCTGAGGGATCGACTCGGACTCATATCCGCTATATTAAAATTGATAGATGCGCTTACCTCGTATCAAGTTTTTAGCGCCGTTGCCGAGGATTTTTTATATTAAGAACGCTAGTTGCTTTATTACTTTAACCATTTTTTTTTTCTTTTTTTCTGTTTTCAGTGTTTATTTTTATTATCTAGAGCTGTAATTAATTTTATATTTCTCGTCTTTGTAGTGCATGACCCGCAGTAATCCGGAAGATTTGGTAGAACTCGATCCTGAAATTGAGAGAACTGCCCTTCAAAATTTGAGATCGCGACCAAGACAAATTGTGGCGACCATAGACGACGAGTCAATTGTTGAAATCAAGGAAGAAGGTCAAGAGGCCAACACTCAATTCATCGAGCAAGAAGATCCACCACACATGGCTAACAACGGGAATGAAGCAAATCGGACCATGTCCGATTATTCAAGACCTACACTTATTGGAGCTGACTCCAGTATTGCAAGGCCAACCGTCGCGGCTAATAACTTCCAAATTGCACCTAACATCATACAAATGGTGCAACAATATATTCAGTTTGACGGTCTCCAAGACGAAGATCCTAATGCCCACATCTCTAGTTTTCTAGAGATTTATGATACGTTCAAAATCAACGGAGCCACGGATGATGCCATTCGACTGCGACTATTCCCTTTCTCCTTGAGGGGAAGAGCAAAACAGTGGTTGAACTCCCTACCAAGAAATTCAATCTCAACTTGGAATGAATTGGTAGAGAAATTTTTGGAGAAATATTTCCTACCTGCAAAAACCGCTAAACTTCGGAATGATATTTCATGTTTTGCTCAATTAGAAGTGGAGACGCTTTATGACACTTGGGAGCGGTTCAAGGACTTGCTCAGGAGATGCCCACATCATGGCCTCCCACTATGGATGCAGATTCAGACCTTCTACAATGGTCTCAATCTATCCACTAGACAGATGATTGATGCATCCGTAGGAGGTACTTTGAACACTAAGACACCTGAGCAAGCCCAAAATTTAATTGAAGGAATAGCGATGAACAACTATCAGTGGGAAAGCACTAGAGCCAAGCAAAAGGCCATGGGAGTTTATGATGTAGACTTGACTACTGCTCTGGCAGCCAAGGTGGATTTGTTGAGTAAAAAGATTGACGCACTCTCAATTGGCCCTCAACAAGTGCAATCGGATGTAAGTGATTTTAGTATGCAGGGGTATGGAACACAAGAACAACTGGAACAGGCGGATTATCTAGGAAATCCACCTAAGCAACAAAATAACCCCTATAGCAACACTTACAATCCAGGATGGAGGAATCACCCCAATTTCTCTTGGGGAAACCAAAACCAAAACCAAGGCCAGCAGAAGAGCCCCAATTTCGGCCCACCTGGGTTTCAACGACCATTCCCACCTCCTCTCCCTCAAGAAAAGAAGCCCAGTGTGGAAGAACATCTCACAAAATACATTCAAGGCAATGAGGCTCGCTTATCCAACATTGAATCCTCGCTGAGAAATCAAGAGGCTTCAAATCGCAATCTCGAGAACCAAATTGGTCAACTTGCGAAGCTAATCTCTGAAAGACCGCAGGGATCACTACCTGGAAATACAGAACCCAATCCAAAGGAACATGTTAAGGCAGTAACACTTCGGAATGGGAACGAGTTGCATGCTGAAAGGAAGGTTAGCGAAGAGACTAGCAAGAGCAAGGAGGAGACGAAAGCAACAGAAGATGTAAAGTCATCAAAGGTGAAAGAATATCAACCGCCAATCCCATATCCCCAAAGACTCGAGAAAGATCGCAATGACCAACAATTCAGTAAGTTCCTTGACCTCTTTAAACAACTGCATATTAACTTACCTTTTGTTGATGCCTTGTCACAGATGCCGAAGTACGCTAAGTTCTTGAAAGATTTGCTATCCAACAAGAGGAAGCTTGAGGAGCTTTCTACAGTCATTTTGGATGAAAAGTGTTCAGCGATTGTGCAAAACAAGTTGCCCAAAAAGCTAAAAGACCTAGGAAGTTTTACCATTCCTTGTCGTATCGGTGATCTGTTAATTGACAAAGCGTTAGCTGATTTGGGTGCTAGCATCAATTTAATGCCTTACAAATTTTTCAAGAAACTAGGATTAGGGGAACCTAAACCCACACGCATGAGTTTGCAATTAGCTGATAGATCTGTGAAGTATCCTAGAAGCATATTTGAGGATGTATTAGTCCGAGTGGGTAAATTCATTTTTCCAATTGATTTTGTGATACTGGATATGGATGACGATTTTGAGTTACCCCTTATCCTAGGAAGACCATTCTTAGCTACCGCCAGGGTTATCATTGATGTTAGTGGTGGCAAGCTCATTCTTCGAGTAGGAGATGAAGAGATCATGTTTAAAATTTCAGAGGCTATGAAAAAATCTGTCGATCAGGATGATACTTGCTACCTTCTTGATGTTACTGACACTTTTGTTTCGAGTTATATGCAGGAAGTTCTTCTTAAAGATCCGTTGGAGAGTTGCTTGCAATTAGGCATGGAGACGGCTTCGGAAAATCCTGTCAAATCTGAGGTGATAGCCCAACTGGAGGCAAATAAACCCATCTCTATTGAGATAGGGTTTGAAGAGATTGAAAAGAGGAAGGAAGCACAGTTAAAACCTTCGATTGAGGAACCACCAATATTGGAGCTAAAACAATTACCTGACTATTTGGAATATGCCTTCTTAGAGAATGACTCCAAATTACCGGTAATTATAGCATCCGATTTGGAAAAAGAACAGAAAGAAAGGTTGCTGAAAGTACTTAAGGAGCATAAGAGGGCTATTGCTTGGAAAATATCCGATATTCGAGGTATCAATCCCTCCTTTTGTACTCATAATATTTTAATGGAAGAAAATTATAAGCCAGTTGTGCAGCCCCAGAGACGTTTGAATCCAAATATGAAAGAGGTAGTCAAAAAGGAAGTTATCAAACTCCTCGATGCAGGTATGATATATCCTATCTCTGACAGTTCATGGGTAAGTCCAGTGCAAGTTGTTCCAAAAAAAAGTGGGATGACAGTAGTCCCTAATGAAAAAAATGAATTGATTCCGATGAGAACGGTAACAGGTTGGCGTGAATGTATCGATTATCGAAAGTTAAACGATGCTACACAAAAAGACCATTTCCCCTTACCTTTTATTGATCAAATGATAGAACGATTAGCTGGACATATGTTTTATTGTTTTCTGGATGGCTTATCTGGTTATTTTCAGATACCTATTGCACCGGAAGATCAAGAAAAGACCACTTTCACTTGTCCTTATGGCACTTTTGCTTATCGCAGAATGCCTTTTGGTCTTTGCAATGCATCGACCACATTCCAGCGATGCATGTTGGCTATTTTTGATGATTTGATTGAGGACATAATGGAGGTATTTATGGATGATTTTTCAGTTTTTGGCAACTCATTTGACCTCTGTTTAAATAATTTGGACAGGGTACTTACCAGGTGTGAAGAGACCAACCTTGTCCTCAATTGGGAAAAGTGCCACTTCATGGTACAAGAAGGTATTGTGCTAGGCCATAAGATCTCTTATCGAGGAATTGAGGTGGATACCGCCAAAGTGGATGCGATTGCAAGACTCCCATCTCCAACTTCGGTCAGGGCTATAAGAAGTTTCTTAGGACATGCAGGTTTTTATAGGCGATTTATCAAGGATTTCTCGAAAATTGCCCGCCCTTTAACTAAGCTATTAGAAAAGGATGTGCCTTATGTTTTCTCTCAGGAGTGTTTGAAAGCTTTCAATATCCTTAAAGAGAAACTTACCAATGCTCCAATCATGGTAGTACCTGATTGGGCACTCCCCTTTGAGCTTATATGTGATGCAAGTGATCACGCAGTCGGGGCAGTGCTGGGGCAAAGGCGAGACAAGCACTTTCAACCGATTCACTATGCTAGCAAAACTCTTACAAATGCTCAGGAGAACTACACTACTACAGAAAAAGAGTTACTAGCCGTTGTTTTTGCCTTTAATAAATTTCGCTCTTATTTGCTTCTATCTAAGGTAATTATTTATACTGATCATTCTGCCCTTAGGTACTTGTTAGCAAAGCCGGATGCAAAAACAAGATTGATTAGGTGGATCTTGTTGCTGCAAGAGTTTGATGTGGAGATCAAAGATAAAAAAGGCGCTGAGAATTTAGCAGCAGATCACCTATCCCGATTGAAGAACCCAAACTTGGAATTGCTTGACGAGAACGAGATCAAGGATGAATTCCCTGAGGAGCGACTCTATGCCATCGCCCAAGTAAGTGATATGGAAATTCCTTGGTTTGCAGATATTGCTAATTTTTTAGCTGCTAAGATCATACCGAAGGGACTTCAACACCAGCAAAAGAAGAAATTCTTTTCTGATGTGAAACATTATTTTTGGGATGATCCTTACCTGTTTAAAGTATGTGCAGATCATGTCATTCGAAGGTGTGTACCACACCTCGAAGGTTAGCGAATTTTGAGCCACTGTCATTCGGGGCCCACGGGTGGGCATCATAGCGCCAATAGGACAGCTCATAAGGTCCTAGAGGCAGGATTTTATTGGCCTACCCTATTTAAAGATGCCCAGAGATATATTGAGAGTTGTGATCGTTGCCAACGAGTGGGAAATATATCCCGTAGGGATGAAATGCCTCAAAACCCCATCATCGAGGTTGAGGTATTTGATGTGTGGGGAATCGATTTCATAGGTCCTTTTCCGAACTCAAATGGAAACAAATATATCCTAGTAGCCATTGACTATGTCTCTAAGTGGGTGAAAGCTAAAGCCCTACCTACTAATGATGCTAGGGTAGTAAAAAAATTCTTGAAAGGCCTATTTTCTCGATTTGGCACCCCTAGAACAATTATAAGTGATAGGGGAACACACTTTTGCAATGCTCAACTCGATCAAGTATTGAAACGCTATGGCGTTACACATAAGATAGCCACCCCGTACCACCCCCAAAGTAGTGGCCAAGTGGAAGTTTCCAATCGCGATCTTAAGCGAATTCTTGAAAAAACCGTAGAGTATCATAGGAAAAATTAGTCAGAAAAGTTGGATGATGCTCTATGGGCATATAGAACCGCCTACAAAACACCACTCGGCACCACACCCTACCGACTTGCATATGGCAAAGCTTATCATTTGCCGGTAGAGATAGATGGGCGATTAAGAGTACTAATGTTGATTTTGAGCGTGTAGGTTCTCACAGGAAACTTCAATTGAACGAGCTTGAGGAATGGCGAGCGAATGCATATGAGAACTCCAAATTATACAAAGAAAGGGCCAAAAAGTATCATGATCAGCGTATTAAACAAGGTCGACAATTTAAAGAAGGTGATTATGTCCTTTTGTACAATTCTCGCCTGCGTTTATTCCCAGGTAAGTTAAAATCCAGGTGGTCTGGACCATTTACAATTACACGAATCTTCCCGTATAGGACTGTCGAAGTTACACACCTGGAGAAGGGCACATTTAAGGTAAATGGACAACGGTTGAAATTATACTTGAGTGGAAACTTGGAGCATGTTGGCCGGGAGGAGTTTTATCTCCATCCGACAAAACTAACGTAAGAAGACGTATCCCGTCGAGCTAAAGACGTAAGAGGCAACCCATGTCTAATTCTGCTTATGTTTTAGTTCTTTAATTTTTCTTCATTTTATTTTCCGTTTTATCTAACTTTGCTTTGCTTCGTATATTTTCTTTCAATTTTTAGTCATAGTCTTTTCCTTCTTAAATTTTTCCTTTTCTCTTTAGTTATATTATTTCTAAGTTCCTTTTTCTTGATTCAAAAAAAAATTGTTACACGGGCAAGGGACACGGTCGTGTCCTAGCCCGTGTCCATCCAGACGGTCAAAAATGTCCACCCACAGAAAGTTACACAGGCGTGGGACACGGTCGTGTCCCCAGCTCGTGTCCGCCCAGACTTTGATCCTCGCCATGGGCATAGAAAGTTACACGGGCGAGGCACACGGTCGTGTCCCCAGCCCGTGTGCGCCCAGAATTTTCACCAGTGAACAGTAAGTTACACGGGCATGGGACACGGTTGTGTCCCAGCCCGTGTGCGTCCAGACACCACCCGAGAACAGAAGGTTACACGGCCGTGAGACACGGTCGTGTCCCTAGCCCGTGTCCGTCCAATCTTTACACACGGGAAGCACAAGTCACACGGGCAAGGGACACGGTCGTCAATGTGTCTTACCTGGACGCACACGGGCTGGGACACGGTCGTGTCCCAGCCCGTGTGCGTCCAAGTAAGACACGATGGTACAGAATGTTACATAGGCGTGGGACACGGTCGTGTCCCAGCCCGTGTCGACTCAAATAATACGGTTTTCACACACGACTGGTTTATTTAAATTACACACCCTCTCACACTCTCACAATCACACATATCTCTCTTACATTTGCTCTCATTCTCCCTCTTCTCTCCACAATTCCTACATTCTACACTTTAATCCAAGTAAGTCTTTCTCCTTAATTCTCCTTTCTCTTCCTTATGTTGCAGCAATTGGGTTATGTGTTTTGCCTTTTATGCCTATTGTTTTTGCCCTGCTGCTTTCTTTTGATTTTTCATCCATGACTATGCATCATTGCTTTTAATTCTTGATCTTATATGTTATCATGCTTCCTCATCTAATTAGATTTCATTATTGCTTATCTTATATGGATCATGACTATGCATCATTAGTTAATTTACTGTCATTCTCCATTCATGCTTGTTAGGGTTAGCAATGGGCGATCATTATTCTGGGTCATTTCGCGTCTCTTATATGTATAGACGCTTGTTTTTCCTCGTTAATTAGTGTGTAGTGGAATTCGCTGGAAGTATTTTCCACTCATTTCTTTTCCACCACCTCATTTTCTCGCTGCACTCTATATGTTCGATGAAATGCCCCAATGAGCATTCCTTTCACAATCTCACCCATTGTTATTCCTATTTTTCTGTTTGCTTCAAACTATGTGCAATATGGATGTCCGTGTTTGATTTAGCTTGTTGTCTCTTTTTAGGTATTCCAATGGCTAATCGATCTAAGCTTTCCGTTCGCCGGAAATCCAAATTTGCGGCATCCTCTTCGTCACAAGCCAGCGCAATTGTTGAGCCACTGGCGACTCTTCCTCCTATGGAGCACCCAATGCTCCAATTTAAGGAGGACTATCAAGTACAACGCTACCAATTGCTTCAGTCTAAGCCTTTTAGCGAAACCCTTCGGTTGGATTGGGATGTTCTCGCTCAACTAGAGCTCACCACCGAGATGAAGGCGCTCTTGGATGGTACCGTTTGGGAGCCTCTTATCCTTTGAAGCTCCAGTTTATAAAGAGCTGACCCTGGAATTTCTGTGCACTTATAAGCTGGATAAAGACAGTGCTACTCGCATGGGTCCAAACCGCCAATTACACTTTACCTTGAGTGGCCATCCATTCCACATGTCCATCGCTCAACTGGGCCGCTATCTTGGTTTATATGCAGACAGATACACTCGGACGGAAGAATTCCAAAGTCTCTCGTGTCGGTTTCCTCGTGGCGTTACGGCAGGGTTATTTTGGAATGAGATCACGGTTGGCAATGCTTATGATCCCGCCAGGAGTAAGGCCTCTCAATTAGTTAGGCCTGAATACCGAGTTCTTCATTGGCTTTTCTTCCATACATTGACTGGTAGAGGCCTTAGCACCGGGGTGGTGTCTAACAAGGATTGCCTCTATCTTTACAGTGTCATCCATAAGCACCCCATCAATCTAGCCATTGAAATCGCTGAACTCTTCAACCATCAAGCCACTACTACTCGGAAGAAAGGGCATATTTGCTGTAGCCCTTATATTACATTACTAGTGCAGGCTATGAGAACTAAGGTTGTTGCTTGGCCTTCACTGACTTTCATTAGCCAAGTCACTCCTATGCGCCTCAATTCCTTCCGCCTCATGAACCTCCTACCATCAAGAAGTCACGGTCGACGCTCTCGCAGCAGCACATCTCGAGGCTAAACGTCTTCAGCCAGCTTAGACGATAAATTTGATTTGTTGCTGTCTGAGGTTCGTTATATACGAGAGAGTATGGATAAACTTCATCTCCGACAGGACAGAATGGAAGAATTTCTCAAAATGAAAGCGTCGGCTACTACTGAAGAGGCGAGTGAGGAAAAGGATGAGGAGGATGAGAGTAGTGAGGAAGAGGCTGATGAGGAGGGTGAAGACGAGGAGGCTGGAGAGAGTGAGGAGGATGATGAGGAGGGTGATGACGATGATGATGCTACTATGGCTGAGGCATCATCTGATGAGGAGGCTGAGGAGACGGATTCTGATCACTCTTCTTAGTTTTACATTTTTTGTGTTTTCTTTTATTGATCAAGACTTATGAACTCCGTTATATATAATGATGCTGCTTCTTCGTTTTACACTTCTTTTCGACTGGTAAAGAAGTATTAGTTTCTTTTCTTTACATATGTTTCCTTTTTCTTGTGCTGTTTTTTCTTGCTGCTATGATTTTTTGTAGTACATTAGGGACAATGTACATAATTAAGTGTGGGGAAGGGAGATATATAAATTTGTTACTGTTTAGGAAATCAATTATTCATATTTGACCTAATTACTTTTTAAGTTAACTTGCAATAGGTGATTAACTGGTATTGAGCCAAATCAACTACGTCATGTTAATCATTATTGACCTTATGATACTTTACTAGAATTGATTAGTCAAATTTTTGGAAGGTAATGTTACGAGTTATTTAGCTTAGGATTTTAAGACTTGAGATTGGAGCAACATCACTAGTTGAGAGTTAGTCATGGTTATTTTTAAATTTACTTTTGTATATACCTTTTTCTTAGAAATTTTTAAGAGTCCTATAATTTTTAACAAACAAACAAACAAATGAAATTCTTCTTTTGAGAAACCCCTGAAAAATCATAATGATTGGAGGTCAAAAGTAATAACAAGTGTATGAATAGAAAAAATTGGTAAGGATTCGTCTTGGTCCGTCAGAAGAGCAAGATTGAGCCCCAATGCCAATTCTAATGAAAAAATTGATATGGATCGGCCTTGGTCCGTCAGAAGAGCAAGGTTCTTTCCCGCTATCAATATAAGAAATAAGTTGGTATGGATCGGTCTTGGTCCGTTAGAAGAGCGAGATTCTTTCCCGCTACCAACACAATTGTGCTTAAATAAGGTAAATTCAAAAGACCTCTCAACAAAAGTATGAGTTAGGGGGATGATCAAAGGAAGAGTGGATGTAAAATGTGTTTGTTTTAGATTATGGTGCTTAGTGAGATGGAAGAGAGAATTGTATACATTTTAGTCAAATGGATAAAATTTTTATGACTCTTTCTCAGTTGGCGAGATGTTAAATCTAATTTTTAGTTTAAGAATCCTTGGTTAAATGGTTCGGGTAAACTTTGATTTTCATAAATTAACTAGTGAATTCTAGTATTAAGTATTGTTGGAGCATTCGAATATGGTCAGATGAAATTGGTTGACTTTATTATTGCAAGTTAGTTGAGAATGATTTTCTTACCTTTCTTCGAGTCAAGTGTATTCGTTCACAGGTTTCCTAAACAGTGATAAATTTTGTTTAGTGTTTCTTGTCCTAAAAGTTTTGTTTTGATTTATTTGCTTGAGGACAAGCAAATGCTCAAGTGTGGGGAAATTTGATAACTCTAATTTTAAACATATTTCATATGGTGATTTTATAGCATTTCCCTTATATTTTTTATTTTCCTTAAAGAAAATGATACTTAATTGAGTAAAATGTTGATTTCAAGGTTTAAACGCGTTCTAGGCTCAAAAACGAAGAAAACGAATCAAGTTTCACTCAATTCCGAGTTTAAACGAAGAAGTTATGAAGTTTTGAAGTTGTGCAGAAATTTTGCCTTAGTGCAGAAAGTTACACGACCTGGGGACACGGCCATGTCCCAGGCCGTGTCTGGTGACGAAAATAAAATCCGTTTAATACACATATATAAGGAGATCTTAGGGTTCAAAAGAGGTAGAGACATTACAGAAACGGAGAGACACAAGAGACGAGAGGAGACTTGAGGAGAACATTAATCAAGAAGCAAGAACGACATCGATTTCAAGATTAGAGAGATTGTTCATCAAATCAAGAGGGGTTTTCATGCTTTATTTCATGTTTTTTATGAATCTCGTTTTTAGATTCATTATGATAGCTTAGAATTTAAGTATTTAGGATTATGGAACCTAGGGTTTCATGGAACCCTTGGATTGAATTATAATTTCAAGAAAGTTTCTATTTTTACTTGATTCAATTATGTCGTTAATTATTGATTGATAATTTTAGAGTGTCAATATATGATATTATGCATGTTGATTGAGAAATTGCATGTGTAATTAGATCTTAGCATAATTGAAGAGAACCACATGTATACTTGGAGATAAGATACATGTTTCTTTCGGAAAGTTGATTGTTTGTGTGGGAATTCATTAAACATTAATGCAATTCTAAGTTATATTACTAAGTGAAGAGATTCCGGTAAATAATTTAGAATTAGGGTTAATATGCTTGAGAAAGATATTAGCTTTAATTGTGAATCCCTCCGGTCAAGAATCATAGAAACTAAATTGAATACATTTTAAAAAGGTTACATTTTAAAAAGGTTACATGTTAAACACTAGGGGAAATAATTCCTAAATACATTATTACATATTTGAAGTCGTTCGTAGTTTATTGCTTTCTAAATTGCTTAGTTAAGTCTCATAATTAGTTTAGTTTATTAATTTCAGTATTTTTAATTCATTCAACTCGACATAATTTTCCGGTTAGATAATAAAGGTAAAGTTAATATTAGTACTCAAAATCTCTGAGAGATCGACTCGGGCTCATATCTGCTATATTAAAATTGATAGGTGCGCTTGCCTCGTATCACATATCAAGACCCCAAGCTCAGGAGCTACTTTTGGAGGATGTTGTGGAGGTAAATGGGAACTAAGCTATTGTACAGCATGTCCTGCCACTCACAAACTGATGGAAAGACCGAAGTTGTCAACATAATCATGGGAACTTTGTTGTGAGTTGCTATTGGATGAAACACGGCTAACGAGGATCTGTGCTTACCAATCAGTGAGTTCGTATACAACAAGACCGCCCATAGTGTAACAAGCATGTCCCCATTCGATGTCGCCTATGGGTTCAACCCCAAGTTGCTATTCGACCAAGCGCCCCAGCTGATGCTTGATGATAACCAACCAGCCGTTGAGAGAGTTGAGGCCATCAAAGCCATGTACCAGAAGGCTGTAAAGTAACTAGGTCAAGCTAATATTAAGCTTGAGAAGCGAAGCCAAGGACGAAAGAAAAGAGAATTTCAACTAGGCGATTTGGTTTAGATGCACCTTAACAAGGAATGATTCCCAAACTTAAGAAAAAGCAAGTTATCTCCTAAGGCCAATGGACCTTTCAAAGTGCTCGAAAAGATCAACCCTAATGCCTATAGGATTGAATTGCTAAAAGGATATGAGGTCTTAGACTCCTTCAATATTACCGACCTCTAACCTTACACTCTCGAGGATGAGCAACTTGAAGTTGAGCCAGATTTAATCCTAAATCTCAAACAACCTAGAAGGGATGATAGGGATCAAGGACCGATTATACGCTCTTGAATCGGAGGGCTCTTTCAGGTGGTTAGTTAAGCTGTCCGAGGTGAGTTAAGCGCCGAGGAGCAATGCTTGCCTTAGTTTAATCTGTCGAGCTACTTTACTCTCCATGCCATCCAAGGTGTTTCCAAGGTAACTAGCTAATGTACGGAATCGAACCCTCCGTTATGCACTAGTTCAAGCACCAAATCTAAATACAACAATCTCCACGATGCCGAGGCCGACCCGAATGTGAGTCGTTCCTGAGCTAACCTAGTCTTGCCCCAGCAATTAAAGTGCCAACCTTTCGACGCCGAACATACCTAAACAAAGGCCCACCCCTATTTAGCTCACTATATTGTCAAAATCGCAGAATAAAACACACGCGCATTGTCTTTTCTAACAGAAGACGTCCCTTGTGCACAATTTTGTATTTTCCTTTTAAATTATTTTCCTTCTTTTTAGCAAATAGGATCCATTTTTGTAATTTTCTGTAACGTAGAACTTACCCTAACAAGGTATATAAATAATCACATAATGTAATGGCCACAACAGAATATACGGAAGAATACACTGAACTTTTTACCCTCTCTTGAGTTAAGTGTCATCCTGCTTACTCTTGAGCTGCTTTTATCTAACCCATTCAAGCGTAGAATAGTGGTGAGTGACTTTTTGCCATACTTGTGTATCATATCAAGTGTGACCTAAGCTCATGTAAGGCATTGGTGCATCATATTCATCGTTAGTGTATGGGAACCCCCTGCTCACCCTCGACTATCATTTACTTTTCAAGCCATCTTGCGGCTTAAACCCATCCTTTTGGTTAAGCATAATATTGGGTTCGTGTGTTCATCTACAAGGCCGTATTAGTTTGTCTCACAACCTAGGACTACACATTTGACAGCTGCTTTTCATGTTTTAAAATACCTCAAGGGCGCAATTGATTGGGGTTTGTATTTTTCTTTTACAAGTCCTCTCTTATTGTTGGCATACTCAGATGCTGATTAGGCTAGTTCTCATGTTGATAGAAAATCTATTTAAAGATTTTGTTATGGAAAACAAAGAAACAAGCCACTATTTCATTATTGTTGGCTGAAGCCGAATATAAGAGCTTGGTGACGACAGTTAAAGAACTTCGATGAGTGTCTTTTATACTTCATGATCTTAGTATTGATGTGTAGTTACTAATACATTTGTTCACTGATAGCAAGTCTACTAAATCCATCATAGAAAATCCTTGTTTCCACGCACAAACTAAACATATTAAAGTAGACGTATATTTTTCACGAGATCATCTCATTTGGTTTTCTTGCAGTTGATTGCATCTCTTCCTCATCACAACTTGTAGACATCATGACTAAGGGAGTGAGTTCGCAATAGCTGCACAATTTTCATCCCAAGTTGGGCCTTTTACTAAGTCCCACAAAGGAGGGGAGGGGGGGGAGGGAAGGAGCGAGAGGAGGTGGGTGGTGTTGGTACATCCCGAAGTCATGGAGTTGCAACAATCCCATCGTATAAACCAATCTATGATAGAAACTGACCTTATGGTGCCTATCATAGATATGATTTACACAAGGCATTCACGACTCCTCGCTTTAAATTAAATAGTTCAATTAAAATTTAATCAAAACTTACATAAAAGTTATAACTATCGTTTATACATATAATTGCATCCATATTATCTCAAAATCCCAGGAGTTTACATAACTACAATATTCATTAACTTACACCTCACACCTCGGTTCATATATTTACAAATACTATTAAGACATTAAAAGACTCAATCGCGTGGCCATTTGATTCTCAGTCCCCATTGCTTTAAAAGAGAACTGACCTCAGGATAGTTGTAACATGGTATACTAGTCAGAAGTTAGAACCTATAAAAGAATCTATATGAGTATAAGCAACTACAGCTTAATAAGTTGAATTGGAGACTTATGAATGTATGCAGGCATAATTAGGGTTATTAAGCAATTATTTACATGGAATGCAATAAGCAAGTGTCATCACACAACGTAGTTTCATCCATTGTGAAATTAGAGTAATTTCATCAACTCCAATCCGAGTTAAGGAGTTTCTGTAAATACAATAACTCACAACCAAACTCAAGTTTTTACAATGGAGACACCGCTCCTCCTAAGACTATCTTTCGAATCAACGCCCTCATCCTCACCGTAACCTCCTCTCCTGTCGCTTAGTTTGGCTAAGGATGAGGAAAAGACCATTATGTTATCCAATACTATCTTTTTCAAAAGTGTTAGTGTTTAGTTGGATAATCCTAATGATCTCCTAATGGATTGCAATGCATGTCAAATTAAGATATTTAGGTCGATTAGGATTAGGTTCGATTTAGGGTGTTTAAACAATTACACATCAATCCAATCATAACAATCATCAAACATAACACAGATTTCAAAACAAAATCAGATACGTAAGCACATGCATAAAACTACTTACAATCACAATCATACACAATCCTAAGTCTCCAAGTACTCTAAAATATGGTGAAGTATTAAACTCAACTTACCTGAAATCCTCGGTCGCTCGCTCAATCAATTGTAGGTTCACTGGTCTTTGTGTATCCTATAATATAAATATGTTTTTTAGTATTTATACTTTGATGATATATATTATAGGTTATGATTTAAATCAATTCTCTTTATGTACCTATTATTTACTACCGATTCATTCTACATTAGTTAAGGGTTCAGTTTCCAAATCCAATTCCGATTCAGGCTCCAAATCAATTCCAACTACAAGTAACTACTAAAATATGTTTCAAACTATAATGTAAAATTAATCACATCAGGCTCAAGTATCCTAATATCATGCTTAGTCTTAATTTAGTATTTTAACCTACTCAGTACATTCTAATCCTAGTTAATGTACTGAATTTGCTCCTAATGTAAGGAAATTTTATATTTTTTGTATAATTATCTAAAATTAAGTTTCATACTAGATTTAATACATATTAATATTATTATTATATTATCCAATTTAACCCCATATTTAATAATTATCCTAATTCCAATTGCACATATTATCAAATAACCTATATTTATTACATAATCCTCATGGTAATTATATTTAATTCTCCAAATGCTATGATTATGTTACTACATAAAAAATTAACATCCCTAAACATCTAATTACCCTCTAAATAAGTAATTAGTCATTTAATTATTTAATTAGTCCAAAATTACTCATTTTATCCATCATTTTAGGGATAAAAAATTATTTAAATTTTTCAAAAATTAATTTAAAAAATGGCTTTATAGTAATATTATATATCACTTAAGTAGTCTACAAAAAAAATTCGAGCTCAAAACTATACTTTTAAGCTTATTTAATTATAAATTGAAACATGCTTGGTTTATTAAGCCCCTTATATCTATAGATGTAATTAAATATAACCACTATTTTCCCTAAATCTACACATAATAAAACGTTAGAATAATAAAATTCATAATTTTTTACATATAATTAATAATTTTTGTAAATTTAATTAGAAAATTGAACTCATCTGATTCTTAGAATTATGGCCACTAGAACCGGTCTAGGGTTGGTTGGTCGGTTCAAACAGTCGATTTGGAGTAGGGTAGTGGTGGTTTGATTCCAAGTGGTGGTGGCTCACGAGTTTGGCCTATTTGCTCTTACTACATAGAATTTTTGCAAATTTTTATAAAAACCTAATTTTCTCTCAATTTCAACTCTCTCTAATTTTTCTTCAACTCCCAACAATCCAAATGAGCTTATGTAAAAATTGGGCTATTTATAGAGCTCTGAAGAAATTTTTGTGCATTAATTTTGATTAGATATGTACATTATCTACTTCCATTTGCCTTCCTAAATGGATAAATTTAATTGGTTAATTTTTCCTTTTTCTTTCCCCAACTGCTACGACCTAAATCGGGATTGACCTCAACTTCTCTAATTTTTTTTTCTTATTTTTCCTTGATTTTTTTTATAATTTTATTTAATTATTTAGCAATTCTCTAGTAATTTTTAAGCATTTTAGGTAATTTCGCATATTTCTACCTACGCGTAAATACATTTGGAGTTTAAGTAAATACTCTTAAATATTATTCAAGTTATTCTATAATTTTTAGTATTCATATAATTGATCTCTAGTGATTCATTAGTTATTAAAATGCATTTTACGCATTTCTAATAAATAATTAGTAATATACTTAAAATTTGAAAATTTTATATTCTATCATTTTATTACTTATTTTTTTAAATTCAAACTTACAGGATCATTTTTACTAATATTTTTAGTTTTATTTTATAATTTAGGCTTAATCAGATTCTTTAACCAATCACTCTAAAGTTTACGTACTAAATTCGATTTTACGGTTACAAGGCTTACAAGTGCTGAATATATAGCTGGCATATACAGTAAGTTTAGTTAGCAATTCATTAGTTAGTTAGGATTAATTATTACACATGCCACTTCATCTCTACATAAATACTACTTATTAAAACATATTAAGGGTAAGAAACAATTATGGCTTTAAACTTGACTTTCTATTTCTCTACCTTCAAGCATTATTTCAATTCTTGTTCCATTGCTTAGTTCACTAGAGCATTACATTTGATTTCTGTAAGTACTTTGCATAATTCTTGATTGTTTCACTTTGTATTAGGTGTATGGTGAATATCAAAATTATAACTATACTATCGCTACATCCAACAATAATAATTTATATAGGTTACGACGTACTTTAAATTAAGACAATATAAAACTTTAGTAGGTAAAAGAGAGAATATTTTTACAGTTGAAAATATTCAAACCTTTAATTAGGTTATATTTAAATCTCTTTTATATTTTCTTTTTAAATGATAAAAAAAATTATCAAACTGTAAAATTATTATACACAAAATACAAAAATCATGTGCAAGTTATTCCAATATAATATATAGGATGATAAATTAAAAATTGAGATATTTTTAAGACCTTACTATACAAAAATCATATGGTGTCAAGGAAGATTGTAAAAGAAGAGAGAGGATCTTAACTTAAAAGAAGGCGGTGAGGGAGACAGAGAGACTAGATTGTGAACACAAATAACGTATAGTTTTATGATTTTACTATAAGTTGCATTTTTGTTATTCTTTTCTTTAAAACTGGAAAAAAATGCAATACTATCATGTTTTTTATTTATTAATATTATTTAATTATCATTATAAGATTAATATAGGGTATTGCAAAACCTATACTTCAGAGCATAGGCTAAAGCACAAGTTTTACAATGGTGTAGGGTACTTGATTTCATAGCCATACCCTACCTGGTAAGGTAAGTTCCAAAGAATTACTATTTGGAATCTACCATGTGATCCTTATTATTTACACGAAACTTACCCAATAGATCAGGGTTCAAGTGTACACCCTATATGATAGGATTATTCGCTTACTCCTAGTAGAAGAAATTAATATTGGCTTATAAGAACATGGTGGTGGACATCTTCTCAACACTAATTATAAGCTTTTGGTTTAAATAGTTGAAAATGACCTATTAATATTTAGTATTTGTAGGCTTTATTCACTATCTTTTATTTAGGGTGTTATAAATTGTATCAAAGCCAATTCTTACTAGTAGGTTAACAATCAAGGAAATGTTTTGACCTTCTTTAGAGAAGAGTTCCAAGAAAGGCGAATCATGTCACTAGTGTATGATTCCTAATATACGTACAGGATTACCTATAGGTTGAGAGTGGCAATAATGAATCAAATCGTCACCAAAAGAACCAAATCGTACACCCAAAAAAGGAAAAGAATAAGGCTTGATTATAAGATCTTCCAATGAAGACATCATGTGTTTGATAGTGAAAAATTGTGATATCCCACATCAAGTGAAGTCTCATATGAATTATAAGGAATAATTGGTATTGTTTTTCAAAGGTCATAATGGTAAATATCTTATTGACATTGATTGGACACTTTTGAGTCTAATGGTTGAAAGGAGTCCGTTAATGTTTACTCGATTATTTACTATTTTCAACCTTAAGCATTTCATTTGTACTTATTATGTTTCCATGTTTTCTGTTAACATTTTTAAAACATAGCTAAAGTTGCGCAAGTGAAAAAACAACAATATAAGTTAGTATAGCATAAAGCACCAAAAACAAAAATCATATTTTATACATAAAAAAATAAAAAACTAAAAGCAATAATGCATAGTGATAAAACGTGAATATTGAAAAAAAAAATAATACAAATATATGAAGTCAAAGAGCGAAAAGTATACATTAATTACTTACTATTTACTTACCCTTTGCTTGGAGTCCTTAACTTTTTATTTTGTTCTATTTAAATCCTCTGATTGCAAACATTTTATGACAATAAGTCTTCCACCATCTTCATTAAGTTTTTCATCCAACCTTAGCACCTATCAAGTTTTATTAATCAATAATAATTAATTTAATAAAATCATAACAATAAACGTTGAATTTCATAAAATAATAATAAATAATATTTAATATATTTAGTTACATAATATAATAATAAAAAATAATAAAATTAAATAAAAGTAAAAAGGGTTATAAAAAATGCAAATCCTAATGCCTAACTAGCCATCCTATTGATAAGATTATTTTGAACGTATGTCTTTGGATCCAAACTAATCTCTTCAAAGTATGGGTCGAGCTCTCAAAGCCCAAAATGACCTAATTAGAGCCTAAGCCAAGCTCTCCAAAACTCAACTAACCCCACTAGAATCTAGGCTAAGTCTACAGCTTTAAGTACAACCTCGCAAGAGTCTGCATTACAGATGTGTAAGTAGGTTAAACGTGTCGACTCGGCCTAGCCTATTTTAGCCCACGAGTTAAACAGTTAAGTTCATTTGGCCTGCTTTTTAAACGAGCTAAAAATCTTCAATTTAAACCCATTTAAAAGGCGGATTAAACAGGTTGCCTCGCTAACCAAATGTGTAAATATGCTAAATGGGTTGACCCAAAATAACCCACTTTAGCCTGTGAGTTAAATGGGCCGAGTTTATTTAGGCCACTTTTTAAACGAGTAAAAAAAACTCAACTTAAACTAGTTTAAAAAAGGAGTTAAACGGACTAACTCATAGGTCAAAGCTCACTTCACACCTCTAGTTTGGACCGAACTCTTTAGAGTTCAGCTGATCTCATCAAAAGCCTAATTTGAGCTCCCTTCTTCGACTTGCACCATAAAGCTTAGGCCTTCAGGGCGAAGCTAGTGAAGCTTAGCTTGTTCCTAAAATCCTTAAGAGTTAAATAAAGGATCTTGGAAGGCTTATGTTCTTTCTAAGATAGATTGGCTAAGTCACCTATAAATAGAGGATCAATACTTCTCATAAAAGGCTTGATATCTCGCCTTACATGTAATATATACACTTTTTCTTTCCTTTTCCAATTTAATATTGGAATAGTCACATAGAGGCCACTTTGACAGCCCCAACTAGAAAATAATAACAAGGCTAACAAAAGTCTTATTTTCATAAGAGTTTAAAATTGTTAGCAATTCAAATAAATAAAATAAATATTTGCATTAATGGTATTCAAACTTTATCAAAATATACCATTTGCTGTCTATATCTTGAAAATATCAATTTACTATTTAATTAAAGTTTTTATGATTATTTTTACTATTTGAACTAACTTCGTTCAATCCGTTTACTAATATAAACATAAGAATTTGTAACTATACCAAGGTTAAAGAATGGCTAGAATGGCCACTTAAGGTGAAGTGAATTACGATTCATTTCAAAAAGTGTATTGTGGTGATTGTGAATTAATTCCCCTTTCATCTTTATATTCATATCAATGGATGAACGTAATATAAATAGTTCAAATAACAAAAATGATGATTGAAATTTCAATGGAATAGCAAATTAATTTTTTAAAAGTAAAAGTAATGAATTACTCATTTCGGTGAAAATTAAATATCATTCGTGGCATTAACCAGAACTTAAAATTGACAGTGATTCAAATAAATAATAAGACCTTAAGTAGTCAAATATAAAAAAAGGCGAGAATTAAATGTGTGTACCTAAAACTTGCAGACAAATTTAAATGACATGGGTATAGCTTAGGCCCACTAAGAGCAAAGATTTCGATGTTGGTCCATACTACATTTCAATTTCGATCCCAAGATTTTAGTAACATGAACGTAACATCGTTTCGATTCTTCAATTCCATTTCCATCGTTTCGATGAATGACAACAAAAACACACGCAACACAAAATTAAACACAACTCTCTCTCTCTCTCTCTCGTCCTCGTACTGTTTTTTGGTTTGGTCTGGTTTAATTCGGCGATTCCTGTCATCTGTATTCAGGTCTCTCTCTCTTCTCTCTCTAGTACAGTATTAATTTGATCCTTAATAACTCCAATTGTGAATATGTCTGATTGAATGGAATGATACCCATCGTTTGCATTTAGTTATATGTTTCGATTTCGTTCAAATGTATGTCAAAAGCCTTGTTTTTGTGAATAAAGATTTCAGCTTTAGCTTTGTTACTAACAAAAGACTTGTTCTTTTCATTTTTAATGGATGGACAAACCACACGTAGTTGGATCGACTAACTTTCAAATCCAGTTTAGGCGATGTATGTGGCTGACGAATGACCTTCCAATTATTTGAATTGGAAAAGGGGATGTTTTGAGGTGTTTGGGTGGTGGTGGGGCACGGCTAGTATGAACGGCTAGCACATGAACCGCCTTGCATGATCTATACATTGATTTAGTGTAGCTTGCATTGTGTTATATTATTTAGGTAGCATCAAGAAGTGTCCTATCCGAGATTTGGACCAAGACTTCATGCAAGTTCCCATGAGTGTGTCTTGTGCCTTAAATATTAGGCCATCCCCTCGGGGTTGGTCGCAATTTGTGCTGATTGGTTATGCTTTTTCAATTTTTTAAATTTTCCTATCAACTATGTATCATAAGCAAATGGAGGAAGGGAATTTACTCATTCCATTTCTGTGGGAGAACAACGTTCATGCTAATTGGTATACTAGGTATTGGTGTTGGCGCATTGTATTTATATACATTGAGCTTTAAATTGGTTTTACTGATATAAATACATAAGATCGATTATACATCACATATGATTAATTTTTATTATATTATTAATTGGCCTCCCATTTATATTGCATTTCAGTTAATTGTGTCTAGTCAGTTTCATGTTGTATCTTGTAGTGTCATGTTCTTGCTCGTGCTCATGCTTGAAGAGATTTTCAACCCTAATTATTATTGGCTTAACCATGGGAGCAATTTCTTTTGTGCTTTCTTGTGTGCCTTTTCATAATCAAAGTGCCACTGTAATACAACGTTCGTTATTCAAAGGATACACGATTTCATCAGAACTCCATCTTTGTATTAAGTACTTGATGTATAATGTTTGTTATTTCGGATTGGTGGATAAGTAACTGATTGATGTTTTGGATTTGCATGTTGAATTATTTGTGTTTTAGGGGTTAAATTGATGGGTAACGCATCATCAATGTTAACTCAGTATGATATTGAAGAAGTTCAAGAACACTGCAATCATCTATGTAAGGATTCTCTCTTTAGCTGGCTTTTATTTTCAAGTTTCTTGGTTTATTGGCCATTAAGCATAGATCCAAACCAGTATGTCTAAGGTTTAAATATCATTGTGGGTGGTCAATCCTGCATCCATTCTTTCACTCAATGGGCTTTGATTTGTTTGCTTGATGAGCTTTAACATCTAGTTCTAACAGTTTCGCATTTGAAGCACCTTCTTGTGGTTGTTTAATACAGTTTCTCAACAAGAGATAGTTTCACTATATCAGAGATTTTGCCAACTCGATCGGAATGCAAAAGGTTTCATCTCTGCTGATGAAATCTTGTCAGTCCCAGAGTTTGCCATGAATCCTCTTTCTCAGGTACTATTAAATTCGAATGTCTTAGACTCTTAGTATTAAGGAATACTTAGATTTTTACATGATAAGCTCCAAGTTTAGGATTTATGTGAAGGTTTTAGAGTTTCAGCATGTTATCTTTTGGATTGATGCAGAGATTGCTAAAGATGGTCGATGGTTTGAATTTCAAGGACTTTGTAGAATTCTTGTCTGCTTTTAGTTCAAAAGCTAGTGCTCGACATAAAATCGAGTGTAAGCTTGCTTCCCTTTATGGAAATTAGACGTTCTTTTCCCAGTTTGAGGATCCTCACATTTATCAAGTGAGTCAGCTAAATTAAGGTTCAGAGGATGTACTAGTAATGCTAAATTTGTAGTCTATCTGCAGTTACAATTGTCAATATGTACTTTTGTGCATATCGAAGTTTGTGGGAAAATTTATTATTGCTGACTTTGCTGGAAAATTAAGTTATTTGAGATAATGTAATATGGAACTTAGAAGTTCTCAGGATATGAGCTTAATATTTGCACGATAATGCATTCCTATAGAGTGTATTTTTCCCTACGATTTCACAATGCATAGCAAGTCAATGTATGAACATCTGCATTTTCTCATCAAAGAAGACACCAATCATTTCTGGCATGTTAACTTGACAACAATGTAATTAATGAAGTTGCATAGAGTACTAATTACATCAAGTTTCGAGGACAAATTTAAATATGGCAAGGGGCTATTGAGAAGGTCATTCATGAAAAGTCCTTGTGTATCAGAGGACATTGTTGATCTGAAATTGGAAACTGGGGTAGTATAAGGATTCATAGGTCACATTTTATGGTCTTTTCATGCGGTTGGTCCTAGACTCCTGGTTTCTTCTATGAAGATAAATCACATCAGCAATTTCATTTTTGCAGTTATGTTCAAGGTATATGATACAGACTGCAACGGGAAGGTATCTTTCCATGATATATTGGAAGTATTGCGTGACTTATCTGGCCCATTTATGTCAGATGAACAAAGAGAGGTAATACTTTTCATTAGAACCTTTTACTCTCTTTCCATAATCAGGTTTTCAAATATCAGCCGCCAGTAATATCTTTCTTTTTATGGGGTTTAGCCATTATAGTGTTAGACAGCAAGAAATTCAGAATACACTGCTAGAAAATGCATAAGATAGGCTGCTTCTGGGAAATCTATATATGCTGCATCAAAATATTGCCTTTTCCTTTTTCAAGTCATGAAGGCATTGCCTTATTCCAAGTCTATGGGAGGAGGTGTCTGACAAACACTGCTATTGAGCTAACAATCCCCATCCTTTTTTTTTTTTCTTTTTTCCCCTGCAGCTTGTCTTGATCCAGGTTTTAAAGGAAGCTGGCTACACAAAGGAGTCTCATTTGTTGTTGGATGACTTCATTAAGGTATAGAGATTACTGTTATTTCTACTTCACCGAGAATTAAGCAGTTATCTCACTGGTCTATGTACTTAGCAATTTGATTGTTCTAGAACTGTTTTTCATGCTACAAGAAGGCTGAAAAAGTTTTTTGAAGACGAGAGTGAAACTCTTTCTACTAAACTCATATTGGATATAGAAAATGAGCTCTTGTATGCAACTTAGTTGTGTTAGGTAATAAATATAAGAAATCCACATCAATCAACAAATTTAAACATTTAGATTATCGTTCGTGGAGCTAAATTCAACATGTTAGTATAGTGGGACTCTTGATTTCAAATCTTTGTATCATCATATCACCTCAATTTAATCAAGTCATCCATTTGATTTTGTTTCAATTTAATTCCCAATCCACAAGTGAGAAGCGTTGAGTATAAATAAACATAAAAAGTTTACTGATATCCATGTATAAACTTTTGCATAAGTTGGTCATGGATATAAATTCAACATATAGCACCTACCAACGGCTAAAAGGGTGAGGGACAATAATTTTGCAGTTAAGTTTACTTGAAGCAAATTCATAATTGTAAAAAGTTTATATTATATAAGTTTTAAGCTTTTAGATTAGTTGGCTTTGGATTTTCAAATGACACTACAACAACTAAAAGGGGATATCTTTAGTAATTTGCTTGAAGCAAGTTCTTTGATCAGCAGGTCTGCTTTCATTATATTGGTGGTTATGTTATCCCTCCGATCAAATAAGATCCAATTCCAATCTTTTTATTTTGGTAATAAAAGATATTTTGTATGTTTTTCAACGATGTGATATTTTTCTCATTCTACTTAAATCTGGTCTGAACATTCAGTTCAATGGTTAAAACTTGTTGAGATTAATGCTTCAGACTACCGTTATTACTTAAAATGTTGTAATACGTGAAAATCGATATTATTGATATTTGTATGGTTGGCCACCCTTCTCTAATGAAACAACCAATTTTACTTGCAGCAGAAATATCCAGAATCGTGATTGCTAAGGAACCATTGCATCTTTTATTACAGGTTCTTGGAAGCTCTGATCTTAAAATGGAGGTCGAAATCCCTGTCGATTGAGCTGTATTGAATCCTCTTGCCCAAGTTGAATAATAGGTGGTGGGATGTTTAAACAGGCCCTGGTGGAAGAGTTGAGGTTGAACTTGGAGGATGTATTCTTTTTGCTGAAATTTGTTAATTTAGGACATGTACCATAATAATATGTTAAGGTTCTGCAAATAATTCTCCGCTGTAATGTTTTTGTCACCGATCAAGGCATGGTTTTCTAGTACAAGAAGCCCAGAAGAACCGCAGAGAGCTTTGTTTGAGGCAGAAACAATCCGCTCCGATCCGTTCTTTATACTAAAGACTGAGTTCCAGGATAAGGCCCCCACCATCTCCACCAACCAGTTTGGTTAGTGTCCGGGCCTTCTAAAAATCCTTAGGACAAGAATGCTGCTTGTAAAAGAAATAATTCACCAAGGACTTCATGTCCAGTAGTACAATCACTGCACTCTCTCCCATTATAGTGTTTAGTGGTGAAAAATCTTTTTTGAGTATTTCAAAGCAAAGTTGCTCGTGAGAGCAAAGAACCAAGTAAAAGATTGAATACGATTCATCTCTAGGTAAATTTCACTTCACAAGCATTCAAGAGAGAAACTTAGAGACCCTTATCAAAAGCATGGGGAAAACTGGTAAAAAGGAAAGTGACAAATGCATCTTCGAAACTACTAGTCAAGTACGAATGAATCTTATATAACTTTCAGAGCGGACTTTCGATTCCCTATGACTTTTGGGAAAAAAAAAAAAAAAACAATGCACATAACCGTGGCTGCATACAAAAACCATCTGCAATTCATGATCATTTCCGTAGCAATGGGCTGGAAAGCATATAGATATATTTAAAAGTTACGAAGAAATAGTCATAAGAGGAAAATTTTAATTATGGAGAGACAAAATCACAATATGAAATTTCATTAAAGTTAATTTACATCTCACCAATAGTTTTAAAGAATATTTATAATTATCCCCAAAAAATAATGAATCATGCCTCGAAACAAATCTAGCTACTACTGGAAACAGCATGAAAGTCAGTGAACTTGTACCTAGTTTTCAAAACTATGGAGTATGTTAACCGATGGGGTTGGAATTAGTTGAAGAATGAGACCATGTCAATATGAGTGAAAATGCTATTAAAATTTGAACTAAACAAACAATCATGAAATAAATTCCCTCCTCAAACCATTTTCAAAAGTCCATGATCTTTACTCTAATGTATAGGGAACGACATTTCTTTCACTTCTTCTTTTTAGAGGGAGGTTGATCTTGCTCCTCCTCCTCCTCCTCGTCATCATCTTCATCATCATCGTCGTCGTCGTCGTCGTCATCATCGTCGTCATCGTCTTCATCACTTGCCCCATCTTCATCAGCATCACTGTCCTCATCTAACTCCTCCTCATCATCATCACTGTCCTCTTCTTCAGAGAGATCTTCATCGTCATTGTCATCGTCACCATCTTTGTCATGGTCATTTGACCCAACTTCGTCTCCAGCTTCAGCAGCATCCTGGTTTTCTGGAAGTGACTCTTTCAATCCACCAAGTTGAGCTATTAATGCTCTAGAGCAAACAGATTTTTTTAAACAACATTAATTTCTGCACTTCAACCAACAAGATAACAAACAACTGAAAAAGATATCAGGATTTCCCACCTCCATTCGGCAAGATCTCCACTCACAAAGCTATGATCAGCAGCAGCTTTTGATCCAATCTGAAGGGAATGAAAAAAGTTTTGAACTAACGTGATTTCATTAGATTGAAAACTCCGAACAAGCAAATGTTCATATCCACAACAAATAAAGAGTTATATAATCAGAACTTAAATCATTCAAAAAGACCTATCACACAAAGGTTGCTGCTTGGCGTGAATGTAAATTTTCCAGTCCTCAAATGGTCTGTACGTCAATGTCCCCTCAAATTAAATGTTGCCATACATGAGGAAAAATGCAAAAGTGGGATATGCATCGCATATTGTTCATATGTGGCAGCATGCGGTGGGGAAAGATGAGGATCCATTTGGGGCTAGGAAATTTGATCTCTGTACAAGAGGAAAAAGCATATTCCTTAGGTTCCACTTTTCTTAATATTAGAGAAGACTCAAAGTTTTTATCAGCTAATTACCAAAAGAAAATAGTTCTGATCAGCTTCATCCTCATGTAAGAAGCACTATTAGACAGTTCAATTTATGAAAAATGCCTAAGACAAACATAATTACTAATTCTAACTTTTGACGCTAAGGGAGGACAAAGTTTGATGCATGAGGTGAAGAATGAAGATTAACCAGATCTGTTACTTCATTGTATCATTAAGCTACTGAATAACCCTGGTTAAGGATATCAAAGTTATGAATCCATGGAATCCACCAAGCAAAACCCGTGATCAATAAATGTGTTTCCTGTCCTCTCATTTTCAGACAAATCAGGCAGAAAAGAATACTAAATTGAAGAGGATAATAAAAAGGAAAACCCAGTGGCCTATTATGTCAAATGATTTCCCCTTTTCTTTCGCCACTTCAAATAGTTTAAGAATCAAATATACAAAATGATATTTAGATCATTACCAAGGAAATAATAAGATGGAAGTAGAACACTGGAAGAAACTTAGTTCCTTTTGTCGTCTGGCAAATTAGGTAAAGGCAAAGCGAAACCATTAAAAAAAAAAAAAGGCAAAATGAAAAGAAATGAATGTGGCACATATGTTTCACAAAAAGACATGATTTATGTATTTTTACAATGTCCATGCAATCTAGAGTTATTCGTTAAAAAATAATAAGATGGAAGTAGAACACCAGAAGAAACTTATTTCTCTTGTTGTTTGGCAAATTAGGTCAAGAGCAAAGTGAAAAGAAATGAAATTGTGCATATGTTTCACAAGAAGACACGATTTTGGTACTTTTATAATATCTACACAATTTACTGATGTTAGTTACAGAATAATAAGATGGAAACCCCAACCAAAGGAAGGGCTAATAGTCCAGGAGCTAGAAGCCTAGGAGGTGACGGTAATAGCCAATGACTGCTAAGACAATTAATGTTCAATCCCAAAGGACTAACAGATACCGGTTTCTTCGTTTGTAGTTTCCTATTTTAATTGAAAAATAAAATAAATTGTTCTCATAACCAAAACGCATTTCTATTCTTAAGATGCTAAAAGCTGGATAAGGAATTAATAGTAGATATAAACAGTAGTAAACAAGAAATAGAGGAGGGGAGTTACACAAAAGGACGGCAGAATCAAATATACATCATGTCTAAACTCATAAAGGAGCAAGTGAATTATCTACATAGAATGAATTCCAAATACTATGAGAACTCGTCCAAGCACTGGTTTTTCTTTTTCTAGTCTCCTAGAACACGATGTTCGAGAACCAGCAATTATTAATGTACATACACCCCACTGTGGAAAGAGTTTTTCAAACTCCAATTTTCATCTCTATTCATGCCCTGCCAATATGAATTTGCGTTATATAAAAAATATTCAAGGAAAAACTGGCTTTTTGCTTTCTTTTCATACTTGGCAAGATGTGATTGGAGGGATGGAAGGAGACAACGAGCAGGGTCAGGAAAACTCTATCCTTCTGTTATGGTATCCAATATTAACAGGGTTATGAAGAATAGGATTCAAGCATTAATGTTATTTTATTTTTTTGGGTAAGTAATTCATGTCATTTCATTATTCCACAAGTTTGCTAATTAAAAAATCCTGCTGAATGTTATTCTCCTAACAAATAGCAGCACCTTCAAGAAAGAGTGCCTCTATCAACTGAGGAACAGAATGAACAATAGTTACCCCTCAAGGCTTATTGTTCTTATCCTATTCAACCTATCGAATAAACATGCATCCATCAACATACAACATTCAATGTGAGACTAGTCTACTACCATAGTCTCCTTCCCAACAAAAAACACCTTCCAAAAATGGGGTCTCTTTCAGCCGAGAGCCAGAATGGATAAAAGTTACCAACCCCACCTTGCCATTTTGGTCCATCAAATTAACATGCTTCTCTCAACATTCAGCATCTGATGTGAGAATAACACACCACCAAAATATCTTTCCTATAACGTAATGCCTACTGGAAAAAGGGTCCCTTCCAACCAAGGAATAGAATGGATAAAAGATACCAACCAGAGTTTACTGTTCTTATCATATTCAACTCATCAAATAAGCACGCCTCATTAAACATACAAAATCCATTGTGAATTTAATATACCAACAAATTATCTTTTCTAAGAACTAACGACTGCCAAAAGAAAACAAGAGTCATCTTTCAATTGAGGTACGTTATGGACAAAAGTAACGAATCCCAACTTACTGTTCTTATCCTATTCAACCTACCAAGTAAACACGCCTCACTCAGCATACAACACTTGAGACTGCTACACCGCCAAAGTTTCTTTCCTAACAGATAACACCTACCAAAATGGGTCTCTTTCAGCTGCGTATCAGAATGAATAAAAGTTACAAATAACTGCTTCTTATCCTATTCAACCATCAAATAAACACGTATTACTCAACATTCATCTGATGTGAGACTGGTAAACCATCAATATTTCCTAACAAATATCACATGCCAAAAAATGGGTCTCTTTCGACTTGGAACAGAATGGACAAAAATTACTAATCACGGCTTACTGTTCTCAATCTACGCAACCCACCAAACAACATCCAACGTGAGACTAATGCACCACTTATGTCTTTCTCCGAACAAATAACACCAGCCAAAAAGAAGGTTTCCTTCGATTGGGGGAAAGAACAGACAAAAGTAACCAATCGCAATTTACTGTTCTTATTCTAGAAAAACCATCAAACAAACACGGACTCAACGTCCAATGTGGGACTGAATAATAGATATCCCTCCGAGGTCTACCCTGTTGAAAAGTGTCTAAAATACAGGTTCCTTAGAAGTCAAAATCGAAACCAAATAACAAGCAAAGCTATTCAAACGACTTAATCATATGGAAGAAAAGAAAACAAGTCAAGACCGAAACTTTAAGCATACAAAGGATGATACATAAGAAATAAAATAATGGGTGTGAAAGAATATACCAAAAGGAGAAGCAAATAAGCAGATATTTGAGAAAACTCAACCACGAAATTCTCCAGAAATGCAAGTAACAGAGCCCTATGGGGACTACTATAAGAAGAAGTCATGGTAGTGCAAAGCTTAATCTTTTGAGAGTAATGTATAGTAACCAGGAAGACAGAGTAGGAGAGAGTGAAGCGAAGCGAAGCGGAAGAACAGTTTTCAAAGGAGGGCGTGCTTGTTTGAGTAGAGAGAAGACGGGGGGTTAGGGTTTTTGGTTGGAAGTGAAGTGATTGAATGTGAATAATCATTTACGTTTATGTTATGTGTCGTCTCCGATAGATTTGGAAAGTATGTACACGTAGCGTCGGTGCTTTGATATGTGGACCACACTATCATATTAATTGTCCCTTAAACTTCGAACATTTTTTGGCCAAAAAAAAAAAACTTCTAACTTTTATTTTATTAAGAAAAAAATAAATATAAATATGGAAATGGACGGTCTCTTTTATTTTTTCTCAATTTCACTTGTTTATTTTCTTAAAATACTGCCACATGTATTTAATAATTGATATTATAAAAAAATTAATAATATCATGATTACATCACATTATTTTTAAAAAATCAAGATCATCACAATCATTTACTTATAAATTAAAAAAAATGGATCAAAAGTAAATAAAGAAGATATAAATCCAATAGCTATTTTGCCTCATTCCCAACTTGATTTCTAATTGCGATAATGCTATGTTTAATATGAGAGCTATAGTTATTTTTATAATAATTATTTAAAAATAAAAGTGTCAATTTTTTTCTTACAAACTTTTCGAATTAATTGTAAGATTAGGTAAAATTTAAGTAGTTAATTGTAAAAATGAGAAAAGTGAGGTAGTTAAATATAGAAATGAGCATCGATGGCATTTACATTTTCTAATTTGACTCTCATCTGTTGGTTTGGTATAAAATATCAGGAGAAAAGAAGAATTAATATTTTTAAAAGAATTTGAAAACTTTTTCGATTAAATAAACCTTTATCTCTCTTAACAACTTAATTTGGTAAATAATAATACTTTAATAGTTCAACACACAAATAACAACACAATTAAATAACACAAATTAAAAAGATAGAGAGAAGAAAATTAGGCTCAAGATTTAAAAAGCTTCGACCTTTTTTCTATTGCTCTTTTCTAACTATATTACTGAAAACCTGATCTACTTCACCGGTACCGTTCCACTTAATCCACTAAATCAAATAAAACATGAGAAGTTTATAATCAAAAGCCACATTTGGCCTTAACAACCTTCTACTATACCAATCTAGCATTTTTATAATCTAAGCTTCTCATACATCTACATAATACAACCAAACTTTTCTTAATACTTAATTAACAAATAATGTTTATAAAATGCAAGTAAGAGCAACAATATCTATCTCAAATGATTTTGGACGAAAACAGAAATGATGATTGATGAGGAATTTACTTCAGTTTAACTTTCTGAAGAAGTATATGAGAATTGATTCAGATTGTAGAAGTTGCTTATGATAAGAGTACAATGTGTATGTAATTTTTTGCTTCTCAAATACATACCTAAACTTTTAAATCACTTCCCTTTTATACTGAAATCTTCTAACAGCTAAAAATCATTGAGAGTTATCATCAGATCATGTTTATCTTCTTCAACGCCTAAGAGATAATCCATAGATATTTTTTTAGAAAATCTTAGTGATTTGAAAATTTAAACTTGATTAGCTAAACTTGTTTCGATAAGATATGCTTGATCTGCAATTTTCCAAATAAGCTTCAGATTTGAAATTGACAGTAAGATATGCTTAATCAGCAATTTTCAGATAAGCTTTAGATTTAAAATTGAAATCTTACAAGATCCGAAACCAACCTTATTCTTATCCAATGTAAGATATTATCTTCATTTATCAAAAGATATGTTCGCTTAAAAATAATCCTCATAGATCTTAATTCTAATTTAAGTGAAACGAGATTAAGTGTATTTCTCTTATACGCCTAATCTAGTGGAGCTAGGTATTATCTATCTTGAATATGATATTATATGATTTCTTCGACTTTACTTTTCTAAACTAACTATCTAAATAACTTTATGAAGAGTATCAATCCTTTTTACTTTAAAGTCTCTAAACAAATTTCCGAAGTACTAAGTTTCTGCAGTTTTTAAACTTGTTTCTTTTTCAAGCAATTCAAACTTTCCAGATAAGCTTTTGAAAACTACTTACACTTAACTCTTTTTCCATCAATTTAGACTTTCTAAAAACTACTCAATTTGCAATTTTAAGCTTTCTGTAATACTAATTGAATACCTGCATACTTGTTAGTTCATTAACATTCGTTTCTTTTTATTATCATTAAAATCTATGAAAGATATCTAACATTCTTCTCTTTTTTTATGATAGCAAAAATACTTATAAATCTAAAAACATAAAGCAAATTGAATCAATGGCTAATAACAAGAAAACATTACAACATAACCAATGAAAATTTACACAAGCAACATGTTGTACAAAACTTAAACATTTTTTGTTTTTCTCCCCCTTTTCTGTTATCAATAGAGGCTATTAATCTACTTTCCCTGAGCATTCATAATCAGACAATATGTATAGAACTAAAAAAAAAACTTCATTGATTAATAGAACGTACATAACAAAGTCCATAGAGAGACTTGTCATCAGAAAACAAAGGAAACCGATACCTTGATTGAAACAAAAGATCTTAACATAGAAAAAAAAAACTAGAATAAGAAAAGTTATTTCTAAGATCTTTTTATTTTCTTCCTAACATTGAGCTTAAATCTTCCGGAATATGTTAGAATCGCCTTGCTAAGAAAAGTTGGTTATTTTCTTTTTTGTTTTTCACAAAAGTTGGTGTGGTTTGAGTTGGAACAAGTGCAGTACCCTTTTTGTTGGAGCTAATAGAAAGAGTTTCTATGTTTCCTTCTAGAGATGTTTACTCTTCCGAATTCAAAATAAGAGTATCAATTTGAGGTGTTAGAGTTTTTTAAGGTGAAAAATGAGAATCAAAAGACTATAAGGAGATGATTGGAGTTTGGTCAGAAGCTAGAACAAGGAGTCAATCGGTTTAAATAATTAGTTGAGGATAAACCACAAGAGAGTGAGGTTCAGGTGTTGTGAAGTAAAGATTTGAGCTAGGAACAATTGGCTCAGTTAGAGGAACAATTGGTTAAATCTGTTTAGGGAATTGAGATGGAAGATCAACAGGATGAGCTTCGTCATCAATATTAGATTCTGTAACAGTTTCTTTGACTTAGACTTTGAACTAGTCCTCTATGCCTGTAAGCTAATCCTTGACTAGCTTCCTAAGAACTTCCTTAATTCCTTCATAAATTTGTTCAACAAAAACCAAACTTTTGCCTTGTTTAGAGGGAACAAGCTGTAACTTAGTACTTTCTGAATCACTATCTAAAGGTGATCCAGTTACTTCCCTGAATTCTATCCCACCAGTCCTTTCGACCAATCTTCCTTTCTTCTTTTGTTTTTTCACAGCAAGTTCCTTTCCTCGTTTCCTTTTCTTTTCAATGTCCTTTTCTTCAATAATAATCACCTTTCTTCCAATGTTTGAAGGGAGAACATAAATTCCTCCATTATGTGAATGCTAAAATTTGTTATTCATATAAATCCCCACTTGCTTAAAAATTTTTTGTCATACTTAATAAGATAGTAAGGACAAGCTGCTTTAGCTGGTATTTTCAGTTTCTTAAATTTGAAAAGTGCCATTAACAAACTATCATATGGCTTAACATCCAAATGTTGCCATACGTGCCTCATCATTAGCTTCACAACATCTATCTTTTTTTTGCTTAACATTGCCAAAACAACTTATGCATCTTCCCTTGTTATAGAGGTTGCATTATCCTTTCTATGTAACACAAAAGTATTAACAAATTTATATAGAATTTGAACTATCAACTCAAATTCAATACTAAAAATATCTCTATCAACACCTAACTCAATTCCATCATTCAACTCAGTAAACACATTCTCCTTAGTCATTTGTATTGGATTTTCATCTTCTTAGATTTCCTTAATGCTAAAGCACTTCAGGATATCCTTTTTCGATATTTTAATTTTTTGGTTCATTACTATAGACTTCCAAACTTCTTGATGCTTATCGTCAAGCTTTCTATAGAATTCATCCACAAGTTCCCCATACATAACTCTTCTCATGTTTGCCAGGTTACTCAGCCTTAAAACATCTACATATTCTTTCAAAAAAAAAAAAACCATTCTTTTTAAAGAAATCTAAGTCCAAGTAAAAGGATTCTTTGATGGACAGATTTTTACCTTTGACACTATAGATTTTCTTTGGTTTATTCCTTTGTTTAAAGAGAGGCTTTGTGATTACTGCCTTAGCTTTAGCATATTTTGAAGTTTTCTTTGCTGGGAATGTAATCTTGGTCTTTCGTAGAGTCTTCTTACGTTTGATACAAGGGGGTTATTCAGGAGGTTCTTTTTCAGTTTTAGAAATTTCTTCACTTGGCTTGTCTGAAGAACCAGCAACTTCTTCGAATGAAGATAAACTAGGTTTTTAGACATCTTGAGCGGTTTTCTGAGAAACTTCCTGGAAAGGTTCAAAATGTTCAACAAAACCACCTTTTTGGTTCACTTCCAAGGTAGGTTCTTCTAATAGTTCATCACATAGTTTTAAGGTTTGTGTTTTCTCAAATGATTCTTGATGCGTTTCTGTAAGTAGATTAGGTTAAGATTTAGTAAGGATGATTGTGTTGGTCTCTTATTCAACAAGAAAAATAGGGTCATCATGATTACTTTGGACTTTAGATTTGGTTCCCTTGGCAGCAATGCGAGTTAATTTCCTAAGAGCCATCGTTTTGTTTTAGAGAGAAAGGACAAGAATCAGATGAAGAGTTTGAAGAAGTGGGAAAAAGAAAGAGAACAAGGGCTTTTATACATTAAAGAAAGAAAATAACAGCAGAATCTATTGGTCTTTATCTATATGCATGTGAGCTGATTTATTGGACTGACTACTAAGAAAATTAAAGACCTACTACGGATATTTTATGACCCACTAAGCACTTTTTTCGTGTGCAACACACGATAAAAAAAAAAACTTATGTTTAGACAAAGATGCCAAGACAAATCTATACGTATTCAATAATTTTAGCTTAAGGGAAATTAATTAAATATTCTCCATGCTAACAAAAAGAGTTACGTACCCCAATTTCATTACGAATAAATTCAAATCTTAATTTATCCAAAGCCTTGTAAATATATCTGCAAATTGATATTCGATTAAAACAAAATCAAAACTTACATCATTATTTGTAACATGATCATAAATAAAATGGTGCCTTATTTCTATGTGTTTTAATCTTGAATGATAAACTAGATTTTTTGTCAAATTAATAGTATTGTTATTGTCATATTTTATAGGTATATTTTTATAACTTATCCCATAATCATTCAATTATTATTTTAACCAAAGTATTTGAGCACAACAATTTCTAATAGATACATATTTAGCTTCTTCTTTTGAAAAAGCGATAGAGTTTTGTTTCTTAGAAGACCAAGAAACTACTTATCCCATAAGAATTGACAAGTACCTAAAGTACTCTTCCTATTTACTTTGTAACCTGTATAACTAGTATATGAATATCCTATAAGATAAAAAATTTGGCTCTTAGGATACCAAATTCTTAATTTTGTAGTGCTTTTTATATATTTAAAGATCTTTTTAACTATAACTAAGTATATTTTTGTTGGTAAACTTTGAAACACAACACATACACAAATACTAAATAGGATATCAGGATGTAAAGCAATTAAGTAAAGTAAAGACCCAATTAAACTTCAATATAGTTTTCGATTTACTTTTTTACCATTACCTATAATATTAAGCTTTATTAAGGTACTCATAGAAATTGAAGAATCTTTAGTGTTCTCAAAACCAAATTTCTTCAGTATTTTAACTGGTGTACTTTTTTTTATGAATAAAAATTCCATTCTCTAATTGTTTTATTTGTAATCCCAAGAAGAAAATAATTCTCTAATGAGTGACATTTCAAATTCGGTCTACATCGATCTTGAAAATTCTTGACAACATTTTTCATTAGTTGTACCAAAAATAATATCATCTACATAAATTTGTACTATTAACATATCTTCTCCATAATGTTTCATAAATAGTGTAGTGTCTATTTTTCCCTTTTGGAAAATCATTTTTAATCAAGAATTGACTTAATCTTTTATACCAAGCACAGGGAGCATATTTGAGTCCATACAATGCCTTTTTCAATAAGTACACGATCTTATTTGAAGATATTTGAAGGGATCTTCAAATCTAGAGGGTTGTTCAATATACACTTCTTCTTTTATAAAATCATTCAAAAAGGTACTTTTGACATCCATTTGATACAATTTAAAATTATTTAAATAAGCAAATGTAAGTAATAATCTTTTAGTTTCTAGCCGAGCCACTAGAGCATAAGTTTCATCATAATATATTCCTTCCTCCTGAGAGTATCCTTTAGCCACTAAATAAACTTTAGTTCTTTTTATTTTTCTATATTCATTTATTTTATTATTAAAAACCTATTTAGTGCCTATGATTAACTTATCTTTGGGTTTTGGAACTAAATTCCAAACTTGATTTCTCTGAAATTAACCAAGTTTTTTTTGCATAGCTAAGATCCAATTATTATCATTTAAAGCTTCATTAACTGAGTGAGGCTCAATTTTAGATATTAAAGAAAAATGATTTTTAAAATTTTATAAGCGTGATCTTGTTTTAATTCCAAATCAAATGTTACCGATCACAATTTTAGGAAGATGATCAGTTTTAAATCTAAATTATGATAGTGGTGTATGAAAGTGTTCTAAACTTTCTGACTTATCTTCTGGACATATTTCAACAAACTTGTCATTAGTCTCTGAAGAACCTTCTAATCTTGGTTCTGTTGTGGATGCATTTGTAGTTTCTAATGTTCCTTTAGAGGAAGGTTCTGTCTTACCTTCTAAACCGAGTTGCATAGAGTTCTTTTTATTTGAGGCAATTGGAGATTCATTATCTAATTCTTCATTGCTTATTTCTTCAACAAACTTTACATTTATTAATTTCTCTACCACTTTTGTTTCTTTATTATATACTCAATATGCTGTCAAGTTTAGAGAGTAGCCTAGAAAGATGACTTCATCAGCTCTCTCTTCAAATTTTCCCAAAACTTTTTATGTTTTCTTTACAAAACACCTATAACCAAATGTGTGAAAATATGAAATAATAAGTTTTCTACCTTTGTAAATCTCATAAGTAATTTTATTTATTAAAGGCCTAACATATACTTGATTAATGATGTAACAAGCTGTTGATGCCGCTTCAACCCAAAAATGATTTGCTATACCACTTTCATTAAGTAAAGTTCTCGTCATTCTTCGATAGTACTGTTTTTATGTTCAACTGCTCCATTTTGTTAGTGATACCTTTTTCTTCACTAAAAGAAATAAAATCAAAGTTTTCAAATTCATTTCCATGATCAATTTGTAGATTAATGATGGAGAGGCTTTTTTCATTTTGAACCTTTTTGGAAAAAACATCAAAAGCTTTTAAAAGCATCATTTTTATGGCACAAGAACAAAATCCAAATAAATCTAGAGAAATCATTTACTATAATAAGTCCATATTTACTTCTTTTAAGACTTAGAGTGCAAGTTAAACCAAATAAGTAGATGCAATAACTCTAAAAGTCTTTGAGTGGATATAATTTTCTTACTCTTATGTAATGATAAACTCATTTTATTCTTTAAACAAGCATCACAATGAATATTCTCATGAGTATGTAATTTTGGTAATCCTACAATTAGATTCCTTTTAGATAATTTTTCAAGTTGATAAAAATTCGCATGTCCTAATCTTTTATGCCAAAGTATGGTATTATCATTCATAGATATAAAACAACTTTTAGATGATACTTCAAATGGTTTAATTAAATAAACATTCATCCTTTTGAACCTTTTAAATAACTTAAGTCCATCCTTATTAAGGATAATACATTTGTTATGTTCAAATGTTATTTTATATCCTTTGTCACACAACTGACTCATACTCAAAGGGTTATGTTTCAATCCTTTAACTAATAACACATATCTTGGAGGATATGGGAGCTAAGGAAGATGAGGATTTTGTAGATTGGAGGGAGGAGTACTGCCATGATGATGCTGAAGAGATTATAGGAGTTGAAGAAGAAAATGATGACGTACTTGTGATAGGTACGTACTCAGACTATTTATTTTGATGATACTTTAAGTGTGAATTAAATTGAAGTGTTTGCATTTTGAGATTTATAAATGCAAGTTTAGTTAATAATTATAGTATTAGTACATTCCAGAAAATGCGCTAATAAATGAATAACTTGCTTTTGTATTATTTAATACTAGCGCCATAGTTATCAAAATAGCAATTCTACCAATACGATTTTATAAGTTTATAAGTTTGGGAAACTCTTTTGAATTAACTCGTATATAAGCTATTTTTTATGTAGAAACTTATGTTTTTGATCGAGTCTACAAGTAAACTTGGTTGAAACTTACATTTTTTACCGAGTTTATCAATTTCACATATCTAAAATGGGCTAAAAAATAATAAAAATACAACTAAACTTTTACAAGTCATCAACTATTAAGACATTATATCATCTTTATGTCCTATTTTATTTTATTTTTCTCTTTTTCTCTCTTTTATTCTATTATTTTATGTTCATAGCTTTCACCTAAGTTGCAACTCTAATAAAAAAGATTACAAGAAAAACTACATAATTCAATTTACATCATCATTAATTTGAAATATGTTGAAATATTTGGTTCTCTTTAGTTTATTACTTTTTTTTTTCAAAAGAAAATAATAGAAAAGGTTTATTTTACTTTGTTTATCGTTTTTCTATACATATTTAATTATGTATTATTAAGAATTTTTTTATGAAAAAAGAATTTAATCTCTTCATTTCTGTATTTCCATCATGTATTTCAAATTTTAAATAATTACTATAAACATCTTTATAGCTTTTTTAAACTATTTTATATAAGTTATAGAAACTTACGTTTCAACGTTTCAATTCTACTAACCATCTAGTGATTCTTTATAGAATTACGAGTTTAGCAACCTTAACTAGTGCATCTCACTCATTTGCAAGTCAAAAATTTGTAAATGAACAGGAGATTAGTACGGTTAAGATTAATGCAACTTATAGAGTTAGAATTTTTGCTAGAGAGAAGGTAATGACTTGAGAAGTGGTAGCTGATGGTAGAATTAAGATTCAAGAGAAGAAGTACTTTATAAGTCTTATAATATTACCTTTATAAGGTTATGATGTAATAATGAGAATAGATTGATTGTATAAGAATAAAGTCATTGTAGAATGTAAAAGTAAAACTATTACTCTTAATGATGAAGAAATAGTATTTCAAAGAAAGGCCGGTGGAAGCAAATTAAATTTAGTTGTGATAGAAATATATGATGAATTGTATGAGACAAAGGTAAAAGAGAATAACTGCAAAATCTGTTGGGTGATTGCCAAGGAAGTAAAGAAAGAGGCACTCAAATTAGCGAACATACCAGTAGTGTGTGAGTTTTCAGATGTATTTTCGAAGAATTTATAGGGTTTAGCCCCACATTGAGAGTTGGACTTCACCATAGAGTTAGTTCTTGGAACTGAGCCTATTTCTAAAACTCCATATTGGATGCCACCCATGGAACTTCAAGAACTAAAGAAGCAACTTCAAGGAGAATATTAGTGTTGTTTGTGAAAAAGAAAGATGGTATCATGAGATTATGTATAGATTACTTAATAGGAATCAGGCCCCTAGACCAATTACTCGTAATTGAGCTAGAGAACTCCAAGGATTCACGCGAAAATACTAACTCAAAACCAAAGTCGAAATGAGGATCCCTATGCCTAACTGATCTCCAGCCAACCTGTTTGTCAAATCTACTCCTGCCCAATAAGAATGCTTTACTCCAGAAGATAACCCAAGACTATCCGAACCGAGTTGCCAGACCGACCACAAACACCTAATGCCAATACAGTTGACATCTCTATAGGACTGAATGACCTCCAACCTAATCCAGATCAGGTCAGCCCCTAACTACAAGCGTTACTATACTTTCACCTACCTCATACCGTATTTCTCCCATCCAACCACCAAGCAACACGTATTTTCTGACACAATATTCCAGAATGATTTATTCTTTTCCATACTGAATATTCTTTGCCTTTTTTATCCCTTTTGGTATGATTTATGTAACCTAATTGTAAAATATTCTTTAGTCTTTTCATGCATATAAAATAATCCTAGTAAAAGTGTAACCCCCATTTTCTTGTATGCAGACAATCAACTAATCAATACAGAATTATTCACTTTGAGTGACCTTAGTGTTTTCGTTATCCTTCAACTCTTATTTATTCCCTTTAGAAAAGAATAGCGGCAAATAACCTTTCAGTTTGGATCAATGTGTTATATCTGACGGATGGTAAACCAAGTAGAATCGAGTGGTGTGTCATATCTATTCGTAGCTGCCTGGACTTTGCTAACTTTTTCCTTATTTGTTTTCGGTTTGCTTCATTATGGTATTTCTCCGTATGTCTGACCGTGGAGACACATCATTACCGAGAACTAAATAAAGTTACCATTAAGAATAGGTATTCATTACCTTACATTGATTATTTATTTAATTAACTACAAGGTGCAACTGTATTTTCTAGTATTTATTTGAAATTGAGATATCATCAATTACAAGTTAAGCTGGAAGATGTGCCTATGACTGCATTTTGAACTCGATATGGTGATTATGAATTTTTAATGATGCCATTTGGTTTAACAAATGCCCTGGCTGTGTCCATGGACTTGATGAATGGCATATATCAACCACATTTAGATAAGTTTGTTGTGATGTATATTGATGATATTTTGATTTATTCAAAAACCAAGGAGGAGCATGCAGAGCATTTACGACTAGCATTATAAAAGTTAAGGGAGAATAAACTGTATGCTAAGTTAAGTAAGTGTGATTTTTTGTTAGATAAAATTTCTTTTCTAGGTCACATTGCATTTGGTAAAGGAATCTCTATAGACTCTAATAAGGTGAAAGCGGTAATGGATTGGAAGCAACTAACCTCTGTTACAAAGATAAGGAGTTTTTTTGGCATGGCTAGATACTATCGACGATTTATAAAGGATTTTTTTCAAAATTGTTAAGCCATTGACTTGATTAACCTAGAAAGATATAAAATTTGAATGGAGTAAGGAATGCGAGTCGAGCTTTCAGGAATTGAAGAAACGACTAGTTATAACACTAGTATTAATATTACTTGATCCAGATAAGCCTTATAGCGTGTATAGTGATGCTTCTCGAAATGGATTAGGTTGTGTGCTGATGTAGGATGGAAAAGTTGTTGCATATGTATCAAGACAATTAAGGCCACACGAAAGAAATTATCCAACTCGTGATTTAGAATTAGCAGCTGTAGTGTTTGCTTTAAAGATTTGGAGACATTATCTATATAGACAATGGTGTGTGATGTACACTGATTACAAGAGTTTGAAGTATTTCTTTACTAAGAAAGAGTTAAATTTAAGATAGAGAAGACGGTTAGAGTTAATTAAAGATTGCGAGTTGAATATAAATTACCACCTTGGAAAAGCCAATCTGGTGGCGGATGCTTTGAGTTGAAAGAATTATGAACAAGTTGCATTATTGTTAACTTCCCAACATGAATTGGTGCGTAAATTTGCAAAGCTAAAAATTAGGTTTGACTGGTGTGAACTTAATAGTTAGATAATAAATTTAGAATTGTAACCTACTTTATTGGAAAGAATTAAACAAAAGCAAGAGGAAGATAGAGATCTGATGGAGATGAAAGAGAAATTAAGCAAAGGAAATGATTCTAACTTCAAAGTGGATGGAAGAGGTATATCAAAGTATAGAGGAAAGATATGTGTGCCATAAGATCTCGACATAAGGAAGGAAGTTATAGATGACACATTACAAGTCATACTATGCACCCAGGAGGAAATAAAATGTATCAAGATTTAAAACTCATGTTTTTGTGAAATAGAATGAAAAGAGATGTGGCATAATATGTAGTAGAATGCATTACGTGCTAACAAGTTAAAGTAGAACATCAGAGACTGGGTGGACCATTACAACCTTTGGAGGTACCGAGATGGAAATGGGATCATATTACTATGAATTTTATGGTAACACTACTAAGGACTCAAGTTGGTTATGACTCAATTTGGGTCGTTATAGATAGATTAATAAAGAGTGCACACTTCTTACCTTATTGGAAAAGTGATTCAATGGAAAAGTTGGCTAAGCTATATATCCGAGAGATAGTAAGATTACATTGTGCGTTAGAGAGTATTGTTTCTGATTGGGATAGTCAGTTTGTATCCAAATCTTCTGAGAGTTTACATAAAGCTTTTGGTACAAAGTTGCAATTTGGTCCAATTTATCACTTGTAAACAAATGAACAATCTAAGCGAATGATTTAAACCCTAAAGGATATGTTGCAGGCTTTTGTGTTAGATTTTAGAGGTAATTGGGCTAGATATTTGCCATTAATAAAGTTTGTCTATAGTAATAGTTATCATGCGACTATACAAATGGCACCTTATGAAGCACTATACGGGAGAAAATGTAAATCACCATTGTATTGGGATCATGAGAAGTATGCAATAATTAGACCTGACATAATTAACCAAACAAGTGAGAAGATTAAGATTGTACGATAACGAATGAAGGAAGCCAAGGACCGTTATAAGAGTTAGGCAGATTTGAAGAGAAGGCTAGTGGAGTTTGAAGTTAGTGAACATGTTTATGTTTATATAAGTCCATTCAAAGGACTTAAACAATTTGGCTCAAAAGGAAAGTTGAGCCCACGATATATTAATCCATTTGAAGTACTGGAGAAGGTTAGCAATATATCCTACAAAGTAGCATTACCTCCAAGTTTGTCAAGTTACGATGATGTATTCCATGTTTCTATGCTAAGGAAGTTTGTTGAGAACCTGAATGCAATTGTGGAAATAAAGTCGATGGAGTTAACGAGGAAATTTCAAGTGGTGAAGCAACCTATAAAAATACTGGGTAATCAAGGTTGGAAGTTAAGAAATCGAGATGTAGAGTACATGAAGGGCCAATAGAACGAAGGTCCAAACTTAGAGATTACTTGGGAGCCATAAGCAACAATGATAAAGTAGTATCCATGGCCTTTCTAACTTCCAAGTTAGTAAAAATATGTGATTAACGCTTTTGGTTATTTAAGTGCAATCTAGATATATAGAATTTTTTAAGACAAAACTTTTTTTAAGGGAGGTAAAAATGTAAGCCTTATAACTGTAAGATCGAATTTAATACGTAAAGTTTAGAATAATTGGCTAAAGGATCCGATTGAGCTTAAATTATAAAACAAAGCTAGAAATATTAATAAAGGTGATCACGTAAATTTGAATTTAGGAAAATAAGTAATAAAATAATATAGTATTATAATATTAAAATTTAAGTATATTATCCGTTATTTATTGGAAATATGTAAAATGAGTTCCGACAACTAACAAGTCACTAAAGATAAATTATATGCACACTAAATATTATAGAATAACATAAATAATATTTAGAAGTATTTACTTATACTCCATATGTATTTATGTATAAGTGAAAATACGCGAAATTATCTAAAATATTTGAAAAATACTAGAAAAATGTCAAATAATTAAAGAAAATCATAAAAAAAAAATCAAGGAAAAATAAGAAAAAAAATAAGAAAGGTAAGGAATTGTCCAGAACGAGGTTGTTGCAGGTTGAGGAAGAAAAAAAATTTCAACCAATAAAAATAACCTAACTATAAAGTCAAATTTGGAAATGGAAAAGGTAAATATCAACTCAATTTAATGCAATAAAATCCCCTAAAGCTCTATGAAAACCCAAACTTCTTGAGAAGCTCATTTGATTAGTTAGGAGAGTGAAAAAAAATAAAGAGAACTGAAACAAGAGAGGATTAGAGTTTTTCTAAAAAATTACAAAAAATTTATACAATTAGGACAATTGAACTGATCCTACGACTAACGACCAACTGAAACCGAACCGTCGCCACCACCACACCCTACACCCATAACCCGGACCGGCCAACACCCCTAGGACCATCGCTAGTGATCAGAAACCCAACAGCCAGGTAAGTCCAATTCCAGTTCGATTTTGTGTAACTCATTAAAATTAGCAATTTTATCTAGAAAATTATGAATTTTATTATTCTGATGTTTTATTTTATATAGATTTATGGAAAAATATTGGTTTAATTTAATTATATCTAAAAATATATAGTACTTAAGAAACCGTGTAAACCCAAGTATACGTCGATTTAGAAATAAATAGCATTAGAGGTATAGTTTTAGGCTCAAAATTTGTGTGTAAACTACTTAGGAGATATAGAATAGTGCTATAAAACCCTTTTTTAGAAATTTTAAAGTAATTTTTAGGCTCTTAAAATATATATAATTAGGGATTTTAGGGTTAATTAATGATTAATTGGATAATTACTAATTTAGTATGTAATTAGGTATTTTAAGATGTTCATATTTGATGTGGTATGATAATTGTAGTATTTAGCGTGTTAGATGTAGTAATATATATAATTTTAAGAGTATGTGGAATTGGAATTATAATAAATATAAAATAACAGGTTAAAATGGATAATATATGTCAAGCCTTATTTTGGTTTTCTTAATATAATCTATATTAAGCCCAGTCCGCTTAACACAGATTACTTGACATTAAACTAAGAAAATGTTTTTCTTTAAAAAAAATTAAAAATTGAAGTCACTAACCAGTTTAACTGGTAAAAAATTAAATTAGGGTTTTCAGGTGGAAAAACCCTAATTTGACAGCTAGTCTGCTAATATTCTAAAAAATTTTGATTTTTTAGAAAATTAAACTAGAAAAAACCGGATTCGAGAGATAACCTATTAAGACTAAGTTAATGTGTGAAAACTAAAAAAAATCGATGGGCTTTATTTTTATAATTTTCTAAAAATACTAAAAAATATATATATACAAATAAGCAAAAGACAACTAAAGTGGGTAGATTTTTTATTTTGAAAAGCAAGCCAAGTTTACGTTTTTTAATAATTTATTATTTAAAAAAAAACTAAATATAATTTTTCCCAAATTAAAAAAAAAACCCTAACTAACTAAATCTTTTTTAAAACCCCAGTTAAGATTTTTTTTAAAAAAAAAAAACTACTACGTGTCAAAAATATCTTTTCTAAATTTTAACTATAAGATATGTTGAAGGTATGGTTAGATAAGATACGTATCTTTTATAAATTCTAACCATAAAATACGTATCTCGATACATATCTTTCTAAATTTGAACCGCAAGATACGTATCTTGATACGTATCTCAACCGTAAATGCATATTTCGATATATATCTTTTCTAAATCTTAATTGCAAAATACATTAAAGATATGTTCATTTTTCAAAAAAACACGATTTTACTAAAAACTCAATTAAACTAAATTTCATTGGAATTATCTAAAAACATTATTCAATACGAAAATAATAACAATAAAAAAAACCCACACTTAAGAAAAATAAATTAGTAAATAAATAAAATTGAACTAACTAATAAATTAAATAATAAATTTTACCGAATCGAGTTGTGCGTATTGATCGTATGTTAGATTTCGTCTATGAAATTAGATCATGGAATTGGATCAAAACGTTAGGGAATTCGTCTGGACTTGGAATTAGCGTTGGATTTACGTCAGATTCGAATTGGCTTCGGATTGCGGAATTGGATCGGAGCGTCAGCAATTTGGAAATTGGATGTGGCATGGAATTCAGAATTGCTGGACTTTAGAATTAAATTATGGCATTGGAATTGGAATTCGTTAGGGGCTTCGGGATTGAATTGTGGCGTTGGAGTTGTTGGACTTCAGAATTGAATTTTGAAGATTTTGGCATTAGACTTCTAGACTTGGGAATTGAATTTCAAAGATTTTGGCATTGGACTTCTAGACTTTGGAATTGAATTTCAAAGACTTCGGCGTTGGACTTTTGGAACATTGAATTTGATTTCTAGTCAAGCGAGGGAAGGATTGGATTTGGTAGATTGGTTGTGCAATTAAGGATGTATGTTTCAAATTGTCTCAAGTTTGTTTCAAACGAGTGAATTGTGGGAAAATAAAAACTATACTCAACGTTATGTGCCGTTGTATTATTTATAAACTCACAATTGTATCTTACATATCGAAGATACAGAAAATACAATTAGGATTCGTTAACGATTTACTCTAACTTCTAGAAACACTACTTAATTCGGGTTTTTTATTTTTCAAGGCTCGATCCGATCCGATCCCTTCTAATTTAACCCAATAACTTATCTAATAAATTTTAAGTCTATTCCAGCCCAATATAAATTAGATAAAAAAAATCTACTTTAAATCCGACTAAGTTAAAATTATTTTAATAAAGCCCAACTTCTCAAATGACTTAATAATTTATTAAATTAATCACACACTGTTATCCGATTTTATCTTAAATAATTTGATGTAACTCAGTCTAATATGACTTAACTCGATACGATGCGACCCTCTCTTTTTTATTTTTTTATTTTTCCATTTTTTATTTTAATTTTTGTTTTTTTATTTTTATTTTTATGTTTATTTATTAACCTAACTCAATTAATGAAAAATTAAAAAAATGGCACAAATGAGGTATCTATAATATAATAATAATATTAATATATAATAAATCTAATAAGAAACATAAATTTAGGTAATTATAAGAAAAATATAAAATTTTCTCATATTAGAAGTAAATTTAATACATAAATGAGGATTAGAATGTATCGAGTAGACTAAAATATCAATTAATGACCAAAAGTGATACTTAGGAGACTTGAATCTAATGTAATTAATTTTACATTAGGATTCAGATTGCATTTTTAGGATTTACGTATAATACTTATCGTTGGAACTAATTCAGAACCTAAATCAAGATTGGATTTAGAAATCAAATCCTAAACTATCCTAGAATAAATCGGTAATAAATAATATGTATATATGAAGAATTGAGTTAAATCATAATTTAGAGTATACATATATCATCAAGATATAAATACTAAAAGTATATTTATATTATAGGACACACGAAGACAAGTTGACCTGCAATAGGTTAAGTGAGCGAACCAAAGATTTCAAGTAAATTGGGTTTGATACTTCATTGTATTTTGAAGTACTATTTTAAAGTATTCAGAGATTTAAGATTGTATTTAACTGTGTTTGTAAGTAGTTATGTACGCATGTGCTTCTATTTCTAATTTCGTGCTACATTCTATGTTGTATTTGGTGATTGATGTGAATTGAATGGTGTGAAATTATTTGATCACCCTAAACCATACTTAATCATTACCGACCTAAATACCTTAATTAGGCATGCATTGCAACCCTTTAAGGGACCATTAGGATTCTTCAACCAAACATCGACATTTACAAAAAAAGATAACGCTGGATGGTATAATGGTATTTTTCTCATCCTTAGCCGAACTAAATGACATGAGAGAAGGACGCAATGAGAATGAAAGCAATGGTTTGAAGAATAGTCATAAGGAGAGTAGTGTCTTCATTGTACAAACCTGAGTTTGGTTATAAGCGGTTGTATAAACATGAAAAGTCCTCAACTCGGATTAAAGCGAGTGAAATTACTTTAATTTTACAAAGAACCGAACCACGTTGTGTGATGGCACTTGCTTGTTGCATTACATATAATTAATTATTTGATAACCTTATTTGTGTTTGTTATAGATTCAGAAGTCTCCAATCTAACTTACCGAACTATGGTTGCTCATACCCTTATAGACTTTCTTGCAGGTTTTGACTAACATGCCGTGATATAATTATCCCAAGGTCAATTCTCTTTTGAAACTACGAGAAGGTGAGGATCGACTAAATGTACGATTAAGTCTTTTACTATTCTGTTAGTATATTTTAGGTTTTCAAACTTATATGTGATATGTAAGTTAACTGACTGTTATAATATGTAAAATCTCCTAGGAATTCTACGATAATGAGAATGTAATTATATATATAACTTAAGGATTTTTAGCTTTTTATGTACTGAGCTATTTACTTCAAAGCGAGGAGTCATTGATATAAGCCCCAAAACTAGCTATTCGAGGTTCCGATTGGTTGAAAAACCCGATCAAGCCTAAATTATAAAGTAAAGCTAGAAATATTAGTAAAATGATCCCGTAAGTTTAAATTTAAGAAAATAAGCAATAAAATAAAAGACTATAAAAATTCCAAATTTTAAGTATATAACTTGTCATTTATCGAAAATGCGTAAAATGCATTTCGATAATTAACGAATCGCTAAAGATAAATTAGATATAAACTAAAAATCATAAAATAACCTAAATAATATTTAGGAATATTTATTTGTACTATATATGAATCTACATGTATATAGAAATACGCGTAATTACTTAAAATACACGAAATGTACTAAAATAATAAGAAATAATTAAAGAAAATTCAAAATTTATTTAGGAAAAATCAAGAAAAATCAGGAAAAATGAGGAAGGATCCAGAATTGGGTCGTAACAGCTGGGAAAAATAAGAAAAAAATCGGCCAATTAAATTAAGACAACACAAAAGCCAAAAATTGAGGGATAAAGCAATTATCTTATCCAATTTAATGCACAATAAATTCCCTAAAGCTCTATAAATAGGAAAAAAAATTCAGAAGCTCATTTGGACAGTTAGAAATCAGAGAAAATTAGAGAGAGGCGAAAATTAAGAGAAAAATTTGAGTTAGAAAAAAAATAAGAAAAACTGTACAATAAAGGCCTTTAAAGGGAACCTATACCAGACGAGCAGCTGAGAGTGGACGGCCACTACCACCATATGGTGGTGGCAGCGCCTAGACCGGCCGATGAGGCCACGACAACCGGCGGCGGCCGGAGCCACCCAAATCGGTGAGTCCAATTTCCAGCCCGATTTTATGTAATTTTGTTAAAAATAGTAAATATTCTTAGAAAATTATGAATTTTGTTATTCTAGAATATTTTTGTATGTAGTTTTTAGGAAAAATATTATTTTGATAAAAATATGTCTCGTAATATATGATCCTTAAGAAATCATGTAAAACCGAACATATTTCGATTTAAAAATAAATGACCTTAGGAGCGTAATTTCGAGTCCAAAATTTTTATGTAGATTACTTAGATGATATAGAACAGTGTTATGAAGCTTGTTTTCAAAAATCAAATTTCAAAAATTTTAGATAATTTTTAGGCCCTAAAATGAGACATAAAATGGGTAATTTAGGGTTAATTAAGTAATTAAATAGTTAATTACTGATTTAGTGAATAACTATATATTTTAGGATGTTGAAATCTGATGGAGTAGGATACTTGTAGCATTTAGGGTGTTAGATGTAATTATTAGGTTAATTATGTAGTAAATGAGTAATAGGAAAAAATAGTTAATTTTGTAAATTAGGGAAATTAGGAGTAAAATCTAATTTATGATGAATTTAGACATTTTGAAATGATAATTGATGTTTAGGGATGGTAATTAAAGTGATAGAAATAGTAGAAGTGTATTATATACATAATAGGTAATAATACATAATACATGATTATTGGAAATATAATAAATAGAAATATTAGGATAAAAATTGATATTATATAAATAATAGGGATATATAATAAAACCGATAGAAGACTTGAATTTATGTAATTATATGAAAAATATAAAAATTTCTCACATCAGAAGTGAATTCGATACACTAATATGGATTTAAGTGTACCGAGTGAAATAAAATACTGACTAGGGGTAATGATGATATTAGGAGATCGGAAAGTAACGTGATTAATTTCACATTATGGGTTGAAACGAATTTCTAGGGTTAGAGTATAAAACAATACTTAGAAATTGAACTAGAACCTAATTTAGAAATCGATGCGGAAACCGAACCCGAACCTAACCCCAAACTTAGAATAATTGTAAAAGACTTAAGACCTAAATAATTAGGCATATTAAACCCTAAATAAAACATAACAATAGACGTTATAGGATAAAATGAACCTATAATAATTATATGAAAAACTGAAACCACGTTTGTGTTATAGGGATGATCGGCAATGGCTTGAGCAAGTCGGACCTTAAGTGAGTGAGCGAGGAGTCGAGGTAAGTTGGGATTAATACGTTGCTGTATTTTGGAGGCTTAAGATTATGCTTAGTTGTGCTTGTTAGATAATTGAATGTGTGCATGTGCTTGATTATGAGTGATGCTATGATTCTGTTTGTTGTTCTAGCTTGTATTGTATGATTTGTATGAAACGAATGATCACCCTAAACTAGACCTAATTAGGGGAACGTAGGACTCTCCGGCCAAATACCGACCCCTTCGAAAGGGATAGTGTAGGATTGCATAATGGTCCCTTCTTCATTCTCAGTTGAACTGAGTGACAGGTGAGGAGGTCGCGGCGAGGGTGAAGACAGTGGTTCGAAGGTAGTCGCGAAAGGAGCGAGGTCTCCATTGCACAAGCCTAGGTTTGGTCGTGAGCTGTTGCATTAACGGCAATTCCTCAACCCGAATTAGAGCGGGCAAAATTTTTCTAATCTCACGATGGGCCGGACAACGTCATGCGATAGCATTTGCTTGCACATGCATTACACCTAATAAGTTGATTGAAAACCTTATTGTGTTTATGGTATAGTTTTAAGTCTTCCATTCTAACTTACTGAGCTGTGGTTGCTCACATCCCTATAGATGTCGTGCAGGTGTTGGCTAAGAAGCAGCAAACAACTACTCTGAAGTTAGCAACCGCTGGATCCTAGGGAGTGAGGAAAAACATTGAAGAATAAACACATATTTTTAAAGTCTAAGTTTTTATTTTAGAATTATTTTTCATTTCTGAATAATGTAATAACTAGGAAATATATTACAAAGAAATATTATAAACTTTAATTGCAATAACTGAATTATAGTGTATATATATATATTTCCTCACTTTCTTAGGTAAATGCTTTATTTAAATTACAAACTGTTTACTTCAAAACGAGTTAGTCATGGACGCCTTGTGTAAATCAGATCTAAGATAGCGGTTGTAAGGCCAACTTCTATCTTAGGATGATCTACACGGCGAGGCTATTATGACTCTGCCACTTCGAGGCGTGACAATTGACGCCTTATGTTACTTATATCTATGATAGGAACTATGAGGTCGATTACTGTCATAGGTTAGTTTTTATAGTAGAATTGTTGTAACTCTGAGGTTTCGGGGCATAACATCTATTGTACCTTTTGACAGGTTCAATAGTTTTGACTTTGTTATTTTCTTTGATTGTTTCTTAATTTTCACCTCTTGATTTAGCAAATATTGTTTTTTTTTCCTTTACTTTAAATGTTTCTCCAAATTCAAAACCATGTCCAAATCTTAAATTATCCATTCTTTGACCAAAAATAAGCATTTATAACTTCTTATCACTCTCATCAAACTTTTGAAAAGTATTTTTATTGATTTTGATAATCCTCGACACGAACGTTTAAGCTTTTTAATTTCTTCCTTTAGAATAAGGTTTTCATTAACTAAAGCTTTATGAGCAACATGCAATTCTTCGAAATCATTTTTCAAAAAATCATTTTCATCTACTAGCAATTAATTAGTTCAACTAAGAGCTTGCTTTTCATTTTGTAACATCTTTATTTCTGATTCAAGCTTCAAAATCTTGTCACTGACTTGGAAAGAGCTTTGAGCAGTTTATTGATTTCAGCACATATATCATCAGGAACATCTATGTTAGAATCAATTTCAAAATTTACTTCAAAGAGTACCATAAGATATAGATTTGCTTCTTCACATTCTTTCGAACTCTCTCACTCAGTGTCTAAATGTTCCAATCACTCCAAGTAGCCATCAAAGATTTTTGTTTCTTCTTGAACTTCTCCATTTTCTTTATTAACATTGGATATTCATATTTGATATGTCCTAGCTTTTTACATTCGTAACATATAATTTCTTTTATAAACTTTCTCTCCTCCTTTTTCTTGATTGCTTTACTTGTATCATTAGATCGATTTTTATTATGAGAAAATCTTTTAGTAGAGGTTTTCTTACCTTTCTTCTTTAGCCATTTGTTGAGTTTTTTTAGCTAAAAGAGTCACATCCTCATCTTTTTCTTTAGATGGATCTTCTTTTTTAGAATCAACATCCATTTCTTTGGCTTTAAAAGCTATGGCTTTCTTCCTTATATCTTTTGAAATACTCTCTAATTTAAGAAAATCAGTTTCATATGCCATAAGTTTGCTACACAATTGATGCAGGGTTAGTCTTTTCATATCACAAGTTTCTTCTATGGCTGTTTTCTTTGCATTCTATATTTTAGGAATAATCCTTGTCATCTTACGTACCATATCTGCATTACTAATTATTTTGCCAAGATAAAACAATTCATTGGTTATAGCAGTGAATCTACTAAAAGAGTCTTTGATTTCTTCACTAGGAATGATTCAAAAAGTTTCATATTGTTGAACCAGCGAGTTAATTCTTGTGTCCTTGATTGTTTCTATGCCTTCATAAGTTTGCACCAGAGTGTTTCGAATGTCTTTAATTGTATCACAAGAACCAATTAGATAAAACTTTGAACATACAGTAATACTCAATAGTAAGTTCTTAGCCTTTGATTTGAGTTCGGCTTTGGTGATATCATCATTTGTTGTAATAACAGTTGAAACTTTGAGATCTCCTATAGAAATAATTTGCTAAGCCTGATAGTCTGACACCTTCACATAAGTCTCCATTCTGAATTTCCAGTAAAGAAAGTTAGTTCAATCAAAAAATGGTGCCTTGCTAAGTTAAATTACCAAATAACCACTTGGTTTACTCATGATCTTAAACTCTTTGTAATATTAAAGTGAGGCTCTAATACAATTGTTGGTCTTATATAAGATATTAAGAGGAAGGGTGTAGGGGGTGTGAATTGAAATCTTTAAAAAATTTTGAAAACTTTTTCAATGTAAACAAAACTTTATCCCTCTTAATAACTTAATTTGATGAACAATTAAATAACACAAATTAAAAAGATAAAAAGAAGAAAATCAGGCTCAAGATTTATAAAGCTTCAACCTTTTACCTACTGTTCTCTTCCTACTCCACTACTGGGACCCGGTCTACTTCACTAATATTGTTTGATTTGATTCGTTAAATCAAATAAAACACCAGAAGTTTATAATCAAAAGCCACACTTGGCCTTAACAACCTTTTACTCTGCCTATCTAGTCTTTCTATAATTTAGGCTATTTATAGGTCTATAAAATACAACTAAACTTTTCTTAATACTTAATTAACAAATAATGTTTAAAAAATGCAAGTGAGAGCAACAATATCAATCTTAAATGATTTCAAATGAAAATAGAAATGATGATTGATGACAAATTCGCTTTTATACTTGAGTCTTCTAATGGCTAAAAGTTGTTGAAAGTTATCATCAAATCATGTTTATCTTCTTCAATGCCTAAGAGATAATCCATACATATTTTTTGAGAAAATTTTAGTGATTTGAAAATTTAAATTCAATAAGCTAAACTTGTTTCGATAAGATGTGCTTGATCAACAATTTCCAAATAAGCTTCAGATTTAAAATTGAAATCCCATAAGATCCGAAACTAATCGTATCCTTATCCAATGTGAGATATCATCTTAATTTATCTAAAGAGCTTAAAAATAATCCCATGAATCTTAATTCCAACTTAAGTGAAATGGAATTAATTGTATTTCCCTGATATACCAAATCTAGTAAAGTCAGGTCTTGTCTATCTTAAATATGATATTATATGATTTCTTTAACTTTGTTTTTCTAGACCAACTATCTGAATAACTTTCTAAAAAGTATCGATCTTATTTTCTGCAAAGTCTCTGAACAAATTTCTGAAATACTGAATTTTAACAGTTTATGCTGTTTTTAAACTTGTTTCTTTTTCAAGAAATTCAGATTTTTTGAATAAGTTTTTGAAAACTACTCATACTTGACTCTTTTTCCGTTAATTTAGACTTTCTGAATAACTTTTTGAAAGTTACTCAATTTGTATTTTTAAGCTTTCTATAATACTAACTGAATACCCGCATACTTGTTAGTTCATTAACATTCATTTCTTTTTGTTATTATCAAAATCTATGAGAGATATCTAACACCATCTTTATTTTTTCTTTTTTTGGAATTTTCCCATTTCACTTTATATTTGTACCTTACTACCCTCTCCCATGATTCCAAAATTTAATTTTTTGAAAGATTCTTTTTATAGGTTCACAAAATAATTTAGTTGGTCCAAGCATCTGACTTGAAATTATAAGATTAAAATACAATATTACTAAAAATTTCACCATCACTAGAATTGTAAATTATAGATTTTTCTTTCTCAAAATACTTTGTCTTAATGGATAATTAAATTACAATGTAACTAAATTTGTAAATTACAAAATTTTATTTGTTAAAGCACATGTATATTGACCAAACAAGAAAGTAAATTATAACGTCATAATAACACAAAAGAACTAATTCATATATGAAGAAATTAGTGGTAGTAGGGAATTTTTTTTTTTGGTGTTATTTTTAAGGTCACCCAAAAGTATTTATGTATCCACTAATTGAAATTAAACCACCATAATTCAGTACGATATTTTAGAAAACCTTTAATATATTGATCAATTCTAAATTAGGGAAAAAACATCAAATGTATGTAATTATTTATTTAATTTTCGTATGCAAAAAACACTTAATATTTTTTTTTTTTAAATTTGTGCCTAAATAGGTGGGCCTAACTGCTAGTTTGTAGGCCTACCAAACTGGCGAGCTTACATCATTAAACCGTAAGGGCTCTTAAAGTTTAACGGTTCACCACATTAGTAAGCCGAGTCTATTTTGTTGACTTGCTAATTCGATTTACAATTCAAAACCGACTTTTACACAAGTCTAAATAAGATTCCATAAGTTTTGCTAAATTTTCCATTTGTCCTTAATATATTATTAGCTTGTACTTAGTATTAGGGTTATAGGCCAACATAGTTTGGGCTTACATAACTTTTTGCATTTTTTTTTTGTATTTTTATTATATAACATAATTAAATATATTTAATATCATTATTTCATTAATTAAATATTGTAGAGGATTTTAAAGCTTATACATGTTTAAAGATAAATAAAAAATGTATAATGGATTTGATGTTTTTTTTTTTTTTTTGTAATAAGTTGTGAAATAATGAAGACACTAATATAAGGAAAAAATGATTGAAGACATCAAAATTGAAAAAATAGGTAAACGTTGATATTTTTCCCTTATATATATGTATGTATGTATACAATAAAGTGAAAAATATTTACATTATTGTGACATTTAGTATCATTAAAACAATCTCTTAGTAACTACCATTCTCTTAAATCTTTTCTTTATTTTTTCCTTTTTTCTTTGTCTTTTTTTTTTTTTAAGTCAATGTCAACTTCAATAACTAAATTTTTCCTAAACTTACTATTTACTTCATAAACTTTGAAATAGTCAATTTATTACTTAATGAAACTATTCATGGTCAATTATACCACCTAATATTTATGTAAGTGTTGATGTGACATCTACATGGTGCCCATGTGGCACTATTATCATATATTATAAATAAAATATACAACCTATCAAAACACATATTAACTGCATTCATCTAACATCATTTTCCCTTCATTAATGATTTGCTCTATTAACGCTCATTCTATATTTCATTATATAGTGGGATAAAGTCTATGAAATAAGTAATATGGGATAACAATTGCAAATGTATCATTCCATTTCTTTACAAAAAAGTGTAAAATCAACTTTTCAACTCTTTGTTTCTTCTCCCTCACTTATAAAAATCTAAAGATAAGACCATAAATAGAAAGTACTCAACGTCCTCAATCGGCTTAGAACCATTAACAATAACCAATCACTACCATCTCCTCAAAAAAATGCTTGGAAAGTGGACCTTTTGGGCTTCTTTTGGTACTTGATTTCTAAGTAATACAAACAACATTGAGGTCCGCTTTGTAAGCATTTTCCAATGAGATCATGGTGATTGGTAATTTTGATGCAATAGAGGTGTAGAGTACTTTCTATTTGTGGTCTCACTATTAGATTTGCATAATCAAGGGGAGAGAAATAAAGAGTTGAAAAGTCGGTTTTATACTTCCTTATAAAGAAAAAAAATGATACGTCGTAATTATTGTCTCATATTGCTCGTTTCATAGATTTTATCTCACTATGTAATATAATATATAATGAGTCTTAATTAAGTAATGTATTATTAAAGGGAAAAAGAAGCTTAATATGTGTCTTGATGAGCTATATATTATATTTGTATATGATAATAATACCACATGAGTGCCATGTGAGCACCATGTAAATGCCACATCAATGTACAATTAATAATAAAATAATTAATGTGTAACTAAAATAATAATAAAAAGTGCTACGTAAACACCAAGTGTCATGTAGGCATCATATAGATGCCACAACAATATGGAATTAATGATAATAATTAATGTATAATTGTTGATCTTGAGTATGAATGAGCCCCATTCGGTATTAGAGTCAGACAATTTCTCTTCTTTAAGAGAAAGGGAGAGTACTTATAGTATGATGGAAAACACAAACTACATAGTTAACACAAGTACTACCACCATCTCAAACCCATCTCATACTTCTATTACTCTTTTAGTAGCTACTTTTAATTTGGATACTCCCTTCAAAAGAACTCATTCCAACAAGATAGATTACCTTTATGAGGTATTTTATCTTGAAGGCTAAGAAAAAATAGATGGAACTTCCTTACCCTTGATTAATCCATACTTAACCTTTGTAAGACCACAAAAATCTTTATTTAGATCCCTCATCAGCTTAAGCTCAAAGTAGGTCAAGGAATATACTCAATCTTCTTAATTTGACTAACATCCTATTAGAGATTCAAAAGATGAACAATTTGTGACCTTGCATGATAGGGATTACGGACCAATCATGTGCTCCCGAGGTCGCAGGCTTGCCTAAATGGTTTGCCGAGTTGTTCGACTTGAGTTAAATACAGAGGAGCAGTGCATTCCTCAGTCCATCCTGCCTAGTTATTTCACTCTCCACATCATCTAACAAGCTGTTAAGGTGACCAACCAACTTGCCGAGTCAATTAGCTAACTTGTTGAGCTAATCTCTCTGCAACACACTTGTCTAAGCATCAAATCAAAATACTACCAACTTGATTCGTACCAAAGCTAAGCTGACAACTACAAAGAGCTTACCACCCAAGGCTAACTCGAAAATAAGTTGTCTAAACCAACCCTTTCCCAGTCTTGACTATCCGAACTACCATCGCCAACTTGGCTTGTTCAGAACTTGCTCTGCTAAGCCAGCAATGTCATTGAGACCATAGAATGAGAAAATAACATACGTACTACATTTTTTCTAATATCTGTACTGTTCTTTCTACTACCAGATATTCTTTTTGCCTGATTACAATGTTACCCCTGTAAATTACTTTATTTTCCCTTACTAGTAGGAATCCTTTTTTGTAATTTACTATAATTTAGGATTTGTCCTAATTAGGTCATATAAATACTTATATATTACAATAGCAACAACAGTGAATACAATCATCATTTAGACATTTCCCTTCTTTCGTGAGCTAAGTGTTTTCCTTGCTTACTCTCTAATACTCTTATCTAGCCCATTGAGCATGAATTAGTGGCGAGTGACCTCTAGCTACACTTGTACATCATATCAAGTGCGATCTAAGCTCATGTAAGGCGTTAGTGCGTCATATCTATCATCATTACACGAGGACCTCTACTCAGCCTTTAACTATCATTTATCTTTTGAATCGTCTCAAGATTCAAACCTACCCCCTTGGTTTGTGTGATACCAGATGTCATGTGTTCATCTACATCTGAACATATCATTGCAAATACCTCTTAAGTTACTCAACCAGTGGTTATCTCAAGGATATACCCATATCCACTTTAGAGCAATCAAATTGGCCTTGACACTTCATGGAAGGAAGGGGTTAGCTATAGTAGCCAGAATGGCTCTCTTAGATACAAGGTTCTTAGAGTACCAACAAGCATATATTAGTACTATATAAACAATTCTTAATGCTTGAATAATTTTGTAACGCTATATCCAAACTACAATCTTGCTCTAATAAACCTAGAGGTTTTAGAAGATCTCTAAGTCCAAGTTCAAATCATTAGAGTACCTCTGAATCCTAAATCCATTGTAGCAACTCTACATTGTCAGATAATGTATTGAGTTCAAAATCATTCCCTCGATCCATCTCTACCAAAAAAAGACAATGAAGCTCTCATCATATTAATGGATTCTAACAGGACTCCTACAGTTATACATGCTCCCAAACAGATGTCTAAATGTCACCCAAGGCATATGAAGGTTAGACCATAAACATAGATAGGAAAATGAATGAGCTAGATTTTTGTTCATCTTGGGACCTATCAAACTGGATAACTATAGAGCCATCTTTCTTCTTCACAAAAGTACGACCAATTGACTGAATAGGTATTTTATTATGATGACACTTCTCATAACTTGTCACGCAAAGAAAAATTTCCAAATGACCCTACAGCATCAAAGAAAAAACCATGCTCTTTTTAGAAGAGGTATCAAGATGGTGATCCTACCATAAGGCCTTTTGGAGAAGATTATAGAAAATGGCAATATGTGGTCAGTTATGGACCTCCTTAAAGGAATCAACCACCAATAAAGATTAAAGAAGATGAGTCTCTTACACAAAAGCCAGACAAAGAACCTAAAAAAGAATCTTTATACAATATTTACAAGAAACGCAGTAACATTGAAATCAAGTTGGATCCTGAGCAAGCTAAGACAAATTTAACTCTAAAACCTCTTAACTGGAAAATAAACAGGAGACAACATGATAGAGAATCACAACTGTGGAGGAATCTAAAAGAGTGACTACCACCAAAGAAAAGAAGGGATGATGGAGCATCATCCTCACAGGCAAGGATGAGTATTAGTGAATCAATGTTTCTTCAAATTCATCAAATTTTGACACTAAACAATATGTTGATAAGATTATTCAACACTTTAGTTAGGATCAATCAGACAAGAGAAATAATTCTCTTTTGGTCACATTCTAAAAGAAATGCCCCACTTAATCTTTTCTTTATGATGCAACCAGTCAAGGAAGAATTTCCACCTGTTGCGAAATATACAATGAAAAGTTATCCTCACTCTCCAAAAGTTGGAGATCCTATAGAAAGAAATGCATTGGGCAACCAGAAAAAGAGTAGCGTAGCAGAAGCTATGTTAAATTGGTATATCGACAATGCCTTAGCCTGGAATAAGATGCTAAGGAGGATAGGATCTAATGTTGAAATATTCAATAAAGGTTGTCTACTGTTGAACAAAAGGTAGATAACCATCTTAAGATGGCCACTGTTCTCTAAAAGAGGCTTTAAGCTGTAAAAAAGGTTGTACCATAACCAGGTATGAATCTCCAAGAATATATCAACCAGAAAGAGTTAGAAATCAGGGAATCAAATTGATATGTTAGAAGCAAAGCATAGGGGAATTTCATATATTCCATCTTCAACCTCTGCAGAATCAGATATCATTGTTAGGATTATCAAATCTAGAAAAACATCAATTTCCTTTTCAAAATCTCAAGAACCTTAGAAGAAAAGTCTCTTTGAGTTAAAAGAACAAGTTAGACAAATGGAGGCTTTTAGAAAAAAGAAAGAAAAGATAAAGGAAACCTCCAGTTCATAACAAAAATTTGAAGATCTCAATGACACCCAAAAATTAGGGGATGATGATGATGAGATGCATAATCTAGAACCCAAATCCAGAGTTTGCATGCTAAAGCAATAAGATAATCTTGTGAAAGCTTTTCTTAAGGCATACTATGAGTAGACCATACCTAATATTGCAATGGTACATTTAGAGACCAAACAAAGCAACGATGCTGCAACTTATTTAAAAAGTTCTCAATGTGAAGACGAGAACAATCTAATTCCCGATAATCTAAGCACTACAGATAACTCTATTAACTTAGATGATGGTTTAGATAATGATACTTCAATTTCACATTCTAAGGATGAATCTGAAGATGAACATGAAGATGTAATTGATTTCTTCAGTGAAGAAAGTTTATAGGGATCAAGGACCGATCACGTACTCTCGAACCTGAGGGCTTTCTCAGATGGTTCATTAAGCTGTCTAAGGTAAGTTGAGCGTTAAAGAGCAGTATTTACCTTAGTTCGACTTGCCGAGCTACTTTGCTCTCCACACCATCCAAGTGACTACAGAGGTGATCAACCGACATGCCGAGCTGACCCCTCTACAACACATTAGTCTAAGCACTAAATCTGGATACAACCATCTCCACAATGTTGAGGCTGAGCTAACAATTGTCAAGAGCCAACCATTCGAAGCCGATCTCGAGTATGAGTCATCCTTGAGCCAACCCTTATCCAATCCCAGTAATCAAAGCTGTCAAACTACCAACGCCGACCAAACTTAATTAAGGCCTACCTTTACACGACTTGCCATATTATTGGGACCATAGAATGAGTAGAATTATGTACACGTTGTCCTTTCTAACATCCGTATCGTCCCTTCTGACAAAGGATATTCTTTTGCACGATTTCGTGTTTTCCCTGTAAATTATTCTCCTTTTGTCTAGCAAGTAAGGATCCATTTTTGTAATTTTCTATAATTGAGGACTTACCTAACTGAGTACTATAAATACTCACATAATGTAATAGCCGCATGAGCATACAAAGAATACATTGAACTTTTACACCCTCTTGAGCTAAGTGTCTTTTTGCTTACTCTTAAGCTATGCATAGACCAGTGGTGAGTAACCTCCAACCATACTTATGCATCATATCAAGTGTAACTCGAGATTGTGTGAAGCATTAGTGCGTCATAGCCATCGTTGATGCACGGGAACCCTTGCTTAACCTCGACTGTCGTTTGCTTTTCGAGCTATCTCACAACCCGAAACCACCCCTTTAGTTATGTATGATATTGGGCCCATGTGTTCATCTACGGAGTCTATATCAAAAGTACTATAATTAGCCCCACAAAGCCCATTTTAATGGTCATAAATAATGAAAATTATAGAAACATAGAATCAAATACTTTTGATCCAAGACCAAGTGCTTTTATAAGGAAAATATTTAAGTCTAATATGACATTCACATTAAATGACATTCCTCATTTAAGGTGGCTAGAAAGACTTCAAGAATTTCATTCATAGATGTCTACAAGATATTTGACTCAACCTTCTCATAAAGAAATCTCAACAAAATTTGTCAATAAATTTATCGGGATTCTCAAAGATTCATGGAATTTAGTGTCTGAACAAAATCAAATTCGTTTCTTAGGTATGACAAACTTTGACCAAGCTATAAGAATTTTACACCAATTCTTAGTTAGAAATTTAGAAGATTTAAAAGAAATCAAAATAAAAGAATTTCATGACAGAAGATGCTGTTCTTACAAGAAAAAAGATTTGGACTATCACTTCAAAAAAATGGCAAACTCTTTTATCAACTTAAAGCAAACTATACACTTAAGCCAATGTTTCTTTCCCCTATTCTAGCACCTTTAGCTAGAGGAATAGAATAATATCTCCAACCGAAGAATCAAAAGGTGATTGATGTTTCCATTAGAGAAATACAACAAACCCTCTATAGTATCATAAAGGATATGTGTGGAAAAAAGGAAGATAATTAAAGATTATATCCAATGAAGTGATGTCTTCGATGACATGTGTAGGAAACCGGATTTATTCATCAAATGAAAGTAGTCTAATCAAGAATGCACACGTGCTTCAAGAAAAAAGAAAACGCATTTCAGAAAAATGAAAGATAGAAGCTCTTTCAAATGGAGAAGGAAGAAAATTCCCATCAAGAAATGGAAATACTTCAGAAAGAAAAGCAGGAAGCGAAAGAAATCAAGCAAATGTTATACCTACAATAAAACAGGGCATTATGCTAAACAATGTTCTCAAAAAGGATTACAGAAAATGATCTAGAGTATTATTAACAGAGCTAAAATCAAGATAAGGAAAGATGAAAACCTTGAATCTTTATTCTTAGCAAATGATGAACCTTTAGAAAAAAAACTCTATTTTCTTTACAAGTTTACTCAAGGTACTTAGTTCATATTAGGAAGATTCAAGAGATGAATCTTATTCACTTCAAAATGTGCAACTAGCTACTGGTGATGAAATTATGAGCATTAGTACACCTCATGTCCAAATTCATATCTTCACGAGCAAGTATAACAAAACCATTCCAATGATTGTCTTCCTTGATACTGGAGTAACTGAAAGCATTTTAAATCCTAGAATTCATCTACAAGACTTTTGGATTCCACATATAAGAACTTTTGCAGCAACTTCCAATGAAGAATTTCATATACACATTAGGAGTAGACCAATAAAGATTTAATTTTTACCAAGATGTAATATTATTACTCTAGTGCTTAGATCCCCATTACTTAGTAAAGATGTTGTTGTTGGTTGGGTTATTCTTTCTAAACTTCCACAAATGAATATCCATCTAGAATGCATCAAATTTAGAAAGTATCACAAGCCTTATATTGAACTCTCTCAATTTATTCAATTAAAGAGATCAGTATACTAAAGATTATTGAAAAGCTTAAAGCAGAAGCTTGTGCTGAAGACTACACTGAATTTATGAAGAAATGTAATCCTCCTTTGTGGCAAAATTAGGAATTTTTTACGAAGATTAATTTTAAGAAAGATGAAGATATTAACCCTACTAAAACTAGCCATTTAGGTATGAATCCTAAACATGCTAGCTTAGTAGAAGAAAAATGTCAAAATCTATTTAAGCAAGGATTGATAGAGCCTTCAGATTCATAGTGGGCCAGTGAAGCCTTCTATATGAACAAAAGATCTGAGCAAACCAGGGGAAAATTAAGGCTTATTATTTATTATCAACCTTTTAATTATTTAATTTAAGATGACAATTTTCCAATCCTCAACAAGAATACTTTGTTTTAGAACATTGTCCAAGCCAAAGTGTTTTCTAAGTTTGATCTTAAAGTAGGATTTTGGCAATTGGGTATTCATCCAAACAACAAATCCAAGACAAGATTTTGTTTTACCATTTGTGTAAGCCCCGTAATCAAGTGTTCAAGATTTAATCCGTAAAATTTAGGACGATTAAGCAAATTGTTTGATCTAGCCCAAATTTTACAGCGAAACTAGGAATATTAGTAAAAGTAATCCTGTGAGTTTGAATTTAAGGAAATAAATAATAAATAATCAATTATTATAATATTGAATTATGTATAAATTTTTCAATATTTATCAGAAACGCATAAAACGAGTTTCGATAATTAACAAATCGATATAAATAAATTATATACACACTAAAAATTATAAAATAATATAAATAATATTTATGAATACTTATTTGTACCATATATATTTACGTATAAGTAAAAATACGCGAAATTATTTAAAATGCCTAAAAAATGCTAAATAATTAAAGAAAATTACAAAAAATATCAAGAAAAAATTAGGAAAGGTGTGGAATTGTCCAGAAAGTGATCGTGGCAAGCTAAAATTGGAAGCAACAAAATTAACCAATAAAAAGAAAACAAATAGAAAGTGAAAAAGAAAAAGTAAAAGAACATTTGTCACCCATAAAATTAAAAAAAGCCCTAACCAATTCTATAAATTCAAACCAATTCCTCCATAATTCATTTTAGTAAGTTTGAAGTTTAGAAAAATTAGAGAGAGAGTAAGAACAAAGGAGAGAGTATTTTTACAAAATTTAGTAAAATAGTGTATAATTAGAGCTTATAAAGGGAACCCATGTCCAACGACCACCTATAGAGAAACGGCCACCACCAACAAACAGTGAACCCCACATCTAGAGTTGTAGACAATGGTAGGGCCACCACTGGTGGTTGGAAGCCTATCGATTAGTGAGTTCCGATTTCCCTTCTAAATTTGTTTGATTTAATAAAAATATCAAATAATCGTAGAAAATTATGAAATTTGGTTTCCTTAGATATTTTCACATGTAGAATCATAATATCAAACCAGTTTTTTAAAATTAGAAGTGTTTTTATAGGTTCCTTAATAATAGACCTGATTCTAACAAATTTTATATGAATTTTCAAAAATAGTAAATATTGTTATTTCGAGCTAATTTTTGGTGTAAATAATCATGATATGATATATTTAATTTACACAAAAATAATTTTTGATAAAATACACATTTAATATTTATTAAAATTATTTTGTTAAATCTGCTATGTTTTTCATATGAAGGAAATAATAGGTTTTTAATTAAATTCCTTAATGAATCTGATTTGTAATGACTTCTAAAGCTTAGTTATGATTTTGAAAATATTTAGTTTGAATCTTATAATTTTATTTAGTCATTTACCTAATTTAAGCTAATTTTTAATAAAATCAAACCTAAAATCTGTATACTGAAAAATAATATATATATAACTATCTTAGTACTGTTCATAATCATAATATAACAATCATAATTTACTGATTATAATATATTTTCCATAACTTTATTGGAATTTGAGGCATTAGTTGCATGTATTATGCATAATATGTACTAAATATGTAGATAAATGATATATTTTAATTTAATTTTATAATTTAGTTAATTAGATATAATTTCTGATTTAGGATATGATTAGACATTTGATATGTTATTGGAGGATAAAGGATGATATATATAGTGTTAGAAGTGTTAAAAAAGTAATTTAGGAGTGAATTATGTAATAATACATAATATGTAAATATAGGACATTAATAAGTAGAAAATATTATATCAAAAGTGATAACATTATAATAATATTAATATAAGGTAAATACGATATTAAATATAAATTTATATAATTATATGAAAAATGCAAATTTTTTTCACATCAAGAGTAAATTCGATAGTTAAATAAGAACTACAGTACACCGTATAAACAAGATTACGAATTAGAGACCAAATACAATATTTATGATATTCAATTATAATATGAATAATTTCATATTATGGTTTGGAACAAGTTTTTAAAGTTCTTGTATAACCCGTCAACTTAAAACCTAATTTAAAAACCGACTTCAAAATTGAATCAAAACCCAGCCTAAATTAGGAATAACTTTAAGAGACTTAAAAAAAAAAAAACATGAATAATTAAGTATACTAAAACCTTGAACTAAAAATAACATAAAGGAACTATAGAATGAAGTTTATATAAAATAGTTATATATACACACTAAAACCATATCTATATTATAAAGATAATTGATGATGGCTTGTGTTAGTCGCACCTCAAATGAGCAAGTGAGAAGTCTAAATAAGTTGGAATTAATACGTTACTGTATCTCAGAGTACTAATCTGTAGTACTTGAAGACTTGAAGACTTGAAATTATACTTACTAGATAGTTAGCTATGTGCATGTATTTGTTTTGAGTTGCTAATATGATTCTGATTTGCTACTCTAGCTTGTATCTGTATGATTTGTTTAAAAAGATTGAACACCTTAAACCGAATTTAATTAAATATTTAACTCATAAATTTAAACTGGACTTGCAAAACAACCCATTAGGAGAACATTAGAATTCTCTGACCAAATACCGATCCCTTCGAAAGGGATAGCGTTGGATAGCATAATTGGTCTCTTCTTTATCTTTAGTCGAATTAAGTAACAGGCAAGGAGGTCTTGGCGAGTGCAATTTCTCCAATCTCACAACAGGCTAGACAACGTCGTGTGATAGCATTTACTTGAACATGCATTGCACGTAATGATTTGATCGATAACTCTGTTTGTATTTACTGTATAGTTTTAAGTTTCCATCGTAACTTACTAAGTTATAGTTACTTACATTTCTATAGACGTTACAGGTGACAGCTGGAAACAACTTATATTTACCTTGAGGCTAGCAATTATTGGATCCTAGGAAGTAAGGAAATACATTTGAAGAACAAAGATAGTTTTAAGGTCTTAGCTTTCATTTATAATTTTTCACTTTTAGATAATGTATTGTTTAAGAAATAAACTACAATGAAAGCTTACAAACATTATTTGTAATACTTGAATTCTAGTGAATATACATATATTTTCGTATTTTCATAAATAAATAATTTATTTAATTTATAAACTGTTTACTCCAAAGCGAATTAATCATAAACACCTTGTATAAATCAAGTCTAAGATAATGGCTGTATGTTTAGTTTCTATCTTAAAATAGTTTACTCAGCGAGACTGTTACAACTTTACCATTTTAGGGCAGGATAATTTAGGCTTAAAACAGCTCCATCACTATTCTAGAAGGCAATTATCGAAATATTCTAACTTATCTTGAATAGTGTAATCATCTATATAAATGATATATTCCTTTTTAGTGCAGATGAATTATTTCATGCTAAACTCTTACACCACTTTTCTGAGCTAGTAACCTCTTACAAAGTTATGCTTTCAGAAAAAAAGATGAAAGTTGCTAAAACAAAAAATGGAATTTCTTGACATGAAGATTAAAAATGGCTATTATCAACCAGAGCCCAATGTTGCTCAAGAATTATTAAAGTTCTCAAACAAGGATTTCAATACTAAGCAAATCAACAATTTTTAGGAATAGTTAGTTATTTGAAAGATTTTATCCCTAAGATCTCCTAGTATACTTCTATTTTATTAAAAATGCTAAAAATGAATCATCTTCCATAGGGAGAAAAACAAACTAAAGCAATAAAATTTTTGAAAGAAAAATTACAAAAGCTTCCACTATTGAAAATACCTTTAGGTGGACAACTTATTTTATGAACCGATGCTAGTGACAAACATTAAAGAGCTATTCTCCTTGAGTAAGGAGAAAAAGGAAGACACATATGTAATTAGAAGAGCAACAAATTCAAAGACTTTGAAATCCATTATCATTTAACATTTAAGGAAATTCTTACAATTAAATATGCTATTTAGAAATTTGAATATCATCTTATAGGATCTCATTTTAAAAATGAGATGAATATGAGTTCTTTTCCAAAGATACTTAAGTTTAAGCAAAAAACTGTGCCACATCCTCAATTGCTAAGATGGCAAAAATAGTTTTCTAAATACTCTTATAAGGTTAAGCACATTTCAAAGAAAAAGAATGATGTAGCAAATTTTCTCTTTAAGCCTCAAAAGAGACTCAAGATTTGATCAAACGAATGCTAGTGCACTCATCTCGCAAACCTTTTTTAGGCAATATCCATACATCTGAAATGATTGTTATGTTCCGGTCTACTAATTTCTTCCCTCCTAGATGGTACAATTTAGAAAATTTTTATGAACATGAACTTTTAGAGTTAAGATAAATGATAGAAAGAAGAAGATTTACAAAAGAAAGCAAAAGATAAATATGGGAATATTATACATTAATCTTTTGAAAATATGGCAGATTAAATCTTAACGCATTTGAATTACATCCAAGATATCCATTCATTCATCCACATATATGAAGGTTTTATAACAACAAGTTTCTTGAAGAGCTCAAGTGCTTTTACTAATCTCTCTTACATCATTACATTATAGCCATCTAATTCCTAGCACATGAAGCTTTATAGTTTTTGCAAATAATCAAAGCAAACCCAGGTTTAAATCATTTAACTCATTTAGCATATTTGACGAAATAGTTTAAATCTTTACCTATATGGGAACAAATTATTGCAGCTTAGGTTAATGATTTAAGCCAAAAATTTCCAAGAGCAAATTCATTACAATTTAAGCTCATAATTAAAGTAAGACTACAATGAATGGAATACCAATCAAAAAGATTTTATTTATTATCCACTTATAACTTTGTTAATGGCTTTGAAGAAGATATAAAAAAAAATGATACAAAGTACAGGAAAACACAAAAATGATTGTGCATTGCAAACCAAACCAAACCATCCTAAAGAAATGCGGCCAAGAGCATTTAAGGCAAAAATGTCATAAGATTGTAATGAGGACTACCAAGACATTATTCCCTCGATTCGTAATGCTTTGCAAGAATATAAATAAAATATTGATAAAATGGAAGAGGAAGCCTAAATAGCGGGATATAGTAAGAAACTTGACTATCCTAATGATGCACATTTGTCACCATCACATTAGCTCATCACTAGCGATATGGATTAAATCTTTTTAGAGGAAGCATTATCAAAAAGAATCTTATTAGGATACTATTTTCAAATCATGTGTCCACAATTATTATTTTTCATTTACTTATATCGCTATATCTATATTAGATATGCCTACGTATCTATAATTATTGTCCTTATAAGCTTACGCGTTATTCATCATTGTCCTTTGGTTAACTTTATTGTTGTCCTAAAAAACAAAAACTATTTGTCACATAATTTATATGTTTATTTCTCGCTTGTAACCCTAAAAGCCTATATAAGGCGATCTCATGTAAAAAAGAGAGGAGAATACATCCTTTAGATTACCATAATAATATATGACGTGTTTTATATCTCTCATGGCTTTTTAAACTCTCTCTATCTCCCCCAATCTTAAGCGAAAGAAATTGTTTAGATCTTTAATCTATTTTCTAGAATTCAAAATATGCTTTATACTTGCCTCTAATAGAGATCATATATATCAAAAATGAATCATATAAATATACAAAAATTAAATATAATATTCTAATCCATTCTCAAGCCAAAAGATAGGCTTATGTAAATCGCTATTAAAATGCAAAAAAAAGCATACTAGGCACAATTAGAACTAATTGAGGCTTAAGATAAAAGAAGATACTATAAATTGCTCTTCTCATTTATACCTAAGTCCTTTTTGTTAATGGAGGATTGCATCATTAATAAGATATAAACAAATCAAGTTTATTTGCAAGTTAGGGAGGATTTAAATAAAATTACAATCCCAGTTGCATTCCTTCTTTCTTTTTCTTTTTCTTTTTTAACTCCTTTTCATAGATATTTAGTATAAATAAATAATGGACGAATTATACGTCTCCACAAAAGTGAGTGCACACTCAAAGGAGTTGCTTGAAAATTCAATCAATTAAACCTTAAAAATCAGCAAATATTTTGTCAGTGACCCTTTAGATTAATAGTAAGAGCATTGATCTCCTAAGTGGAATAATCTAGATTCGAATCCCCGCTTCCCGTTGTAATCACCGGAGAAGAAACCAAAAAAAGAGCAAACATTTTAAATGCCTAGGTAAAGTTCGCGGGAGGAATCCGATGTTATTTAATGTACATTTAAACAATAAGGCTAGCTGACTCAAGACTCATGGTCTGACATGAACGGAAAGAAATGAATTTGAAAATCCCCTTGACGCTACTGGTAAAACATAACTTAAAAGATATGGTTCGAGTAAAACATCTAAAAAATTTTAACCTTTCCTTCATAAAATAGTTACAAAAAATCCAACCGATGGTAGAATACTCTCAACTCAACATCTAAAAGGGTATACATCAAACTCGATCCAAAAGAACCAACATTATTATATTTTCATTATTCCACGGTATTTTAATAACCAAACACAACATCAATGTCGTATGACTTGAATATGCAATGCACTCCTGTTCTCTTACACTTACATCAAGTCATATTTCACAAGTTAGAAAATCCTTTTGCTCTGCAGGAATTCCCATTTAGATCCAATATTCCGTCATGCTTTAAAAGAAACAAACCTACTCACAACCGAGTTAGAACTTAGCTCAACTTTGCTTGAATTCTATTGAATTACAACACAGTCCACCTCAAACTCGAACTACTACTAAAAAGCTGAGCTCGAACTACTTTAAAAAGCTAAGCTTAAGCTTAAACCTATCGAGCATAATCAAGCTCAAGTCCACCTTATGTATATATCAACGAATCCAAGTCTACTTCAACTTCAAGCTTTGATATACAATTATTAGAAGTTTCTTCCTTAAAACGGTCAAAAGCTTAGACAAGCCTCTGCTCAAGCTTTGAATTCGAGCTGAGCTTAACTCAGGCTCAATCTTTTCCACTTCGTTTGGTTCATGCCTATGAGTAACTTTTGTACTTCTACCCCCTCTTTTTAAAGTTTATATGGTGAGATACTACAAATCGTCTGAAAAACATCTTTATTTTGGCAAGGAGAGGATGAATGTCCGCTCAAAGATCAGACTGTATATAATGTTTTTTTTTTTTTTCGTACTATGAGTTACAAGGAGCTACTGTACTTCAACAACAAAGAGGATGGATGCTCAGATTTCAGTTTGCAAGGAAAACCTTTTGGCACCTTTTCTTGACATATTGAAAAATTTACCTCCCAAGAAACGCTTGACGCATGCTATGCCTCCAGTTAACAATAAGATTGGGGTATTTACTGCTTATTTAGCAAACATGCTTTAAATCCCTTCTCAATCTCCTCTTTATTCAAATTCTTCCCAATGAAAACAATCTTATTTGCTCTCGGTTCGTCTGGGCCCCAAAGCCTATCTGGTGAACCTTGGAATATATCATGAACGCCCTAAAACAATGAAAATACGATTATATTGGAGGAAAAGCTTGAAGAGTTGGATGTATAATGCTAAAACAACATGCTCTGTATCCTTCAAGCAAAATTATAACTAAATGACAAGGCAGCGGCGGCAGATATTACTTCATTAACAAGATAGGAGCATGATTAGATAGCACTACAATTAAATATTTTAGGGAAACAATTAAGACACCCCCTAAAGAAACTTCTCGTATTTCTATGCACTCCATGCCCACCTTTGGGTGAAGTGTTATCACCGATAGAAAGCAGAAAGAGTTATCCAAGGGACTTGTCAACTGGACCCATATTTTATAGGCAACATACTTAAATAAAATCATTGTAACTTCCATTATTGCACTTGTGGCACTTCATGGACTGACTTACTCAATATCAAACTCAGGGTTTCAAAATTGTCCAATGTTTCCATTAATCTTTCAAATGGTTATATAGACCCCAAACTCACACAAAACCATGGTTTCATAAAATGTTAACGAAATTCAGAGAGTTAATGGAATGGCTGTTATTGGTCAATTTAAATGGTACACAATATTAAATTATCACAACAAATTACTACTGATGGCATAACAATTATTATGTTAATATTATGTTAGTTTAGGGCTGTGTTGAACAATTTTAAAACTTCCAGAGAAGTATTGAACATGTCAATCCAGAAAGCGCCACATTGCAGAATCATGCCTACTTGAGGGGCTTTTTTGTGCATTGGGCAACTTGTTAGCATAATCTAAGTACCCTATACACTCTATTAACAGTATTTGATAATTCAGATAGTGTTTTCTCTGCAAGGCTAGTTTCTTTGGGGACCAGAAAATTAGAACTGGCCTCATAGAAGGGACTTAACTCATATAAAAGGATGTGCAAGATATTCAGAAAGAACATTTACCTGAAACACAAATCTCTCATTCATTCCTTCCACTGAGAGAAGACCTTTCATCCGATATATATCCTCACTACGCTCCAATAACAGTGTGCCAAGCCATATGTTTGCCTGAAAAATATAAGGTTGGCTAAGCTCATTAGTAGATTGTGTGGAAATATGGTATAAATTATACAATTTAAAGAGAGGATATCTATAGAGATTTAAAAAAAAAAATTGGAAAAATAATAAATAAATCTTCAATATGGGCAGGAATATAACACGGGATGTATCATATAAGTTAATGTACTTGAATCAAAAAAACCAACCTTCTCAAGATCCAAGCTCCCTTCACAAACTATGCTGACAGAGGAAACACCAGGATCATGACTGTGATCATGGGAATGATGATCTGCTGTCAAGGCAGAGAGAATTAAATACCCATGCAATGAGCAGCAAGTTACACTGGATTAGTACTTACAGATGTTTAAAAAAAGTAAACAGCCCAAGTTAATCATACGAAATCTAAAGCATCAAAATTTGCAGCGGCCTACAGGATTGTAAGAGCAAATATGAATCAAGTCATTGCCTGCAGTAACAATTGACATCTTTTATGAATTATTTTTCCGAAGCTCAAGAGTGCATGTAGATAGTAAGCATTTCCTATCTCACAAAAAGTGCTTTTCTTTCCTGCTTAGCATTTTTGCAGATTTTCCTATGGAATTGCCAGAGGCTTATATTGATGCTATTGAGAAATTCACCTGAGGTCCCAAATATAATATGGCAAAGTGCACTGTCTAGAAAGTTCCACGCATGTGATAGATGCACTAAGAAAACACACAGGGTCCATTTTAAGAGTACCACCATCACTCTTCGCAGACAATATAAAATTGAAATAAACCATGAAACTGCCATTTCAGAGGCTTCAGTCATTTCAAGCATCATGCAATTCACCTCGATGCACAAGCACATCATAAATAAAGTATCTAACAAACATCACAGCCAGTAAAAGCAATGGAAAACTAATGAAAATTACCATGCCCATGATCATGTTCATGTTCATGTTCATGATTATGATTATGATGGTCATGGTGGTCATGACTGTGATGATGGTCATGGCCATGGTCATGATCTTCTTTTGCATCTACAGAACTCTCAATCCTGAAAAGAGCCAACAGAAAGTTAATATAAACCCCAGATGCTGCATTCTGATTTAAGCAGGAATTAACACCTAAAAAATTTGCTAAATTAATAAGGAACTTTTTTTCGGATAATGTCAGATTCTTTGTATTTTCATTAAGAAAAGGGGTAAGACACACTGCACAAAAGAAGATGCAACACTTAAAACGAAACCTAAATTATTGATTAAAGCACCGATAAAACAAAAGGATCTCTAGATTGAGGAAATGGCAATAATCACATTAAACTTTTTCTCAGTGAGATGCAAATTAATGATGGCTTTGCATTAAAAATCCAGGGTAAATTGCAAAAAACACCATTTTAATTTCCATGTTTGCAGACTTACCCCTTAACTCTCAAAACATGGACTTGAACCCCCATAAGTCCACCAAAAAGTGAATATTCCTCCACAAATTGCCGCAAGTCCCAAAATAATAGCCTTTGAGGCAATTGGGAGTCACAAGTCCACTTTTCCACAGTTAGGAGAGCAAGTATACAGATGTGAAAGTTAAAGAGATTGCGACATGATCAGATAAAGGGCCCGGTCATAGGACTTTTCACAATGATATCAATTTCTAGTCTAGGTTTTGGTATTTTTCTACCATGCTCCACTATAATCGACAATTTCTTCAGCTCATTAAAAAGGACCCAACGATCTCATAAAATTCTAAGTTTTGAGTTTAAAAGAGGCTTGAATTTTCATTGATTGTTTCTGCCATTTACATCTCCCTCAAGTGGCTGTTAAAACTCAAACCGTACTTCCTATTATCACTCTAAATTCACTCTTACACATACTTATATCAAAACTACCCCTAACTTCCCACTACACACTTGGTTGCACAATACATCAACCATAACAACTGCACACACAACACAACCCTTTCACATCGACACATCGGATTTGACAATTAAACAACACGATTGTCACAGACAGATGTCAGCATTAGGACACACATACATTGACCACATGCAAACACTATACACAAAGATTAAATCTCTACTATTCGTTTCCCTTGCTGTGGCGCTGATGTGCATGTTAAAATGAAAGAACAGGATTCCTAACACTCCTCCCCCCTAAAGAATGCGAGTGACCTCACACAAATTTCTAACTCCTCTTCGGTCTCCCCTTAGAATTTTCAGCTTTGACGTCCTCTTCTTCTTGTTTCCCCACACACTTTAGACAAAACAACCTCATACATTGGTGTCCCACCATAAATTGTTCATTATAGTTAAAGCAAAGTCCTCTTGCTCTACTTTCCTCAATTTCAATTTTTCTGGGTCTCCTCATATAGGGAATTTGAGTTGTCAGCACACTTGAAATTTCTGAGCATTTGCTTTCTTACATCTCCTCCTTCATAGACCACCCCCTTCTTTCAAAGAGGCACACTAAGCTCATAGCTTGGGATAGATCTTTGGGCTGGTCTACAATGTGGTCCTTTAGTCCACTGGTTAACTTGGGCCACTAGTTGTTCAAAATGCTGTCAGTAGTGCTCCTCTGATCCTACTTGTCACAATTTGGATAATCTCCCTTAAGTGTTACTTATAAGCATAGATTACACAACAACCTAAATTCCTCCCAAATTAACTTTGGCTTCTATAGCTCCAATTGAAGAAACCAAAGTCGAGCATCTCCTTCCATGTGAAAAGCAACCAACTTTACTTTTCCTCCACAAATTTCTGATGCTTGAAGAAGCATTCACAATTGTTGAGCTATCCTATCAGGACACATTTTCATCATACTTGGGGATATCCAATTTTGAGAATTTCAAGGTAATGATTCCCTTCTTGTTTCGATCCCTGAAATTTCCATTCACCCCCCACTAATGCTGGCCTCCCCTCATCCTTGCATTCCCACTAGTTAATCAGTCAAGTCATAGGTTAGGCTGACTAGTTGAACCATAAAGTTCATGAGCATAAATGGTTCAAACTACTACTATAATTGCTTAATTTCTTCCATTAAACCCAGCGCTGAAACCAATACATTATGGCAATGAGTAAAGGCTCTAATGATAGGTCTATTCACAATGATATTAGTTTCTAGCTTAGGTATAAGCATTTTTTATTGTGTTTCCCTGTAATAAACAATCACTCGGCCTTGTTAAAGAGAATCCAGTGATCTCATAAATCTCTAAGTTTTTGAGTTTGAAAATAGGCTTGAATTTTCATTGATTGTTTCTTCCTTTTACATCTCCCTCAACAGGCAATTACACCTCAACCCCACTTCCTATTCTCGCTCCTAAACTGAACCTTATACATCTACATTAGAACTACCCCCGACTTCCCACTACACACTTGGCTGCGCACTAAATCAGCCATACAACTCCACACCACACCACATCACAAGACCCTTTCACAGGTATGCATTGTATTTAACAATCAAACAACATATGAACAGCACACACAGCTGACACATTAACATTTAGACACACATAAAATACTACATGCAAAGTGTCTATTGCTTATTTCCCTTTTTGCATGGCTTATATGCATGCTTGAAAGGGACAACAGGCTTCCTAAAAGAGATCAAAAAGCAATTTACCCTATAATCCAACTTCCTTGTCTTGTGCATAGAACAACATCATGATGAAACAAATGCATCGAGTTATATAATGCTAAGGCTACAATGCACAGACAAAGATGAACAAAATCAGTCAATAGCACCTGTATTATCTAAATTTGTGTTTGAAAGAGCAATTAATGATCCTTTCCCCAAGAAAGCATATTTGCGGGTGAGATACCTTCTACTCGGTAACAAAAGGATAATAAGCAACAAAACTTACACAGGAGATTCCGGCCCCTTCATCAAGTCCTGTGATGCAGAGAAATGCTATCTAAAAATCTCCCAAAATTGATAAAAATAAGAAATGCAGACCGATGGAATAATCTGGAAAACTTTTTCCAAACAACTGCTTTCTATCTAATAATTTTTTCCAAAGATGGAGAACCTTCTGTCAAAATTCCACCTAGAATAGTTGAATCAAGTCTGCAGTTTTACATATTAGGATAATGCATTGGCTGAAAATCAAAGCCAACACTTTGTGGCAACAAAATCTCCAATCCTTTTCCTTTCTCCACATGAAAGAAATGCAAAAGCAGAAGCAATACAAATATTCAAAGCAAAGAAGAGTTTCAAGTTTCAAGGCAATTCAAGACAGAAAGGAAAAGATACCTCTCCAAATCGAAACCTCCAATGCCAAGAACATAATCCAAGTTAATTTTTCCAAATTCCGTTCGTTTCAATTGAGCCATGCGATTTATGTTCTGTTTCAAACGACACCAATAATCAGACTCTGAAATGATTCAGAACTATAAAAGGACGAAATATTTGGAAAACTATAAAGTGGTGAGAAAACAGACCCTTATTTGCTGGACCAATGTTGCTATTTCAGGTTCAGCAACAAGATCGGTCTGGCCAACATAGGCAGCACTATCGATCAGAAATTAATGCAATAAAGTGGCAGGAAAGTAGTAATCTGTACTCAGACACTAAAGAAGTCACGGAAATGCTAGAATCTTCAAAGATATATCTCATTCCACTAGAGGCACACAGTAAAAGTTAAAAGCATCGAGAATTTAGCTCAGTCATCAAAATGAGGAATGCAGTAAGCATGCCTTTGTGCCGGACAGAATAAAAACTAAGATGGATTTGTTAACCAGAAAAAGGAATAAGGTGGATTTAAATTGAGATCCCACAGTGCAAAGCAGTTACCTCACTTATTTACTTTTATTTTAGTTGCATTGTGAAGAGCAGTTGTAGACACCTTATTAACTATAATACGATCTGCATAAGCTATTTGTTCCACTGCTTCATTAACCACTCCTTTAGGCTTAACCTCATTGAGGTGAAAGCTAGCATGTTTAGCATCCACCAGCGTAACCACACCATCCAGTTTGACATCATTGAAAACCTGATCTTCAGCATAAAATGTTTGGATAATTGGTGCTGGATTTGCCAATCCTGCAGAGTAGAAATCACATGTTGATAGAGCAACATAATTAATATACTAGAATTAGCTTCAAAATCTACCTTCACATGCATATAACAACTTTAAGCTACTCATCTTTTGTTTTGTAGTACTATCAAAAAGGAATTTATATTGCAGGGAAAAAAATTGCATAAAAACATATAGGAGATCAAAGTAAAGCTAAAACAGGATCTCCACTGTGGATATGTTTTTAATACCTGTAGTCTCTATCACAATATGGTCAAACTTCCCTTTCTTCTTGTTCACCAATTCTGCAATCAACCTTACTAGGTCACCCCTTACCGTGCAGCAGAGACACCCATTATTAAGCATAACTATATCCTCAGCACCAGCAGCTTTTGCAGCTACCAGAGAGCCATCTATATCTACTTCACCATACTGCAGCCCAATGAAGAGAATCAAAAAGTTTACAAAAAGCAATTGGACAAAAACTATCTGAAGTTAACTCCACTAGTTTTGCAAAACCATAGTACATTAACTAACCTAATATGTTACCTTCTTAAAAAGAAGACCAAAAGAAATTACCTCATTCTCAATAACTGCTATTCGTTTTCCGTGATCAGCAGTCAGTATGTGGTTTAACAGAGTAGTCTGTCCACAAAAAAATGCAGGCTATCAGAACTTTTACTAGAATATCAGAAGAGTAACAAGGGGCATTCAATTGCAGAAGTAATACGCAGATAATATGACTCCTGCTCCCAATTCAACAATACACATCCAATCTCCTCAAACAATCAATAAAATGGAGGCTCACCCTGTGATTTAAACTTAGCAAAAACTCAGTATTGAAGCCATTTTATTTTATAACATCACTCCGCAAGTACATCTAATTTGATGAATACAACAATAAAGGCAGGAATTTTCATTTAAAAATAAAAAACCTGGAATAGATAAGCTCCTTAACTTTTTTCTCCCATATGCTTGACCATCATATTCTCACCATCAAATTCATAACTTTTATTTAATAATTGTTAGATTTGAAAAAAGGAACCGAGAGGGTTACCAAGGATGACAAGAAAGGGACTAGGGTAGATGGACTCTTTAACTCCCTAAACTGGGTAGCTAATCTAATTCCTAACTTACATAGATACAAAATCGAATTCTATAGCTCCATTAGTAGCTCTAATGAATCTACTAACAACAAAACAAACCATCTCATCTCACGTACAACTCAAAATACATCAACAGATATATGCATTCCAATGACTTATCATCAAAAGGTGATCATCAATTGGACACCAAACCCAATTGGCTATAACTTATGCATTCAATTAAAAAGAAAATAGATCAGGTGGCAATTCTTAATGTCATTTCCACAATCATCATTGCTAAATAGATACACATTCCCATATGCCCCATTAACGTCTTAAATTTACAAAATAAAAGAATATGCAAATTCCAAGGTGCTTATAGTTCATTTCACCATTAAATGGTAAAAAATTTCTTCCTTTAAATTGTTAACAAGATCACACAAAAATGAATGCCCAAATACTCGTTAAAAACCGTAAATGTACTAACTTTCTGGCAACAAACTAAAAATTATCACATAAGATATATATATTTACGAACTTCTATGGAACAGGCACATAAAATTTGCTTTATATGGTTCTTAACAAGTGGCTTGAACGATACCTTCCCAGACCCCAAGAACCCTGTAATTATGGTGGCGGGAATCCGATTATCCGGGGGAATTTTCGTCAACAAATCGGACTCCTCACTCTGCGGCGTGGTAGCAGCAGTGGCGGAGACTGTGAATTTACGGATAGAAGAGGGTTGAAGCGACGGAGTGGTTTTGAAGCGTAAAGATTGGAACTTTAAGCAGGGTCTTGGGGTTTTGGAAGTGAAGAGGATGGGGAAGACGGAGTTTCGGAAAGTGCGAAGGGAATTAGCATTTCGGGAAACGCCTAGAAAAGTAGTGGCTAAGTCCATTGATTGTGAGGCCATTGCAGGTTAGGGTTTTGGAGAAGGAAGAGGAAGAGAGAGAAGGGTTTAGGCTTGGCCTATTGTTATGAAGCTTGTGATATTTTGTTTCGTGTGAGTAGTGGATAATTTTGTGTCTTATGCCTATTTTTTTTTGGGAGGGGGGCGGGCGTGGGTGGGGGGTGTGGTGCGGGGGGGAGCAGGATTATCGTGTTATGTGTTCATTTATTTATTTATTTGTATTTCCTTTGAGAAATGAAAAATATCTTCACAAGTACAGGTACCCAGGTTATATTTGCCGGTGGGATACACTTAGAATAATTCATCTAAAAATTACTTAATTTTAAATCTTAAAAAATATAAGGAGTTTCTAATAATACTATAAAAAATTGCATTTTTTTCAAGACATAAAAAAAACAAAAATATTTGACACACATTTAATCCTAAACCTAACCAATAGCTCGATTGACTCAAAACTACTTGTTCATGATCGGGCTCGATCACAGTTAAACTATAATCGACTGGTAGAGAGCAATTTCAAGTTAATTCTGCTTTTAAACTGTTTTTTTTTTAATATTTAATTTTTTAATAATTTTATTTTTTTTTAAATACATTAATAATTTCTAATAATACGACATTCTTTCTCTTTCTTCAAATGTATTAATTTATTAATAATTTTTAAATTTTTTTATTAATTTCCAACTTAATATAATTCCCACTTTTTTATTTTTTTCTTTTCAAATTTTATCTTTTCCTTATATTCAAGTTTTTAACATTTGACAAGTTTTATAAAAAAGATTTACATTAACTTAAATTGAATTTTTAATCTATCCTTAATATATAATCAACTTATGATTAGTCATCTATTATTAATTTGATAATATTATTTTTAAAAAATTGTCATTCACCATTACAAAGAAAGTAAATTTGATATATCATAATTTAATGAATATCATCTAATTAATTTTTTCGGACTTAATAACCCCTCCTTCTTTCTCTTTTTAGGGGATGAATTAATCGAGCCATCCCAATTGAATGGCAAACCGGCCCCACAATTCACAACCTGTCAGTTCAAACAACTCCGCCCTCTTAAACCTCCTAAGCCTTTAAAACTAGACGGTTTGAACTTAGTTATTTTTCAACCGAGCCAATATATAGTTCGGAACTGCCTATTACATGAATTTATTTAACCCTTACCTAGATCTATCTAACCTTGCCAAATATAAAAACCACATCCATCACTAAGGAAAAGGAAAGGGAAATTGATACATATATTGGACACATTATGTAGGAGTAGACCTAACCAATGAACTAGACCGACCTTAAACCGACTTAAAACTACCAATTCATGAGTTTGGTTATGACCGAACCGTAATTGGCCCGTAGGGGATAGTTCAGGCCAGTTCAGTCAATTCAACCCTTGAACCTTTTTTTTTTAGTATTTAAATTTTTATTGATTTCTTTTTTAAAAAATATATTGATAATTTCTAATAATGTAACCTCTTTTATCTTTTTTATTAAGTGTACTAATTCATTAATAACTTTTAATTTTTTTTATTAATTTTCGACTTAATGTGATTCCAATTTTTTTATTTTTTTTCCTCAAATTTTATATTTTCATTATATTCAAGTCATTAATATTTAACAAGTTTTACAAAAAGAATTTACGTTAACTTAAATTGAAATTTTAATTTATCCTTAATACATAATTAACTTATAATTAATTATTTATTATTGGTTTAATGATATTATCTTTAAAAAATTGTTATTAACCATCGCAAAAAAGATAGTTTTGATATGCCATAACCTAATGGATATCATCTAATTTTTTTTCCCCGACTTAATGGCATCCCTTCTCTCTCTCT